>JAODTK010005670.1:0-149636 GCA_026419785.1 Sclerodactyla briareus
GAGGATGCGTTTACTAGCCAGGCTCCCTAGCCCCGGGGAGATCAGTGGGAGCGTTTGGTTCAGAAGTGGTTACCGCTACCAGACCTCCCCTGGACCTCCTGCTTACCTGTTCTCTGGTCATGGAGCAGCAGAGAGGATGTGTTTACTAGCCAGGCTCCCCAGCCCCGGGGAGATCAGTGGGAGTGTTTGGTTCTGAAGTGGTTACCGCTACCAGACCTCCCCTGGACCTCCTGCTTACCTGTTCTCTGGTCATGGAGGCAGCAGAGAGGATGTGTTTACTAGCCAGGCTCCCCAGCCCCGGGGAGATCAGTGGGAGTGTTTGGTTCTGAAGTGGTTACCGCTACCAGACCTCCCCAGACCTCCTGCTTACCTGTTCTCTGGTCATAGAGGCAGCAGAGAGGATGCGTTTACTAGCCAGGCTCCCCAACCCCAGGGAGATCAGTGGGAGTGTTTGGTTCAGAAGTGGTTACCGCTACCAGACCTCCCCAGACCTCCTGCTTACCTGTTCCCTGGTCATAGAGGCAGCAGAGAGGATGCGTTTACTAGCCAGGCTCCCCACTCCCCAACCCCAGGGAGATCAGTGGGAGTGTTTGGTTCAGAAGTGGTTACCGCTACCAGACCTCCCCAGACCTCCTGCTTACCCGTATCTTCTCTGGTCATGGAGGCAGCAGAGAGGATGTGTTTACTAGCCAGGCTTCCTAGCCCCGGGGAGATCAGTGGGAGTGTTTGGTTCTGAAGTGGTTACCGCTACCAGACCTCCCCAGACCTCCTGCTTACCCGTTCACTGGTCATGGAGGCATCAGAGAGGATGTGTTTACTAGCCAGGCTCCCCAACCCCAGGGAGATCAGTGGGAGTGTTTGGTTCAGAAGTGGTTACCGCTACCAGACCTCCCCAGACCTCCTGCTTACCTGTTCCCTGGTCATAGAGGCAGCAGAGAGGATGCGTTTACTAGCCAGGCTCCCCACTCCCCAACCCCAGGGAGATCAGTGGGAGTGTTTGGTTCAGAAGTGGTTACCGCTACCAGACCTCCCCAGACCTCCTGCTTACCTGTTCTCTGGTCATGGAGGCAGCAGAGAGGATGTGTTTACTAGCCAGGCTCCCCAGCCCCGGGGAGATCAGTGGGAGTGTTTGGTTCTGAAGTGGTTACCGCTACCAGACCTCCCCAGACCTCCTGCTTACCCGTTCACTGGTCATGGAGGCATCAGAGAGGATGTGTTTACTAGCCAGGCTCCCCAGCCCCGGGGAGATCAGTGGGAGCGTTTGGTTCAGAAGTGGTTACCGCTACCAGACCTCCCCAGACCTCCTGCTTACCCGTTCACTGGTCATGGAGGCATCAGAGAGGATGTGTTTACTAGCCAGGCTCCCCAGCCCCGGGGAGATCAGTGGGAGTGTTTGGTTCAGAAGTGGTTACCGCTACCAGACCTCCCCTGGACCTCCTGCTTACCTGTTCTCTGGTCATAGAGGCAGCAGAGAGGATGTGTTTACTAGCCAGGCTCCCCAGCCCCGGGGAGATCAGTGGGACAGGGGCCGACCATCTCCTCCTGCAGTATCAACTTCGAGGGGGGGGGGGGTGGGTTTTTTCGTTGAAGGTGAAGGTGCTGTACCAGGGCTCTCGGCTGGAGGGCGACTGGCGGTGACATCAGGTTCGCATCTGATTGAAGGAGATATGAATTTAACCAATCCGACCAACCGGTTATCCAACCATCCGACCATCCAGTTATTCCTAAGCGGTTTCAGTTCAGTGGCCATGCAACAGATTTTCTTTGGAACTTATTGGATTGACCATGTGAAAGCATGACAGTCGCCCCCCACCTCTCCAGATTGAGCAATTCAAGATTGTTGGCCTCATTGAGTTCCTTTAATTTACTGAGGAATTGATGATGGCTGGGAGTTGTTATGCTTTCGCATACTGTACCCTATTTTCACACTCGTATTGGCTATGATCTCGATCTTCCCAGTGTGATGTATTATACATAGAGCTGGCCTTCTCAACTGGTGTCGCGCGCGCAGCTACATGTGGCGCTTTGAGGCATTCCAAATGGCGACGGAGGGCGGTGGGAAAATTTAAAATATAAAGATGGAATACAGGAAACGTCAGACAATGAAGACGATATTTTTTTCGCATGCTCTATTGAACATGCTGTAAATCATGCAAAACCAACAGTAATCCGCGCCCCTTGAAACACATGTGCACATGGTAAAACTTTCACAAATAAGCACAAGAAAGGGCTGCATGGGTCACTGCATCATATGTCCACCTCATGGACCCCCCCCCTCGACCATAAAGTCGGTCTGTTTGATCCCAGTATAAAGGACCGATTCCAAATATCTATATATGGGCCTAATCGTGCTGAATGCGTTGAAATAAGAACATTGTTGCTGCCATGTTGTAGCTGGGGAGTGCCTTCACTGATGGTCTGAAAAGAATGTACATTGATCAGGTTCCTTCAGAACGTTTCTTTAAATGAAAATTCTGAAATATGGTAAATTTCAGGGACGCTGCTAATGTCTCAAGGGGGTCTGCCCGGATTTTCTTGCGCACTCCGCGCTAGCCCGTGGTGGCGCGCCGCTTAGATAGTAGCATCCTAGTTGGCACTTTCACAAAACTAATTGAGAAGGCCTTGACCTAGAGTCATTGTACTGTTCACAGTTTTGACCACACTACACTACGATTACCTTCCTCCAGTAGACCGCCCCAACCAAGGTAACTTAACATCAATCAGCTGGGCAGCCAACAAGTAGCATTCACCTGACTATAGGGAACACTGCAGCGATATATCACTTTGCAAGATTCCCCTCCAGCTCACCCCCCACGCCAGGGCCAGACCAGTTGGTTGCAGTGACCAATCCACAGATAAACATCAGAGGTCGGAGTGGCCTTGCCACATTTTTCCTTGAGACTGGTATGTCAAAACCTCACCTCTCACGAGTAAGGTTGCTTGACATCACAGTGTCAGTCACTTGACTGTAGGGGACACTGCAGAGGTATATCAACCTGCACCCCCCCTCCCCTCCCCCCCCGGCCCCTGCCTCACCCAATCCTCCAACCCCCCTCCTCTGGGCCAGACCACATACTGTTGGCTGCAGTGACCCATCCTTATCCATGGTCCCAGCTCATCCCAAGTTACTAGTGAATAAATACACAATAACTCTTGTGTCTAGGAAAGAAGAATTGGTTCAAAGCAGGACTTGAGGAGGGGTTCAACTGCCTATGGACTTACTTGACATGCATCAAGAAATGAGAAACTGTCGAAACAAAAATCTGTAGTCAAGTAACTATTGGCTGGTGGAAAAGAGTGGCATGGTGATCTAAACCATGTGGTAAGCCAATGAACAAGAGAATCAGGAACCGCTGCCTGAATGGACTCCTTCCTTAAAGGTTCAATTCATTCTATGAGCAAACACACACAGCACGAGACGAGCAACGGATTTGGCATCCATCATTTTACTGATCATCTCATTGTCAACTCGCCCAAGTACAGGTCTACCTGTATATGGGATAAATTGCCTCAAAATCTCAAGCTATGTACGAATGTACAGATCTAAATAATATCATTTAGTTTCTGAATTGTTGCTACTAGACTAGTAAAGGGTGGGGGGGGGGGGGGGTTGATTATGTAAATATTGTGATCGTTGTTTTGCCCAGAACCATGCCTTTTGGTATACTTGTTTTCCGGGAGTGGTTACTGCTTCTTGATTTCTTGATAAGCCCACCAGGGTTTCTATTGCACTTCCTTCCACATTTCATTCTTCAGAATTATCTCTGGTATTATTCCTCATAATGGAAAAACAAATGAAGGAAACAAAGATGCAGTTGGTTCCTGGTGGTGTGCATTCCGCTGCTCGCACACCTCTGATGAGGCTCCAAGTTTGAACCACACAATAGGCACGTTACCCATTGTTCATGGCTTTTCATTTTGTTTGTTTTTCTAGTACAGGTTCCACCTGATGAAACTGGCTGTGCCAAAAAAAAAAGGCCCAGTCAAAGTGTAAACTATAGACATGGCCTGTTACACTGAACAATAAGATGCGGTAAACTGCCCGATAAAACTGAACAGTGAATTGTTGACCAAGCAGAAGAATATTGTATTTTCATGTCACACACAGCTTTTTCAGCTCCCAGCTGCTTTATCGTGGGCTTTTATCGCCAGTGTTGTAGTCGAGACCGGCACATCCAAGACCGAGATCGAGGCCGAGACCAGAGGGTATCGAAAACCGAGACCGAGACCAGCAAGGTCCGAGACCAATACCGAATGTAATGTGTATATGGCAACAATTCAAAGTCTGAACTGTAGGGTATGCCTATTTAGCACCACATGTTCTATTATTGACATGATAGACAACCTCTGCTCATTGATACATTTGCTTTTCTACGAACTGCAAAATAAGTCAACACTTTCTTCCGATCATTCTCCATAAGGGCAATTCCGTGAATAGGTAAACCTCCAGCAAAATCATGTTGTTGGTTCTATATCAGCCAAGACAGATTTAACCTAGCTTTGTCTTATATCAATCTAAAGGCAAAAACGAACATTCACCTTTAGGATACATTTTTTTTTTTCCGGACTTGATGCTATATACCGCCCTCTATTGGCCCAAAACTGAAATTTTGGCTAAGAGCACATTTTTGTGTTCTTAGAGCATTTCCAAAAATGCCACTTTTAAAACATCTCTTTCTCAACATCTGTTTGCAACAGAACTGGTGCCTAGTTGCTTATTTTATGGTTAAAAGATATACCTAACTGTTGATACAAATTTGGAGATAGGAATGGCATTATGGGTATTATCGCCTACGTTCAATTGGTAGTCGGACGTACATTTACACAGGTGCGTTCACACCGAAACATGTACGTCCGACACCAGGCAATTCATTGCGATTTCTTGCAATCGCAACAATGCTGAAAATTGTATGTGATGTGGTGTATCACTGGGTGCGTTCACTGATTTTCATAGAATACCTAATACTAAAAGTTTATGCACCAACAAATGTATGGGATTTGTTTTTTTATTTTGAAACAACGTGATTCGTGAGCGGGGGGGGGGGGGTGGTGGGTTCGTACGACACCAAGCACTTAAGTGGATCCCCCCGCCCCCTATAAATAAGTTGGTGGATTATGCGCATGTGGTGAAAGTTATAGTCAAGAGAATACTGCAACAGAGAAAAAAGTTTTCCAAACTAGATATTCATAACTGAGCAACGGTTAAACCTTGCAAAATTGTCGGAAAATTGTGACTCCGAAATCTGGAATTTCCCATAATCAACAAGGAATAGGGTCTACCCACAGAGCTAAATAAGGGGTGCGCCATGGGGCAGCACGCCCCACGTATCAAACCCCCCACCCCCCATCAGTCCCCAAATTTGTCGGTGAAGCCATGAACAACGAATATACACCCCTCATCACATTTAAAATAAAAATGTCTAAATAAGATTCAGAAGACCCCGCCAGGATGCGTACTGACCTCTCTGACATTCAACAGTACTGGATATGGTACAGTACAAACACAGGAACAGTTGCGTCTGCGACTGCCATGGAGTGAGCGCCCCCCCCCCCACCCCCCCCCCTCTCCACACAGGCATACACACACACTCACCCCTCCTCGATCCTGGGTGCAGTCTTTTCTTGCATCCTTCATGCAAGCACTTCGGAAGACTACAGCTTCGTATTTATCTCTCTGAATCCAATGAGCTTCCAGGTTAAGTCTAACCCCCACCACCCCAGGAAACCGCCTGCGTTGTAGCCAGGTGGGGGCACTATAGTGTCCCTATTGGTGGGCCAATGTATTAGATTCCGAAATCACACCACTACATGACACCTTCGAATGCATTACCATTAGCTTTTGCCTATGATTGGGTACCAATCTCATATACATTACCATAATGTAGACCCTCGCTGTATGTCAAGGTGAAGGTCTTGCCAAACTGTGATAGGCTAAAACAAATGACCAAAATGAGAATTCCAGTGTCTGGCAGGAAATCTACTTGTGGACATTTTCACAAAATATCAGTACCCAAGTTCACATCTTGGAGCTTCTATGGGACATGTGAAAAACTGCATTTCTGGGAGTTTAGGGTGGTCATTATTCAACTAAGCAACAGCTAACAAATATCTGGGCTGGAAAACAAGGCCCCACTGGCGCGGATAGCTAGCCTAGTAGTAGGAGTAGTACTGTCGTAGGCCTGAATCACTATAAAATTCTTAAAAAGACTATTGATTGACATAGATACTACTCCATGACAAGAGCCAATAAAGCATCTAGGTCATTAAGTAAAGGTTAAGAGAACCAATCCCTCATCAGGGACTGTGCAATCATGTCAGACCAACTTTCGCTAAACTGGTCCAATGTCTAACGGGTCCAACCCATCTGGAAAATCGGAACAAATTCATGTTCAGGGATCATAAGACGAATTGATAGGCCGAAGGATACTGCAGTAACTAGCATAATTTTTATTACCAATTACTGCCACCTCCTTCCCCTAATTAGTAATTGAAATGATCAATAAATATTACTCTCCATAGATTCTAACAGATTAGTGCTGCTGGTGATTTTATGGTGGTGCATAGTAAAAGGTTCCCATGGTCATAGGCCCGGGTTTTTTGTATTCATTCTATGTTATAATGATCAGGTCAATATATTTCGGTTGGATAAAAAAATGGCTGATAGGCCTGACTAATACGGCTCTGAAAATCGAGGAAGCCACGAGATATTATTCAGGTTTGGAAGACTCATAACAAATTTGGAGCAATTGATTGCATGCCTATATTCCACTGTCAAAAATAAGCATTGTTGGAGTGAAACAACACCAATGAACCAGGCAAACAGTTACCTTCGATCCTTGCTACTGTACTGTGACTATGGTGTACGGCCATTTTACAAGTTGAAGCTGGCAACAACATGGGTCCTGGGGCCAAGGAATCACAACTGTTCCCACATTGACCAAGTTAAAGGCCCACCCCACTTAGTCTAGTAAAGCTCAACACAGGAATTGCAGGAAGTTTTTTTTCTCAGAACCAAAAATTCCCAAGAAAAAAACCCAATATTTCGCTGGTCTCGAAGCGAGACGGAAGAATTGCGAGACCAGCAAAAATGGTCTCGAGACGTGCTGGTCGAGAAATACCACACTGTTTATCGACAGTGTCACAGCTTTTTCACTCCCAGCTGCTGTATGAGGGCCTCATCGCTACGGTGTGGCGGCTCACGCTACGGTGTGGCGGTCCTCATTTTATGACTGTGACTGTTTTATTCCCGATCAGCAGAGAGTAACGCTATTTTTTACGCTAGGGGTATACACATACACACTACCTTTATTTTAACCAAAGGAAAACAGTCAACACGACAGAGGGCATGCAACCAAAAAGCTGAGTTGATGCAATAGCTTAACACCAGGTATAGGAAGGAGGTTATGAAACTGCATGGGGAACTCAGACCAGACCCCACAAAGATTTTCTTAACTCAGGAATAAAATAGTACCTCCAAGGTAGGTAGACAGGGCAGATTTAACACCTACACATAACATTTACTTATACCCCCAATGGAAACTTCACAACGGCGACGGCATGCAACGAAAAACCGAATTGACGTGATAGCTCAACACAACAGGGGTTATGGGAAGGAGTTATGAAACTGTGCGCAACACTCAGACCCCGAATAAAGTTGACCTGCCAGTTTATATCCAACTTTCATGTTCTCGTTTATCATCATCAAAATCTGGGAACTTTAGATGAATAAATAATGATAATAATATCACTGTCATATACTTAGATGACCCTGTCTCCAAGGCTGTGCTAAAATTCGCTTGTGAGCGAAACATTACCCTGAAAACGTACAGGGCATGAATTGATGCGAGGCTCAGAGATATTGGCCCCCTGATACCTGCAAAATAGCCTGCCCAAGGGGAGCCACAGGGACAATTTCACCCATATGTTATTTAGGAGAGACACATTTCGATAGATGCCTAACAATTAGTCCAAAAATGGGACAGCGGAAAAAGGTACAAAGGGGATGCCTACAAATTAAGATGCTCGAATTAAAACTTAATGAGGACGTGACTTTTTAAATGCACGATACACCAAGGTTACCAAGGCACCCTGGGGTTTAGTCTCTAGAGAGACCTCGTAGGTATGCCTGCAGGCATCCAATTACTTGGGGCGCTATCTTGATTGTAGCAGAGTGTAAGAATATGCAACGGAAAGAAAGCTGATAATGACTGCTGAGAATTATTATGATAACAACCGGGGCTTATGAAAAATGCTATCGTCGCTACACAGAGATCGATTGAAATTAGATACGCTAGGAAGGGGAAAAGATACCCAGTCAGGCCGCACTTTATGCAGCATAATTCGGTGATTTTTGGTGAGGCAGAGACAACCTCAACTGCACAAGTACCTGAAACCCAGTACGCTATCATTCCAATGCCAAGAGAAGTCTCTCAGCGGACACCTCGTTGAACAAGTGCAAGTCGGAAAGTCTTGTAGCACTGCGGACAGCAAAATTCCCGTGGCAAATACACTGCCATGATTTTCGCCATCTCACAATCATTGTTGCTCACAATTATTTGACCTTTACTGACAGCTGTCATAACCATGGAATGCCTTTGAAAAATGGTACCACATTGCCTAATATTTGCTACCAGTGTTCAGCAAAAAGTATGCAGCACAACTCCATTCCTAAGCCTGTTGGCAGTGAACAGTGATTGAAACCACTTCCCACAGAAATGATATCTGACATTGTTGACACTCATAAGTGAACCACTCCACAAGTACCATTATTAACACAGCATTTAGGGGAGGTGGGTGGGGGGGGGGGGGATTCCCAAGCCCAAATTGGCCCAATGAAGCTTCCTGTGCCCACACATTTCTAGGTCACCTCTGAGAACTGGACCGAGATTTGTAATGTAAACAAATCCTTGCACCGGTAGGGGGCTATGTAAACTAGGGGGAAGATGCGATGAATGTGAATGAAAGAACATTACATCCCCAGGACCTTCTGACAGATAAGGAAACCACTGCTCAGCAGAGGATGGAGATATGTAAACAAACTTGTCTGGCGGTCAGAGAGCTAATTTTAAAGTTGGAAATGGGATTTAATTTAACCCCCTTCGTTAAGGGGGGCTACACGAGGGGCAAATTACCTTCTGGGACTTTACTACAAATTGCATTTTTTCGGCCAAACGGCCGCCTTGCAACACACCCTTATAACTACTAAAAAAGAGTTTTAAGCACAGCCCCCGGTACCGAACGCAGCCGTAACTAGTTGGGAGCGGTACGGCTGCACTACCATTCAAACTAGCACCCGAGGTCCACGGCTTAGTGGGGAGGAGGGCGGTTGTCCAGAAGGTAAGTTGCCCCTCAAGTAGCCCCTAACGAAGGGGGTAACGTAATTCAGGGCACTACCTTTCTGGGAACTTACTCACAAATTGCAGCCTCCCAACGAAAGGAGGTGGGAAGCCGGAGAGCGAATTAATCCAACTAGAATAAGACCACTCACAATAAGAAAGATGTTGATAAGAGTAGCGCCTCCGCAGTCAAACCAGACTACAGACATCCGAGGAGGGGCACAATCCCGTCACAGGCAGGATGCCCCGAGCACCCACACCCAACAAAACACGCTCTACGAGCGAGGCCGGGGTGGGGGAGGGGGAGAGGCACAAAGCCACGCTTACCGAGAGGCCAGCGAGTTGACCCCCCCCCCACGCGAGGGGCACCAGACGCGGGGGGAACCCCGAACCGCGACCCCCGCGCGGGGGGAAGGAGGAAGGCGGTGGCCATGCGGGATTCACTCCGAAGGGGGTCCCGAAGGTGGTAGGAAGCGATATAGGTATTCTGAGAATTCCATTCGCAGCCTGTTAGAAACAATCCTCCAACAGCACACCCTTTATAGAGCGACGAGGGAGGAGGCAACCCCCCCCCCCCCCGCACATCGAGAGCTCCGGTCGACGGACCCACACGCCCCCCGGCGATCAACGCTGACGATACAGCGAGGAGATCGTATCCCTGGAGGCGCGTGTATGAGGTCGATGCGTGAAAAACCAACAGCGAAGTACACGGACCACGGAGGGGGGGACGGGTCCGATCCATGTAAACCCGAAGGGCCCGCACCGGACACCCGACACCTCGTCCCCTTCCAATCCCAAACAAGCAGCGATGAAAATCGGAGCCGGGAGAAGCTGACCGACTGCGTCTCTTAGTTGAGAAACGACGGGTCCGGAACCAGGCGGACCCCGTTAGGGCCGAAACGCATATGGCCCCCGGGAGGAGGATGAGGAGGCAAGCAACGGCACCACGGGCAGAGCCGATGCGCCGACCCCAAGAAGGAACGGCTGTCTCAACCCACAGCTTGAGGCAGAGAGCGTCCGCTTAGCAGTTCAATGGCGGTCCGCTAGTATCTGCAGGACGTCCCCCATGCCATGGCGGAATAGAGTGCAAACCCTAGCACGATCCAAGAACATGTACGAAGGGGAAGGTCAAGTGGCTTCGCAGAAGACACCGGTGACCCATTCCCGAAACCGCTAGGTTGATAGCCGCAACAGCGGGAGCGTAACCCCGGATCGTTGTTCACTTGACCCGCCCTAACGGAACAGTGAGGAGGGGAAGGAAATCGGCCACCCTCACCGGACAGTGGACGCGGCCGGAGAAACCTTGGAGATCCGCACACCACCTCGGTACCAATCCGAGTCGAGAGAATAACACAGGCGGAAGGGTGGAAACTCTCCGACCCGGGCCGCCATCGCGGCAGCATTCTCCGAAAGGCCCGACGCACGGAGGGAATCCCTGACACACGTCACGCAACCAGGCCCAGAGCTTCCGGATGCGGACGGCGCGTTCCCAGGACCCGGAAGCACCAGGATGTCCGAGAAGCCGGGGGAGAATTCGGGCGCCCCCGCCAGCAACGCCAGAAGTGGCCGGAACCACGCTCGGGTCGGCCAAAAACGGCGCTATCAGGGGGACCCAACACGGGCTCCCTGCCAACTCGACTAGGCAAAACGGCGGGAAGGCGTACGATCGAGAAAGGCCCATACCAGAGCCAGAGCATCGACCACCCGGCGGCCCCCGACGGGGACTCGTGTTGCAGAGAGAGGAGCTTTGCGTGCGAGGCAATGCGCAACAAGTCCACCTCCGATGATGGGAAACGCCTCGAACACGCTTGCACAACTCGACGTGAAGAGACCACTCTGTCGGAGCTTGAGTGATGCGCGAGAGCATGTCCGCGATGGAGTTCTTTGAACCCGGAAGGTGAACCGCATGAAAACGCACCCCGTGCGTGAGGCACCACAGGAACAGATCCTGGGTCACGGCCATAGACTCCGAGAATGCGTCCCGCCCTGCTTGGTTATGTACGATACCGCCGCAGTACTGTCGCCACGGACCAGTACGAGACGGCCGCCACTCTCGGTTGCAATGATTTCAAGGCGCGGAACGACGCCAGCAACTCGAGCACAATTATGTGGGTTCACCGAACTCCCGATTCCCACACGTGATCCAACGCAACTCCACGAGGCGTCCGACGTGAGCAAAAGGTTGGGCGGAAGGGCCCGGGAAAAAAAAAAAAACGTACCCCCTGCATGACGTTGGCCCTATCAGCCACCAACCCCACCACCGGATTAACGGGTCCAGGTGTGGCTTGCCACGGCACTGCCGTCGACAAGATCCCGAATGACGGGCGCAAACACGGCAAGAGGTGGATCTGGAGGTGGGCGCATGTACAGTCGGCAAAAGGGGACCAGGGCCACTGGGTCCGCCACGAAGCCGAGGAGAACCAGCCGCGCCCGCGCAGGCAGAGTTCTGCCGTGAAGCAGCCGACCTCGGCTTGCAGGGCTCCGTCCAGTCCCCCCATGGTGGGGGGGGGCCCACCCCGTCCGCAAATCGAATCTGCACGCAACAAAAATCCAGATAAACGATCCGTTGGGACGGTCCCGGTCGACTTGGCGTAAGTTGACCCGAGCATCCAGGCTCCGCGCCAGTCCAGAACCATGCGGGTGTCCTCTGAACCTCCGCCGCTGAGTCCCCACGATAAGCCATCGTCCAATAAGTGAAGATCTGGACTCCCTGAACGACCGCAGATGAGCCACCATGGCCCTCCGAGACCCGTGTAAACACACGGGGGGCGCCGTCGACAACCCAAATGGGAGACTGGTAAAAAGTCGGTAGGAGGAACGCGGTCCGGGGAAGCATAGAATAAGGAATCCTCCCGCCTGACAAGGATATGTAAGTATGCATCCGCTAGGTCAACCGACGTCGCTCAGAGCCCCTCCGCAGTGTTTTGAAACTCCTCACCGCTCGTGTTTCCATGCGGAAGTGGGGTGGGCATACAGACGAAACGGTTGAGAAGACGCAGATTCAATATCGGCCACCACGAACCGTTCCCACTGGGCCGTCAGGAAGACGGACGCCACAAACCGTGGGACTTCCTGCGGAGGAGGGGAGTAATGGCCCCCTTGGCAAAAAGGGTTTCGAACTCCAACGCCAACGGCTGGGAGCGGTCCCGCGGGCCTGGCGAAGCCGAAACGCCAGGCCGCTTCAACACACCCTAGAGCTCGGGGAGGGCGCCGTAAACTACAGACGATACCCCTGGGAGAGCGCGGCCAGGATTCAACCTGTCGCGGTGACAGTGGGCCACGCCCCTGCAAAGTCCCGGAGATGACCCCCCACCGTGGGGTCCGCCTGGGGGTTCCGGGACGGGGGGGCCGGTAGTCACTTGCCCCCGGCTGGCTGAGGCATCGCCTCTCTGCCACTGCGGGAGAATGACGCGCCCCCTGGGCTTGCCGGGCCGCTTGGCCCGGTTCCCCTCCTGCTTAACGGGGGGGTGGGGAAAAATCCCCCGCCCCTCCGGGAGGGCCGAGACGCGTGAGGGCTTCCCCCGAGGACTCCTGGCCCGACGGGCCCCCCTCAAACGTGGGGGGGGGGGGGGGGGGGGGGGGGGGGCAGGAGATTCAGCGGCGAAGACGGAGCGCCGCCCCTGACCAACGTCGATGCGTGCACGTCGACCTCCGTTTCGAGGACCGCGGGGGAAGCTCGACGTCTGTCTCCCTCGCCGGCTCAATCGCCCGACAACAGCGGAGACGTACGAGGAGGAACAACCGGACACTGAAAACCCAGCCCCGGCTCGCGGGATGTCCGGTTTTGTCGAGGGAGGGGGGAGGTGGAACCAGCGACCCCCGGTCCCCGGGCGGAGAGGCTCGTCACCTCCTGGCGTGACAGCCCTTGCGCCAACACCGTCCGTCAGGGACTGAAGAGCCTCCAACGTGGAAGCTAATTGCCCGCCTGAAGCATCGCGCTTCTTCTTACTTACGGGACTTTACGAGGATGGGGGGTTGCCTCCTTTTCCTCATCCAGGACGGGCCTTGCAGTCTGGGGCGGGATCGGAGGAACACCAAACTCTGACCCGTCCCGAAGTCTCTGACCAAAGTTCCCATCATCGCCAGGAGGGGGGTTGGGGCATCCCCGAAGAGCCCCAAAGCGGGGAAACCCCGCGAGGTTTGTTTGGGCTGCCGCCCAGGGGGCAAAGCGCCCCCCAAACCCGTGTGCGCCCATGACGGTGGCCCCTACGGGAACGACCGACTGAGATCCCAACTGGTGGCGCACTAACGTGGACTACGTCACCGACCGCCCCCGTGGACGGCCGTCCCCCCTGAACACGTTACCAGGGCCTTACGTATACCGAACAGATTCGGGAGAAACGCCATAAACAAATGGCTGTGGTGCTCCCAGGAAACCCGTAACCCCCACTGGAGAACGTCCCTGACTGCTCCCCCGGCGCAGGGGACGTGCCAGGCACCCCCTGGCAGGGCCAACTGGTGTCTGTAGGGGTGTCTGGGCCGGATACCCGACACGACGCGGAGGCCTGCCCTAACCCGGTTATGGACATGGACGACGGAAAGGACGACGGAAGCGCCGACGTAGTCGTCTCAAAACATGCGGTCCCCGGGGACCGTCATTCCCCCAACCCAGGCCGAAGCAGCAAAAAATCGGCCGGCCTGATGTGGGAGGGATAAGGGAGGGGGGACTGAGTCACCGATGTGCCCAGAGGGATCGCAATGGTCCCCTGAAAGACCCGTGTGGTGACGAGGTATAGCCGTGGCCTTCACGAAGTGACCGTCACCACCGGAGTCTCGCCTCACGCAGGGCCCTCTTCCCCCCCCTACTAACTGGCGTACCCAACAAGGGGCCAGCAGTGGAGGAGAAGGAAACATGACTCCAAGGTCCCGACGCGCCGAAGAACGGGGGTAACCCGGAGGGATCCCACCAACCGTGGATTTTTGAGCGCCAACGCAGCGCCGACGCCCAGGTAACACGGGAGGACCTCTGATCCTTTGCGGGAGGGCGCTGGCTCGAGGACCTGAACGTAATGCTCTTCATCTTACAGAACTGTAAAAAAGCAACCGAAACCATAGTTAGTAATCAGGTAGTGTGGACTCAAACTAAGTACTCTACATGACATGTACTCTCGAAATAGTCAAGGACCCGGCTAGCCTCCCGAGTGGTCCAACAATGACCCCCTGCGGCCCGACTCTGAAAATCAAAGTTGGAACTTTGGACCCCCTAGGCTTACCGTTTACGAGATTTAAGGCAAACGTGAAAACTGCAACGAAACGGTAAAGGCCACCCCCCACTTACCGATGGGGGTGGGGAGGGGAAAAAGCATGACCGGGCAGAGGCCCCTTAGGCGGAACCCAAAGACACCCAAACCCCCTGGGTCTCGGCCCCCATGCACCAGGGAGGGGAAACAGCCCGCGACGGGCGAAATAAAATATGGCCGCCAAAGTACTGGCGGTGACGTCACCGCCAAAAGATGCTCATCTGAAAGACTGAACAAAACATGCTACCGGTCTGACAAGAAAGAAATTTTGCCCCTACTCCAGCTAAGCTGCAACCAAGCGGGCAACATATGCTTGACAATGTGAATAAAAATAGGACTATAGACACCAACAACTATGCACCCCAAGCATCCGGAGCGAATGCTACAAAAGGAACGGATGGTGCCCTATGATATGCAAATTAGGCAAACGGCCTGAGAGCCAACGCTCTGAGCGCCGTAGGGCCTAGCCACACATGACACACTGACAACGGGGGAAAACACACACAAAGTCCAACGGACGGAACAACCCCCCCATAGCCAACAAGTGTGTAAAATTCCCTGTGCAAATCTAGCGATCAGGCGACGGAGTGGGAAAACCGCTTACTACTAGGAGGGAAAACACCCTCCCCGCAGCCCAAGAGGGCGGAAAGAGCCCAGAAAGGGCTCCAACGAACCGAAACAAGATAGGGGGAAGGATACAGCCCTAGCCGGGCGGGGAGGGCAGGGAGAACACCCCCGCCCCCACGGAATAACCACGGTCGGAACCCGAACGAAGCCAACAAAGACCCGACAAACACAAGACCGCACTGGGCCGCTATCGGTAACGATCCCAATACTGGGCAGGAAGAGTGAAAGTAATTACAGAAAAATACACCCACAACCCCAAAAAAGAATTAATCACCTGATAGTGGTTGGAATCGTGGCAGAAAGTGCGTGAGAAGCGTCAACTCCACGAGATAACAGTAGCCGTGTTTTGCTGTGCAACACACAACACACCGAAAGAATGATAGTGCAGCCCCGTACAGCTCCCAGCTATTCACTGCCTGCGTTCGGTACACGCCGGGCTGGTGCTTAACTCTTTTTTATTGTTATAGGGTGTGTTGAAGCGGCCGTTGGCCGAAATGCAATTTGTATCAGAAGGTAAGTGCCCCTGAAGTAATGTACCATTCCAACGTGGAGATTGCAACAGTGGGCTCAAGGACCAGGATAACTAAACTATCATAGGCTCATAAGCTATGTAAAACATTTTCCACTTTCTTCTGTGGTATATAGTTTGTTGAAACTTTTGCATTCAGTGAAATTCCATGTGAAATTCCTTCCTTAGCTTACTTGCCCAATTCCACATATCCCTCTATCCTCCCCGCCCAGTTTTGGTTGTTTGGTGCTCAAATTTCAGTCTAAAAAATAATTGTGCCTGACCCCTGTCAACAATGCCATTTTTTCCTTACCCCGTCCTTCCCAGTGTATTTCTGAAGTGATTCTCAACTGCCTTGGGCCCATTAGCACTCAGAATCAGCTCGTTCTGGTTCTTGTCATCCACGAGCAGTGCGGGACTAGAGAGGGCAGCCAGAGATAGCTGGAGCGACATCTATCATTTGAAAGAAGAGAAATACCTTGTTGGTTGATTTTGATGAATGGATGTGAAATTACCCTCCTATTAATACTGATCACGGGGTAATCTATGGGGAACATACCTACCAAGTCGAATTTGATATGACTTGGCATCAGTTAACTATCAACAATCAAAGTGTCCATGAACTCTCATGGTGAACACATAAAAAAAGTTTAGAATTGATTGGACCGGGCGGCAACAGGAAGGTTGTGACTTTGCATTGATACTCAAATTGAAAAGTCCATCGGGCCTTACTTCATGTCCTCCTTTCCAGCTTGAAGCTAACCCATACTGTAGTATCCATGTATGACTGGGTGGGAGTTTCACTCGCTTCTGAAAGGAGTCACACTGTGAGATTTTGAAAAAAAAAGCCCTTTGGGGTCAAGTTCCTAAAGACATCCTTTTTGAAAATGTTCTAATATTGCATTAATAGTACGCTTCTATGAATACCCCCACCACTTCCTATGTTTTTGTCATTACTGGAGCTCAGGAAAGGCCCGTCCCATGCCATCGAGTCCAGGACGGGGCAGCCCCATATCTGCACCAACACACAGCGGTTCCATGGCATGAAGCTACCCCCGATCTCGGCACTCCTCAGTGCACCACTCTGCTTGTCTCCTTCTCAGCAGGTTCAATCAGTTCAGGTTTGATGTCAATGACGGCTCTGTCCCTCCTGTTCGTCTGTATATCAAGCTCTGAAAATTCAAGTTGGTTCTGCTAGTTTGTGTTTTTGTTACAGAATTCATTTTGTTCATTGTCCTACAAGATCTAAAGGTCAGGCATAGACAAATGCTTGTTGACATATAAACAGGAACATCAGAAAATTAAAAAGCAATAGTTTGTTGTATGAAAATTACACTCAGGATCATTCAGCTTTCTGGGCAATCAATTCCAATGACTTTTTCAAGACCAAATAAAGGATTTCCATTACTCTCTCCATGCCATCTCCACAAATCCTCCACTTGCACATAAATAGAGCACCAATGGTGCTGGTAGCTTCAAACCGCACAAATGTACAAGACAATGTGCTAGATGTTCAAGCTATGAGGCCGAGAAGGCCTTTCGAACACTTTGGCCTATGTTCCCCGTAAGGCTCTTTGAACATTGATCGACATATCCACTGATGTTCATAGCAGTCTATAAACAACTGTACCTCAGTTTGGTTCACGTTCCATCAAGATGGCCAATTGAGAGAGGAAAGGACATCTTCACACAGTGGCCTATTGTGTCCCATAAATGACTCTGACCTTCACATGGTGAAGATGTCCCCAAAGATTTTGACAAAAATTTTGATCAACATCCATCAAATATGATGTTTTGCTTCATTTTATCAATTTTCTGTTTTAAAATCCTTAGGAAATATTGATGTTACCCAAATCGCAAACCACTGAAAAGAAAACATTTTTTGGCACAGTTTCAAGAATGTAATGTACTTTGCAGGCGATACATTTGGAAATGATACACATCGTCATATTGCCCCTTTAATTACTTGGGCACCCTGCCCGCCACAACCAAACATGTCCCATGGGTCAATTAAACAGTGTGTCTGCAATTTGGTTTGACATCCGTCAGAACAGAATGACTGTTTTTGGGGGCCAAAAAGGTAATAGTTGACACACTCGAAAGAGTAGCTGTAGGGCCCAAGTGGGTAACTTGGACTAAAATTCTTGAAACCTGTATTATTATCGAACATCAGCACTGTGACCCAAAAAAAAAAAAAAAATGTAGGACAAGCGAATTTTGCGTGATGGCACATGATGTGCCCTCTCTGTCTCACACTGGGTCCAAGTTTCCCAACATTTCCTGGAACGCCGAAGGTATGCCTATTATACGTCATTAGGACCGAACATCAGCACTGACGTTTTGTCATCAAAATTTGTAGAAGCATGTTGATCACATGTGATTTCACATGTAGGCCCTAGGGCCCACATGGGGCCTTGATCTGAAGTTTTGCACAAACCCCCTGGATGGACCCTCACCAGGAACATAACATGTACCTTTGAAGAAAATCCAATCGGAACCTGGGGTTTATAAAAAAAAAAAAGATATGCATTTCCGGTACCAATTTGAAATTCCATAAAATGGGCCATCGTGCCCAAGTGGACCTTTCCTGAACAACCCCGGACTTTATAAAGACGCATCATATGAAACCGAATGTCGGCACTGTGCACAAAACTTGTAAAGGTGGCATTTTGAATAATATCCACCATACATGATGGGTTCTCTGGCCCACACAGAGCATTGGGTCCTTGATCCCTTGGGGCAACTACCCAGATGGGTATGGCTATTAGACCATCATTATGACTGAACATCAGCCAGAGGAACTAAATTTGTATGGATCAATATTTTTTGGTATTTCACATAAGGGCCTTAGGCCAAACTGGGCCGTGGGCCCCAAAATTCCTGAGCAACTCCAATGGCCCTCTACCCCAGGACCATTACTATACTTTGATGAAAATCATTGAAGCTGGTGGGAGTAGATGCTTTCCGCACCATTGAGACATTGAAGTGAAATTCATAACATGGGCCCTCGGGGCCCAAGTCCGGACCTTGGACCAAAAAATCGTGAACACCTTAAAGTTATTGCTCTTAGACGCACCATTATACAAACATCACATTGTGGCAACTAAATTGTGTTGAAGATCAAGGGATTTTTCGGTATTTTCACATAATGGGCCCCATTGCCCAAACTGGGCCCTTGGCCCGAAATCCTGACCCCCCAATGGCCCTCTACCCAGGAACATTGCATGGTACTTTGAAGAAAATTAATTGCAGCTGTGGGCGGCAATGCATTCCAGTACCATTGTGAAATTCATAAATGGGCCCTCGGCCCAAGTGGGACCTTGGACTCCAAATTCCTGAACACCCCCGAAGGTACGGCTGATAGACCATCACTATGACCGTACATCGCACTGGCCCTGGAAATTGTAGGATTACATTTGAACTTTTACACATAATGCCTTATTGCGCCCTTTAATAACCTTGACCTTCACAACCCTGACCCCTTCACAGGTCAGACATTTGTCTCTGGTCAAGGACAATTGTTCCAAGCTTAGTTGAAGCCGTCACAGAAATGACTGTTCGTGAGGCAAAGTTGGCAATTGTTGACACACTGGAACGGACGGACGGACGGACGGACTACAGACAGACAGACAGATAATAGACAGATAGCCGATAGATAATAGATAAGGTGACATGCAGATTCCAATACGCTCAACACATAGCTGGTTTGATCTGGTCAAAAAATCCAAGCAACCCAGCACACAAAAGCTTTGAAAAGTGACAACTCACGTTCATGAAAATTCCATGACTTAACCAGATCAACAAATTTTCAGAGAATTTAAAAACTTATATCCCAGATCCTGCATTTTTATTGATTGGGAATTCCATGAATTACCAGGTTTTTTCCATGACCACAAGAATCCTGTACATGATTCTCACAACAGTTTTTGCTTTGCAGACATTTCTCCATCGATAAAAACGAGTGCTGGAGTCGAGTCCCGTCACCCTATTCTGAGTCTCAGTATCCGAGTCCGATCCTTGCTTCAGAGTCCAGTGCCACCGTCGAGTCCTTGAGTCTTTATGCAAATTTTCAGATTCAATGCATAACTTAACAACCGCTGTACTGCTTGCTTATATACCAGCATATTTTTTAATGCATGCAGCTAATGTCACTGAAAAACTTCCTTGAGGCCGTGACTCCCTGGACGTACAGGCATAATTTCAATTGAAAAATAGACTTTTTAAATTTTGGAATTAAATTATAAAATACGTTACCATGGATTATCTAGCATTGACTAGCATGAGAATGAAATTACTTCCTTCCACATTCATCTCCTTTTTTATTGGAGCTTTCTTCATCATTGGACCCATCTTCAACCAGTCTAATCTCTGTGAATCATTTTTTTGAGCACATACATTATCTATTCACCTATCTCACTTCATTTATCTATGCCTGCTATGAATTAAATGAGCTGAAATCAATGTTGCAGAGAGGAGCCAATTGCACCCCTAATGAATCACAGAAAGAAATTACACCGCCAGTCTGTATCTTCCACCATTATCTATTTACATGTATGCAGAAAAGTGGAATACACAATGCTAGTTAAGATACATACAATTGGCATAGGTGAAATGAACGCGAGGGTATTAAATCTTTCCCAAAAAAGATTTGAGTTTTTCCAGGTTGTGTTAATGTTCTGTTGCTAGTAGATCATTATAACAGGACTAATGTTGTCGGCGTTCTGTAGTAGGTTGGTACTACATTATTCTATTCTTTCACAAAGTTTATGGATAAATTTGTCCATGCTGATTTATGATGCGAAAAATTTCTTTGTACTAGTTGACTTTTCAACACAATGTATAGTTTTCCGTCAGCATGTATCTGTTATCGCGTGAGTGACAGTGGACATGTGAGCGTTTTGTGAGGAATTAATTTTTTAAATTCCCTCCTGATTTAGGACATCCGGCAGCAGAGAAGTACTGGGGAAAAAGTACGCTACTTTTTGTCAGAGCGTTGTGCGTATATTAGTTTGGTTGTCTGGTTGATTGTAAATCAAGTCTGTAATTTGAAAATAAAGGAATTGGACAGGACTCAGACCGGTCCATGAGTCCTTTGGGTCAAGTCTGAGTCATCAAACTTCGAGTTCATTCTGAAAATAGGGACTCGAGTCGGAGTCACGATGCGAGTCCTCCAGCACTGATAAAAACCCTTGGGCGCTCCCAACCTTTCCAGACAAAACACAGCAGGGCATTATCCCGTGCCAATTGTTACTCATGTCTTTCAATTAGCCCCTGAGGTTGGGGGGGGAGGGGGAAGAATAGAGATTGATCCATTGACGTTTGTATGATTCTACTTTTTCTCTGTTGCACTGTTGGATCCAGTAATATCAGACTTTATCACCCTGTCCAGGCATTCCAGTACTTTGTAATCATGTCCCGCCCATTATAGTGAGCTTCTCCCGGAGACCTCCGGGGCACCCATGTCTGCACAATACTTTGCCTTGCCCACCTTGGTAGGGGCTCTTCTGAGTCTAAGAGTTGGGAGAGAACAGCATTATAGTAATGTCACTCAACCCTGCAACAATCGTGTTTCCTATTGAATTCACATTGTATTTTCACTTCGACAAGCATTTTGCACATCAGTCTAATGTTAGAGGATTGTGTCTTTTAATCGCCCCTGGATCGCATATTACATTTAAACCCCTCTAGTTGTTTGACTTATATTCAGTGATGTAACCCTCAGCACATCGTCCCATTACAACATTGTTCATCTTGCTTCATATTGTAAAGCCGCCAATCACACACATCATTTCTCAGTGTTGTCTTGGTTTTTAAAACAACTGTATTATGCCTGGTGTACATATCCGGCTCCGTTGAGTTTGGCTTCTTAATTAAATTTTACCTGTTACAATCACAGTGTGTGATACTGATGCAATCTCACATTGGCAAAGCTCATAAAGGATCAACTATTGTCGCCAGCTGCAAGTACGGCGCTATGGAGACACATCTAGTTGGAAATTTGTGATAGATAAGGAGCTAAATCAACGCTTTAGTCATCACCTCCATGTCTTCTCAATATTACCGTAGGAAAGTCTTTCCTCCAGTGTAACAGACTGGATCTCGGGTTTATAACCCAAGGATGCGTAAATGGAGTAGTTGTAGCTATAGGAACGCTCATTTCACTTAAACTAAATATTGTGCTGTATCGCAAGATGAGTTCATCGGTCTTCTAACAATACTATTAGCCCATGGGCAGGATTGCTGTTGGTGGGATGGTTGTGCTGATGGTCACTGTTGGTGGAGGAAAGACAACAGAACTTCAGCTAAATGTTGAACATTCATTCAACAAAATGAAAAATGAAATACAAGACATAACTTCCTGGTTGTCCAAGTGTGACTCATGCGTTATTGCGTATTCTCGCCCGATTTCCTCTGCATAATGGACCCAACCTTTGAAGGCCAATAAAACGCTACAAAACACACAACAAACATCGGAACATAAGTGTATTGAAATGGGTTTTGGACCGTTGAAACAGTTTCACAATCCTCCAACGTATCAACCTCTGTTGTATCCAAGCCCGCAGTTTGTCCTCTGGTGGGATTCTTTATTAATACGACACTGGAATGGTATCGGCAATCATGTCAGGATTAGAGGTCGGAGTTAGGGTAGTATTAACTTTACAAAGACCCAGCTGATAGTTTAGGCGACAATACTCCTTGTTATGTACGTGTGTTGGTTGGAATCCCGTGTTTACAGGCCAAGGATGGGCTAAAAGTAGAATCCAAACGTATTACAACCCCGAATGCTTTTTCATTTGACTTCGAATGACCGTCAGACTGACAGACGGAGAGACATGGTTACTGCATGAGGCTGCCTACCCAAGCTAACCCGCTAGCCAAAAGGCTCAGTGACTTCTTTACACTTCCTGACAACCCTATAGCCAGACACAAGGACAAATGGGAGTTGCACACTCATTATGGTCACATAACATTTGAACAAAGTCCATCTTTCCCAACCCACCAATAGAGTTCCTATATTCTTATAAGAAAGATACACAATAAATTTCAAGATTTTCAGACTTCGACCTCTGTGACCTCAGATGACCTCTGGACAGCGCTTAAAAAATACGGGGGCGGAGGCGCATTCGCCCCGAGCGCTGAAAAGAGCACCCGAAATCGGCGTGACGGGGGCGAAGAAAAAATGAAATACTGAGGAAATTCGCCCGTAAATTTCCCCTAATGCTAGCAGTTCGGATGGCTCAAGTTTTGATGGGAAATATGTCGCCAATTCTCCGCAAAAAAACGGTGCAACACGAACACTACACTAATCAACATTCTTGAAAACATGTCCAGATAATGCTCGATAACTTTCTCCGGTGAACACCAAAAATACAACGCAATATAATCCCTTGTCTGAATAGGCCGAACGACCGTCATGTCGATTTGGCATGATCAGTATTCCGTATCAGTATCAGTGAATTACTTAAAGAGCTAATGCGATCGCTCGTAACATACCGATTATGGCTAACCTAAAAGCGCATAAATGAAACAATACTGCATCAAATTGGGCACTGACATATCGTGCTTACGTACTGAACGATGTTTTGTCATTTGCTGCTAGTATTTTCCGCACTCGACAACCCCCCCCCCCCCCCTCTCCCTTTCGATAAATAGAATTCAAACTGAACACAGTACACACCATTCACTCACACTGCATACATTACAAGTAGCCTACATGAGCCCATGCTGCCACGTAACTATTGCCTTAATTCAGCTTAATACCTGAAACGCAAAGCACAACCCCAAAGTCGCTGTAAATGTGATAAAATCATTGTGGAAGCTGTTATTCATAATTGCACTTCCATTATCAGTGGACTTTCCCATATTCTTGTAGTACCACATGAAACAGTTCAAAGTTACGATGTCATCTTTGGGAAGCACATGGCTTAGAAATGATAGCCTAACAACACGCTGTAGTCAATGTGAAATTAACATTAGTCTACACATCTAGTCATTCGCGATCTTATGAAATTGGGAATATGATTTGATTTGGTTTTGATGTTTTTAGGTTGGGCTTTTCAAATTATGTGATGAAATATTTTCAGATACCCTTCTGGTAATGTTTTTCATTAGTCTGACATGTTTCGGCATCATTACGATGAATTTATTCATGGTGAGCAACTTTCCAACAAATCTGGAAATTTCCCAACTGAAAAGCATCTAGGCCTAGGCTATTACTAGTTGAATTGTCAATTGCATGATTACATCTTTTTTTATACTATAAAATTGATGCATGGATTGCCATGCACATGAAAATCTTATTTCTTGTCTCAACATTTGATACAATTACAGGGAGATAATCGACGTGCATATTGAGCAATTTAAATTACACTGCTGCAAGAGTGCAAGCAGTGGAACGCACATATTCATGTGCCAACTGCCTGCTCAGCTTACTGACCTACAGGTTCTAGCTGTGCATGCCATGTACTGTGCAGAAGTTACGAATGGAGGGGTGTACAATACGCCAGATCGAGCGTATTCACACGCGATCCGCTCAGCTTGCAGGCTGGGAGGTAGGCGAGAGCATATAGCCGGTGTTGCACACGCACATGGACGACATCTCACAATGTCACAAAAACGATTTTGAATCATAAAACGATGGGATGAAATGTACCGAAATAAAATTTAAAATAGGAATATATTTCACTGATTATTCTTCACAAGCAATGAGAAAGAAGGTTGCTGACAAAGGCAGTATTTCAGTGGACAATGTCATGTCAAAATCTGGTTGTACAAAGGAAATGTCTTTTCAATAAAGTGGCCGCCATGACCTCTCCTTTTGTGACAGGCTTGCAGCCACACACAACTGAAGAGAAAACGACCACACAATGAATTGTTGAAAGTTAATTTTGAGTCAGATCTTGGAACAAATAACTGACAATGAATTATTGGACGATGACGAATATTCGTTAAAATCGTTTTATTGTTCGTATTCTCTACAAACGAACAGACCTACTATACACATACTAACCCACTATACACACATGCAAGAACTTAGGGAAGCCCTAATTCTGTTCAATTTCATATGTTCCTTGGCAGCTGTTGTTCAGAGTGGGCTACTGTGGAGTGTGAAGAAAGAGTATTATATGGTCTTTCAAGAGTGCAGTTGAGTTATATCTGCTTCATGAATGAGGCCAAATTATCATGATTTAAGCTTTGAACTGAAAATGGAGGAGCCCTCGAAAATCCAAAAGTAGCTCCCGAAATCAGATTTACGGGGGCTCTTTTTTGGGGGAAGTAAGCCCCCGAAATGAAAAAAGTAGTTTAAGAAGATAAGTAAATAAAGCCCTGTGCCTCTGGACCTGGCCCTTAAACAATAGGGTTCATGTACTAATCATGGATAACACACATACCAAGTATGGGCTTCAACCAGCCAGGTGAAGTCGAGTTATCATGTTTACAAGTCGAAATTGGGCGAAATATGTACTCTTCACAATTTCGCTATTTTTGACCGAAATTCACCCTGACCTATAGCAAAAAACAATAGGGTTCCTGTACTACCCATAAGAAAGCTACACACGAAATTCCAACCTGATCAGACCAACCATTCTGGACTTATCGTGTTTACATGGTTTTCACACTTTGACCTCTGGTGACCTCATCATGACCTCTGACTTGACCCTAAAATGATAGGGTTCATGTACTCATCATGGAGAACACACATACCAAGTATGAGCTTCATCCATCCAGGTGGGGTTGAGTTATCGTGTTTACAAGCCAAAATTGGCCAAAATATTGACATTTCACAATTGTCTTATTCCTGACTAAAATTCAATACTGACCTAAACCAAAAACAATGGGGTTCCTGAACCCCCATAAGAAAGATATACACCAAATTTTCAACCTGATCGGACCAACCATTCTGGACTTATCGTGTTTACAAGGTTTCCAGACTTTTACCTCTGGTGACCTCTGACCTGGCCCTCAAACAATAGGGTTCATGTACTAATCATGGATAACACACATACCAAGTATGAGCTTCATCCATCCAGGTGGGGTTGAGTTATCGTGTTTACAAGCTGGGCATCACATACATACACACAGACGCACTGGCATGACTGCAGATTCCTTTGACTTTGTCAAGGAATGAAAAATGCATGAAAGAGGAAGTGGGTCAATAAGGTTATGCATAGAAGACCCATCATCATTATGCTCAGAATACCCATAAATAAATCTCCAGGTATAAAGAGAGAGTTATTACGAGTCGAATAGGACTTATTCACCATGTACTACCATTTCACAAGTAGTAGTCCCAAC
This sequence comes from Sclerodactyla briareus, assembly GCA_026419785.1. NCBI lineage: Eukaryota > Metazoa > Echinodermata > Holothuroidea > Dendrochirotida > Sclerodactylidae > Sclerodactyla > Sclerodactyla briareus. Next base: position 26,007 of record JAODTK010005670.1, read on the forward strand.
TACTTGAATTTTCACACATGGGTATTCAGACTTTCCTAAAGCCTTAGCCTTAACCCTGGTTAGTCACTAACCTGTCAGGGTGCACCACTGTTATCTTCTTCCCTTCTTCAAAGCACTCTCTGCTCTCAGCCTCCCAATCCTGGGGTTTCCCCCACCCCCACAGCCGAGGATCCCAGCACCGATGCTGATACAGTGGACGTCATACAGCGAGAGGATCCACTCCCCTGTTTTCTTATCAATGTGCGGGTCTCTTGGCTCCTCGTTGATATCGTGGGAATCTGCATGAAATTAGGAAGATACAAGGTGGGTTAATTATATCTGCAAATATTGTTCACCTCAAAAGTACATACAATGGTCATATGAAGCTAACTAGGGACCCAATGGTTCAGTAGGACAAATATACAATATGTAATGAACTAGTATGACATGTTATTGGACTGTTGTGCATTGGATTCAGTTATATTGCTACACAATGGTTCATTTGTTATAATTTTTTTGGTATTAGATAAGGTGTGTTGAGAGCTAAAATAGTGAATCACCAGTATGTCGATTCTGTATAGCACTGTCTCACCGTGGAAGATCATAATGGTGTAGCACATATTTGGTTGTCATTACACTGACCTAGTGACACCTATGGCAATCTAGTCAACTCTGTAGCAGAAGTAGCAATTAAAACAAGTCTTCTTACATAATTGCCCATTACGTTCCTTTAATGACTCTTGATCTGGAATTCCCAAACACCCTGAAGGTACCACTAGCCAATGATGACACTGAGCAAGCATCATGAAAATCCAACTTGAGAGGAGATACATTTCAGTTTTCCACACAATACCTATTAGGCTCCTTGAATGACCTTTGACCTTGACTTTGGGTGGTCGAAGGACACACAGCATTCAATGAATATTTATACGTTCAACTTTAGTCAAGTCCATTATAGCAGGGGTATTACAGAAAAATTTAGAGGGGAGGCAGATTAGCTCAGTCGGCAGAGCTCCAGACTGCACAACCATTGATTGTGAGTTCGGAGCCCATTGGAAGACCAAGACTTTTCGCAGTGCTGTTGGACGAGGCATGTCTCCTGAAATGTCCCATGCCACCCACCTGTCAAAGTGGGTACCTTGGTGGAGGTGACTTGTGGAAAGTATCGAGCGCCGTAGGTGGCTGCTTGATATTGGGGAGTCCCTGGTGCGTGCTGTATGGTACGAGTGTGACAAGTCACTAATGATCAGGGGTAATATCTGTAAAGCACTTTGAGCAAGTCTTCGACCTGGAAAAGCGCTATATACGAACGAGAACGAGATATTAAGGGGCAAAAACATGCAATTTGCATATCAATCTACAATTTGAACAGAATTGGCTAGCCCCCCCCTCCCCTTCAATGACCTTCCACCTTCAATTCATGTAGGACCCATAGGTACCACTGGTCAATGACTACACGGGTCACATGTCATAGCAATTCGACCTAACCTGCAGAAGTAGCATTTTGCAGTTTTTTACACAATGACCCATTAGGCTCCTTCAATGACCTTTTGACCTGGTCAATGATGACCCATCAGTCCATGGAAGTTTGGTTAGCATCCATGAGAGCAGGAACAGTTGGTGACGAACAAAGCAAAAGTTGACAGACAGACGGACGGACGGACGGACGGACAGACAGACAGACAGATAGATAGATAGCATAGATAGATAGCATAGATAGATAGCATAGATAGATAGCATAGACAGCATAGCTGGTTTGAGCAGATAATACAACGAGAGGGGCAATCCCTGGAGTTGCTTGCTCTCATCGGCAGATGTGGGACTCTTCAGATATTTTTACCTGTTACTTTTTTGGGAGTTGCAAATAGACAAAATTTATCCAAATTAGCCATTTCCCCAAAAACTTGGCATAAACGTTGGGAAACCCTTTGTTCTAATACCTTGTACCTTGTTCTAAAATTTGGAGCAATTCAGTCCTTCCAATTCCTAAATATACTGAAAACAGAAAAGATTTTTTCAAAAATCCCGAATTTTGCCAAAATCATTTCCTCCAGGCCCCCAAAATCCAAATTTTTTGTAATTTCTGCTGATCGCATGGGAAAAGTTGTAATTTGTGCCTTTCATATAGCTATAAGAATACGAAATCACTCAGCCATTGGAATCAGCAAATACCTTGAAAAATAGTGAAAAATTTGTGAAAAACAAAAAATTGCCCTAACATTTGTTTTCCTTCTAAATTTCACAATTTCGATAGTTTTCGCCCAATTTTGAGAGCATATGTGTTTTGTGACTATTCGGTGTGTGCAAAATTCTATCATGTTTAGCCACACTAACACACATTTGCAAAACACACAAACGGACACTTTCACAAGTGCATCTCATTACTGGATCACCTGGCACCCATGGTACCCCACCAATGGGTACCACTCAGTTGGTAGTTCCTAACACCACTATGGTTATCATAGCAACTATTGCTATGGCAACCAAAAACAGTGATATCGGGACCGATCAGATAATAATAACAATGAAGCCATGTTTCCATACACGCGGGCAGGCGGGCGAGAGTTGGCGGGTGCCGCGTTTAACACAATCATGCACCTCTTCCCACTTTTAGTGTGTATATGCGCTAAATAAGAACTGTGTAGTATTACTATTATTATATTATAGACACTGGTGTTTAATTTCTTAGAACCATTGTTTTAAACGTCAACAGCACCTAAAATACGATTAAAACTTCACTATTAACATTTAATTAGCCTAAATTGGACACATCAATCAATTAAACATGCCAATATGTGTTCAAATAGGCGTCTGGCATTTGAAAATAGAGAGAATTTGTATAAGAGTGTTGAAACAGTTATGAGTGTTGTTTGGAACATGATTTGAACATAACATTGTTCTCTACTCTGCACTATCAGGCTACAAGCCAATAAGATTGCAGGGAAATCCCCATAAAGTTATCACGAAATACCACGCAGGCACGCCCACCCGTCCGTGTGCATGGAAACAGCTCAATTGAAAACAACGGTGAGCGATTTTACCCCGCACGCAGCCTTGACATGGAACGTTGCTTATAGGATAATAATATTATTAACAATTTCTTCTATATGGCGTGTGCATGTGTGTGCATATATAGTGTGGAGTGTATGACACATTTTTCCACTAGCCAGGTTTATCTGAATCCCAGAGACCACTTTTAATGAAATTCTGAATGTTGTATCAGGGTTGGGTGGACACAACCTGATTCAAACTTTGGGGACAAAAGGCCCTAATCAATTACTGTAAGTAGACCATTTTATGCATTCAATCATTTTGAGTTTGTTAGCAAGTTCATGGACAGACTGTATGTGGTATGGCCTAAGTAAAAGATAATAGGTACACTGATGAAACTTTCAGCATGAAATATGCTAATTGAGTAGTCTAATTAACTTGATGGATGGGTGGTCTGCTTCCAATGTCTCTTCAGTCCTGGGATATTTCAAAATAAGGGAAGGGTCACTGGAGGTCAAAATACATCTGATTTGCATGATCTATGCAAAATGATATATTTTAGTTACATTCTCAAAACTTGATAGACAGGTCAACAGTCAGCCACAACACTAACACTCTTACAACAGTGCTAACCACTCAGACGGTCCCTGAATTACCTGTTCCTGCAAGTTCAATTTTCTCAACTATTGGATATCTTTCAGTTTCTCCTGGAGGTGTCAATCACTAAGACAAACAGCTATGGAACAGCACATACTGTGTGGCTGCAGGGCTGCCAGCAGAAGTGAGAAATATTCCAAGTCTAAAAACATGCAAATCAAAGCTGAAAAATCTACCTCTTCATAAGGTATTACTGTGTGTACATGAATCGTGTAATTACCAAAATTCTTCTGGAGTAATTCAATTTCCTTCCTTTTGAACTATGTATTTTATATCTGCTACCTATTACCTGTATATTTTTTTTGGACCCATTTGTTATTATCAAGAGTTTCATATTAATTCAGCTGTTCCTAGCTTTCCAGAGCACTTTTGATGATTTATGCCTGTTTTTACCTGCTTCCACATCTCTTGGCCTGGCTCCTGGATGTCCGGGGGATCAACAGTCGATGAAGCAAAGTCCCTCGCCTTAGCGAGGGCTTCGTCAGATAGGTCACCGACAGCCTTCACTTTGATCCGTGTGAAGATCCCAGGCAGGTATGTTAGCCCTATCTCCTCCCTCTCAATAATCTACAGCAGACAGAAAACATATAACGATTATAGTCAGGTAAAAACATCAACAGACCACAAACCCCAACAGGGCATATAAAGAGCCTCTAACATTTCATCAACAATTACGGAATTTAACGAAATTTTCCGATAAGAACACACAAGGTTACCAGGGGCGCAACTACTCGTTGAATGTGAGAGACCCAAACCAAGAGGGAAGGGGGGGGGGGGTTCATAGCTTTATTTAAGAGCAATGTCTTGTGTCTGCAAAATGATGGGGTCAATGGAATGTAGAAAATACTCAAAAAGGCATTTTATTCTTATAGATTGGACTATCATGATACTTGGTTAGATCACTGACCAGTGTTACCTAGGTAGGTGTCAGGTTATCAAGGGTGCAACCACTTGTTGAAAGTTTGTGTGTCAGCATGGGGGCCCTCATTTAAGTTGGGGGGGGGGGGGGCATGTCCTCAGAATGATGGGCTATTATGGGAGAGGAAAATGCAAAATTAATGCATTTTCTCCCACAGAATAAATTGAGCTTTCTGATACTTAGCCAGTGCCACCTATGAGCTATTAGGAACTTAGTGTGCCACGGGTCATGAATATTCATCTTTTTGTCAAAATAGCTTAGACTGACAGATGGTGTACAGGTGGGCGACCACAGCAGCGAATACCAAAAACACCCCCCCCCCCCCCTGATACCAACCTGAACTGTCCCCTCTCGAGCACCATTCTGTATGCACCTCTCTATAGCCTGTTGCTCTGCTGAAGATATGGCCTCCTCTCGAGTGAGCCCAGATAATTTGATGGTCCTGTCCTCGTAGCCGCTAACCTGGCCCAGGGCTGCACCCACTGCATTAGCTACCTATAGCATGAGAGGTGAAAACATGTTGAATTGTTTTAAAATAATAATAATATAATTTGTGTCTTAAAACATGATAACCATGATTTACACAATCCTTACCATCCAATCCTAGTGAATCTCCCAGTGTGACACATTGTGTTCCCCACACAGCCAGCTACGTGATAATACGTGCTGACCTTATTCAGCGTTCACAGCCTGCTACGAAATCTTACGCAAATACCAAAAACAAACCCTGTGACCGAGCTGATCAGCCTTGGAACTGTTAAAATTGTAGAACTACTGACAATCAATGAAGACACGGATTAAAAGCAAGCATCTCATTTTGTCTTCCTTGCACTCAAAACTTTGACTATTCTCATTCCCATGGCAGTATAAATGCAAGTAAAGACTAGTGGCCGACCACCATGATCACAACACTTGTGTCAGTGGTGATCAGTGGTTGTTCTATTTTGCACTTTGCATTCAGTATGTTTCAACAAACCGGATCTTAGAGGCTGCAAGTATAGTAAATTGTCAGTTAGCAGATGAAGCATATCGATATTGATGGATGTAGGTTGCCAGCCCCTAAGTATGCTACCTATGGCACTAATCAATGTTGATGTATTCATCATGGGGAACCCATATACAATGTATGAGCTTCCTTCATCCGGGTGGGGTCGAGTTATTGTGTACACAAGCTCGGCGTAACACACATACATACAACTGCCATGACATGACTGCACAGATTCCTATGACTTCATCAAGTTGACTCAAGTCTGAAGTCATTGACTCGAGTCAACAACTCTGATCTGATGACTGGTGATTGTACTCTACAGACATAGCTCAGATATCTTGTAAAGGGCTCAGACAATCCTTGCAGAGAGAGCTGTGACAAACATTGGGAAGAATGCACAGCGTTGTTGTCTTCCATTGGGCGGTCCAACTAAAAAAATTTGAGTTCGTATCAGCTTTTTCTTGCAGACTAGTTGGTTTCAGGGTTCTGTCATTGTGTGGAGTGCGCACCCAGTATGTATGCTTTAGTGGTAACACATGTCAACTGTAGCACACATTTTTATCAAATAGCCTCCAGTTCCACTATCATGCAGGCACAGATGGATGGAGAGCTGCAGAAATGTGATCTATCTGTCTGTCTGTCTGATGTTCGTTCATCTAAACATTCGAGCTATGTACACCCGCGCACATGGATGTGTCCTACATTCAGCAGAGTAACCACCTGGTAGTGAGGAGGCAGTATGAACTCTTTCACTCCAATCATATGCCTCTTGGTATCTTTGAGGATACTTCCAGCACCCACTAGTATCACTGGTACAGGCTCTCTGCTCACCTGAGGCAAAATGGAAAATAAACATTGAGGAAATTGATTCAACTATCCCACTGACTGACCTGTACCCTCTTGTTCACACTGAGATTATGATGACAAGGTTTAATATGTGCCTCTCGTCAAATGATACTTGTTAGTGATGGGATGTTTTATACCTTGATATATTATGCTATAGACGAAAGAGAGAGAAACCATACACAGATTTAAATCATACAATGATTCATTACTGATGTCACTGTTACTGAACTTATGTCTATAGTATAATATATCAGTGTTAAATTGGTACAGCATTCATTCTGAGCCCAATTTATTTATATGTCAAAGAGGCAATATAAATTGTCAGATATTAAAATCACTCTAAGTGAATGCACTAATAGTAGTACAATTAGGATAAATTTCTCTACCGTATAATTACTTCCCACTTCTTAGCATGAAACATGGAATGGCAACACTTAGTGTGAATTTTAGAAGGTTCATCCCCACAGCAAGCTCATTCAATGCTTGCAATACCCTAGCAGTACATGAAGTTTCCATTGAAGGGACGACAGGGACATACACTCTCAATAGTGAATAGTGATGTTGCCGATTGACTTTTCTGGCACACGATGGTTGAGCTGTTCAAATGTACAGTAGGCCTACCACAGTACTGGTCCAGTGAGTGCTTGTAAACACAATGATTACTGACTATGCGATGTAGCACATTATGATTCAGTGCAGTACTATGATATATGTGAATTGCTTACTTTCATGCGATCAATTGCCTCTTCAAGCATCCACTGTATCTCTTCATTAGCTTCCTCCAGTATGGCGGGAGTAGTCCTCACTCTCTCCCTCTTCCCAACATGGGCCTTGAGAAAGGCAACAGCTATGTCGGTAGCCGTCAGGGTCGGACCACCAAAGGCCATGGCCTCCGCCGTCAAACGATAGCCAACACTGGTGGGACCAATTTTAACTTTAAGCTGAAGAATATTAGGAAAGAATGGATTGACCGATGTATCTATAGTCAAACAACATCGGCTATATAGACAAGGCAATCGCCCCCAGTGTCTCGCCTGGTTGCGCGATCAGTGTCCACTTCTATTAGTCACCATGCAAACAATTACAAGGCATTCCATGTGTCACATAAATATTTCGGTATTAGCATTTAACGGAAAACAGCCGACTAATCAGTGACCAATCTAAATTTCGAAGGGCTGATTATTGACAATGTCTACTAAAGGAGTAGTAGAAGTTTTGTGGAAATGTGACTAAAATTGCCCTAATTATGCAAATTTAGTCAATTTACTAAGTTTAACGAAAATCCAGCAAACTTTAAAATTATGCATAAATTATGCAAATTAGACATGTCGAATGACCTCCGGTGACCCTGAATCCATGTATAAAATTTTTGGACTCCAAGGTAATCCATAACCAACAGGTTTCATGAAAATCGAAGCAACTTAAAGATTTCGCATGAATTATTCGAATTAGGTACGTTGAATGACTCCATTGACCCCAAATCTTGTTAAAAAGTTTTGGGACTAAAGGTAGACATAATAACCAAGTTTTGTGAAAATACGACAAATTTTGAATTTTGTCTAAATTATGCAATTAGACAACTAATTACCATATTTTACGCTGAAAATCTAATCAGTTCATCTACTTTATATCCCGCATCTATGTGCCAAACCAAGTCACCATAGCACCTACGGTTCATCCGGGATCTTGCTAACGAGCCTAAACAATAAAATTACATAAAATAGAGTGATTACCTTACTTAATTAGTGACTTTTGTGCCCAAAATCTAATCAGATTGTGTTTCACCCACCCACAATGACTACCCTGAAAATTTTTCACAATGGCACTTACCGTTCGAAAGATATCCTGCTAACAAGAAAGTGGAACACACAAGCACACACATACACGCACACACGCCATTGTGACCACTGAGTCTCCTCCTGAATTTCATTCAGGCGAGACAAAAAAGGGACACAGCTGTCAGTACCGGGCCAAGATAGATCCAGCAAAGCTATAGTCTATGCTGCCGAATGTCAGATGATAGTCAACCCCAGTGGGGCTAACTTTTATTATTTCATCCTGGGAAAATTAGAAACTGACAGACTATTGAATGGATGTCATTCCCAAACAACATTGTCATCCTATGACAGTAGCTGTCAAAGTTGTCCCACCCCCCCCCACCCCCCTCCCCAGATCATATTCTAGGCACTCCACAGTCGAACCAAAAAACCTGTGCTGGTGGGCAGGCCCACCTTTGCCTGAAACTGTCTTCTATTTTGTCACCTAATCTGTAGTGGAGGAGTGGTATTATGTGAAAGACACTATATAATATGCACATGAAATGATTAATGCCCTGTGGATGGGAATGTTTTTGTGGGTGCATGAGTGGGGTGCATGAGTGGGGTGCATGAGTGGATTGCATGAGTGGGGTGTTACGTTAAAGTCGGATTTATGACATGAATTTAACTGTGATATCAATGGTGCAAATTGTGCAATGTTATAGCATGACTTCTTTTTTTCGCAGCCAATAATGGGGATTTTTTTCCCCTCACGAGAATCGATAAATCTTAGGAATCCAAACAAGAAAAGTGAACAATGCGAGAAAATCCCGAGCTCAGAATTTTTTTCTAACCAAGCTGCCCAATGTAATAAAATGAACTGGCTGCACTTTGTGGAATGGGATCTCACATCATCACAAACAACATGGAATTTGTTGCGATGAGGAGAAAGGTCTATTTTATTGAACTTCACAGATGCATTGTCAAACATTACGGAACAAACAATTACTCGCTCAGTCTTACCCGATCAACTTCTGTCTGGTGTTTCACAATTGATCCACCACCAAGACCAATGCTCAAGACATCTGGCATTCTGAAGTTGGTGCTGACGCCTCCAACTTCCACACACGTTGAAGACTGACGGGGGAATCCCCCTTTGAGCGTTCCAACATCGGTGGTGGTCCCTCCAATGTCAACGACTAGCATCCTTGATTCCTGTATTGCAAGAGATGAAATCCCAAATGCAAGACTGTAGGCCTCTGTAGTAGATTAGCAGTGTGATATGGTTTCATGTCAGTTCAACCAGTTGTGGGGCCCCAGACTGTTTTTCCAACTTCATTTATTCATTGTCTTTGGTATGACTTCATAAATCAAGGATATATAGATTGCACCAGAGAGGAAAATGTACTTATACCTCTCTTGAGGATACAGTTATGAAAAAAATATAAACCATAGGCAACTTTGAAAAGTTTGTAAACTCCATAAAGGCACTGTCTGATTTCATCTCTACAGATTCACGAATTGAGGCTCATCAAGGAACCATGGTTGTATTGATCACAGATGAGCACCCGCAATCAACTTTCCTCTTCTTCGTGACCTGCTCAGATGATGAGGCAGGGGTGTCTATCCATTCCCAAGCTGCTCCTGGGACTGGCATTTCATGTCTCCTCCTTAAGGACGATCAGTGAATTCCAGGAAACGACCACTTCCTCAAAACCTGGAGGAGCAGGAGATTCATGCTCGACATGAATGCTCACAGCCATCTGACGAGTCTCATTGCAAAATCCTGGAACAAACCCCAGAAACCAATGCACAAATCCATGCATTACAGCAGAACGATGAAATGGAGACCAAAGACTCGTCATCCAGCTGCAAGTGCATCCACCAGATAAAACCCCAGTGACTGCTGGAATTCCAACCCGGAATGTTTGCTTGCAAAGTTCACTCACACCACTTTTCCGCCCTACTGTTGTAAAGCCGTCGGCAACTGTTGAGACCCCACCTTAGGGATGACATCCAAGTGTAGAATTCCTCACTACTCAAAAGATGAGCGGCTGATTGCAAACATTCATAGGCAAGTTACCAAAAACATCGTGGGAGAGATTGACCATAAGAGGGAAGATTGGAGCTGGAGTGCCTCAGATGGATCAAGCTAAGGCACAGATTGACAGCATTCTGATTCAGGCTTCAAAAGTGGGAAATTTTTGCAAAGGGTGAGCAATGGTTGGGATAGCCATCTAGCAGATGTTTTGTCCAAGAGTATATGTGCATGAAAGAACGGTATTGACTCGTTCTTCATGAGATTCAAGCGAATTATCCATATTCTAGTTGATCTCTTTTGGGATGATGCCACAGTTGTATGTCTTGGTCTTTTGTGAAACATTTTGTGGCTCTTTCTCACTAAACTGAACTTACGTATCCCTCCTAATATTATTAAGATAACCAAGATGTGGGGAGGGTACGGAAGACATGGCTCTCTGATCGGGGAGGGGGCCTCGAATAACATGATAATGTCCTGTTAATGTCTCGTTGTTTCTGCATTATCATTTGTGTACACTGGAATTTCACAATCACTGTGAACGCCTCGCTCATTCTCGGTATACACTCCACCGTATTGTATGGTTGGCCAAATTTGGGTCAATGACTCATTTTCAATTTCGTTTTCAATGTGTGAGTGTTTCATGGATCACTGGTTTGCTTACAAGAATCCCTTCCTGCTGATCACCACAAGTAGGTGAGATTCTTTGGCATGAATGACTTCATCCAATTATGAACCCTGAACTGGGAGACTGCATGCCACCTGCACTATTGAAGCGACTTGCCCATTGAGTATGAACTCACCTTCTTACATCATTTTCATTTTAGGTTTGTTAAAGCATGACTCATGGCTCAATTGATAGGGAGATTCCTGAATGCTTGTGAGAGTGCTGTAACACAAATGTAGGCATCTTGAATCGATCAGTCTTGAGTTCAAAATTCATAATGAAAACAGCAAGTGATTGGCTGATACAATGAAATATCATGATCATGGAAATTCTCACAAAACTATTGCTTATTACCTTTTATCAGCAAAACCGCTAAGGATAAACTTATCCTGATAGACAACCTCGGAAGAATAATGCTCCTAGCAAGATTCTGAATGTTGATTGAAAGCAGATGGGTGATTTTCGGCGATGAAAAATCGATGAAATTCTCAGCCACGATGCTCATGAACTTGAAAGTTCAACTGGCAAAATAAGAAGGACAATAAGGTTGCCAGCCCGGAATACTGTAAAAGATTTCCAGATGTTCAAAGGCGCGGGGTGGGGTGCAAAGTGCAATATGGGGTAAGTGGAGTTTAGTGAAATAGATTATCATGATTCATGAAAATTCTCACGAAACTATTGCTTATTAACCTTATTATTCCATTATGTCAGGAATTAGAGGGCCTACATATTAGAGCATATTAGAGAGCCTACATAATGGAGGGCCTATTTGGCTTTGTCCAGTCTGACTATTTGGGATCAGCTAAGATTCTACTAAAAGACCAACCACATAAATGCAACCTCACCACTTTCATTGTGATATCTGTAGGATTAGGAACCTCTCTTTGTACCTATTTAAATAATGTAACAGAATTTCCAATAACAACAATGTTGTCATTTACCAAACTCTTTAGCTTGTAATTGAATGAGCACTAAATTTTTTGTATTGCCTAGTTTTAAGCTCTCAATAACAACAGACATAAGTCACCTAACTGGTAGTTGGAGATACTGGATTTGGCCAGCCAAAAGTGCCAATACAATCCCCCTGTGGTTACTCTAACAGAGGGGTGAGAAATAACACATGGGGTAAACATTGAGTGTAAAGTTAACTGCATTTTTTACCGGAAAGGTGCGATGCTCCACGCATGCTGTTGGTTGGTCCAGAAGAAAAGGTCTTCACTGGAAATTTCAACGCCTCGGATGAGCTGTAATATTGCGAAAAGAATATCAGGTAAGAAGTAGTTGACTACAGTACTTAAAAGCCTAAAAGTAATAGAAGGTATATAAAGTAGTAACTATACACAATAGAATTAAGTTTTCTCCAAATTACACAGAACTTAGTGGTGTAGACTTCAGATGGTTCCGAAAAACATGACAACGATTTCAATGTCACCGGAGGTCCAATTTGCGGGGGAAAAGTGTGTTCGATTTAAATGACACTGGGTGGGTGTGGACTTTAGTGCGGCCCTAAGATCATGGAGCTGATTTCAAGGTCACCGGGGGTCAAATTCACACAGTTTTACAATTTTATGAACTTTGCTGCCTACATGCATTAAAGTATAAAGAGTTATTGCGGTAATGCCTGACGTATATTTATGAATGTCACAAGCTGCAACTAACGACTCAAATCAATAGGCAGCGGCGTCAAAGGGGAGTAGAATTCTTGTTTTTTTTAATGGGAATTTACGTTCTTGTGCTCCCAAACTTTGAGAATTGGCCTATGTTTCCCCGTGTCGCTCAAACCTTGAATATGCTGCTCATATTTGGACCCATATAAGGTTTCTGAACAAGACAATCTTGAGAAAATCCAGAGAAGAGCAGCCCGTTTTGTGACTCGTGACTTCCGCAGGAGATCCAGTGTTATGGAAATCCTCCACAACCTTGGATGGGGACATTTGTCTGTAAGAAGAAAAATGGCCAGACTAGTTTGTTCCACCAAATTACCAATGGCTTGGAGGCAGTTCCATTAGAAAATAACCCCCACTTGAGACCCGGGAGACTGGTCGTTACAACCACAGCCAAATTCCACACAATTATCAAGCTTTTCGATAGTTTCTATCCCAGGACTATTTCAGACTGGAATGATCTTCCTCTTAACGTTAAAAGACAGCCCTAATCTTGAGGTGTTTTAAGACAAGATTATCTATTCATTATTGTTGCTAGCACCGCTGCGCTGCGTACCAACACCCTCGTTGTGATACCCGAAAGAGGTTTTTAACGAGTAAGAAGCAGAAGCCCAAGAAGAAGCAGAAAGAAGAACTCCATGCCCAAATTACTCACAACCAGAGTGGTCACATTGGCAATTTCGGCATCCCGAAGTCTGAAGCAATCTGTTGGATTACACACCCCATGCAGACTACGGAGTAAGTGGGCAAGGCTCACTGACTCACCAGCACATGCATGTCATGAAGAGACATGAAGAGAACTTTTAATTGTGGTCGAGCACCTCTCCTTTAGGCCTACTTCACACTGTACTACAACCACCAAAGCTTCAAACACTTGGGAGTCAGACACTGCATGTGGAGACCTGCGACTGCTCATTAAAGTTTTGGGGTCAATTGTGCTGATGACCACAAGCATCAACAAGGAGTGACGGGATTGTTTCTGGATGCACGCTGGAAAAACTCATAACAGAAGACGAACAGGGAAGGTGTTAGTTTAAAGATCAAAGATTTTTGTCGTCGGTTTGTTCTCCATGAATAATTGAAGGAAAACTGCAAGCTGGCTCACGAGCACAAGCCTTGAATAGTGTTGTAGTCGAGAGCCCGCTACATCCGAGGCCAAGGCCGAGGCCGAGGCCGCACCCTCGAGGCCGAGGCCGCACCCCCCGATGGCCGATGGCGCACCCTCGAGGCCGAGGCCGAGGCCGCACCCTCGAGGCCGAGGCTGGCCAAAATATAACAGCATACATCTCAAATTACCATGTTTGAATACATAAGTGATTTTGTTTTGTCTGCCCCATGCCTAACAGCTCGATCCATTATGATTTATATGGAGCCAAGAATGTTTGAATTCCCGAAAATGGGGACTGAACAAGCCAAAGTTGAATATGGTCAAAATCAATTTCATTCTTGAAGTCAGTACTCAGAATGGAAAAAATATGAATGCTTTCTTATACCATCAAATAAATCCACTCTTCAATATGACTCTTGATAAGTGCACGTCAGACAGGTACTAGCCTAAGAAGCTAAGGACACTGCACTGCATTTTCAAAACATCAAGTATTCCACGCCAATCTGGGTAGGAAGCAGTACTTGATTCTGGCTGCAACATCTGGCTTCCAAAGGGCTGTGTATTGTAATCGCAGATGACCTGCCCATCAATCAGTGTGTGTACGACACATAATATTGTTTAAATCTATAAAAGTTACATTTTAAAATCCATCTTGGCTAGGCAATACATTCACTCAATAAGTCCAATCCAAATCATACTGACTCCAAACCTAACAACAAAACTAAACCAGAGAGCCAAGAGGCTTAGTATACATCGCCTGCTCCTGAGTTTTTGTCGACCTCAGATGACCTTTAGCCTGAACCGAAAACCTGACCGAAACAATAGGGATCATATACTCATAATGGGGACCCCACATACCAAGTATGAGCTTGATCCACCAAGGTGGAGTGCCCCCCCCCCCCGGGGAAGTTATCGTTTTAAAACACTCCCGGCGTCACACACACACACACACACACACACACACACACACACACTGTCATGACTGCATAGATTCCTTCCGTCGATCCTTCGACTAAGTCAAAAACAACCTAAACTACACATCGGCCTGGGCGGTTAAACGGCAGCAACGTATTATCCCACTATTTGAAGCAATCAGTGGGCCGGGAGAGACAATGTCGATCTCACTCGATACGACTGAGATCGGTGGGGGTCAAGAGGGCTAACACAAATTAGTTTTAAAACGTCGACCATGTTCCAAAACGCGCCAATCAGCGATATTTAACAAAGAGTAACGTCCAAAACTACAGGGCATGCTCGCCCTCGTGGTAGTGGGGCGACCCCATTGCTTGAACTCATCTGAGATTTTTTATTCGATAAACATGTGTGCAAAGTTTCAAGGTCAACCCGACAATGCGTCTGGAGAGTTATCGACGCTAAAACATCTCAGTCGGGCGGCGTCGGCGCTGGCGAAGACAGAACCCCATAATATCCCCAGTGTGGGGATATTAATGCATGAAGGAATCAAATATATTTTAGTGTTGATGTTCTCATGTACAACTACAGATACAGGGTCCGTTATATACATATAAAGTATATTGAATTCTAAATACATCACGATCTGCAGAACCAGACCATATTATTCGTATGGTCCAGGGCCTTATGCTAAGTTTGTTGCCATTGGAGGACTAGAATTCATCTCGCACTCCCACTACGGACATAAGGGGGGCGAACAGTGAGTGAGTGTTCACTCGTCGGCCCGCCAGTGCTGGATTCGCTGCTTTGTACATAAGCTATACTATGCGTATGTTGCATGCCACTTGCAGTGCAAAGGTGCATCCAGTTTATGCAAGGATGATCCATTGGCCACTTCCTGCGAGCTGATAGGCGCGGCACTCTAGCCTGCCAATGGGAATGCCGGCGGGCCGAGGCCAGCGCCAGTACATTTTATCGGCGTCTTTGGATTGATCGAGTATGCTACGTTAGTTCAAATTCGTCGCGAAATTCAAATCAAATTTCTGACGCCATCAATTGTGACATAAAATTTTCATTTGTTTTATTTTATAGCCAAAAAGAAAAAAATATTGTCACGGCTCGAACCGGCCTCGGCCCCAAAAAATCCCGAGGCCGGACGGACAGCCCGAGGCCGAGGCTGAGACCGGGCCGCAGCCTCCGAGTCGAGGCCGCCAAAAACTGGCTCGAGGCCGAGGCCGCCTCGAGCCCTCCAACACTGCTTGAGATATTATTTTCAGTTGGACTGTATTATGCAGTTCCCATTTGCATCAACAAGAAGGACTGCTTCTTGCAAACCTTGATAGCAGGTAGCCGTTGGGTTGGTAGCAGGAGGTAGGTTGAATTCCAGAGAAAATAAATGATTTTATTTTCAAATCCTGTGAAACAATTCTGCAAGTCTGTATGCGGATCCCAACCAGTATATGTTCCAGGTTCTCAAGAGTCCACGGCGTGCCTTGACTTGTAACTTTTTTGTACAGTTGTATATTGGGCCGGGTAGGTTGATATTCCTTTCAGGTACGAACAAAACAGGAGTCATGAGCAACCTTAAAAATGGGAAATTGTCTCGAAGCCCCATCGAAAAATCAATACGCCCTCTGTGTGACATCAAGGGGCAACAAGAGTGCAATGACACAGAGCTCACCAATCATTGCAGAGCAGTTGAGTGTTAAAAAATGTGCATAATTTGTAGGTGATACTTAGATGACCTCTGACATCGAATTCCAGAATGCCTAATATGTGCCATGTTCAATCATTGACACTGACTAACTTGATGATCATTCAATCTAACCTATGAAGAGACAGCCGGGCCGTTTGAACAAATCAACCTCAATTGACCATAGATGACAGTTGGCTCAACTTTCTGATGAGCCTAATTTGAATCATCAGTCAACAATAGGCCTATAATACTGGCTTTAGACCGACTTGTAGCGATCATGCAGGAGTAGAAGCCGATGGAACTGTTCAAACGAAATCGGCCAGAAGTGACCCTATAGGACCTTTGACCTCAAATCCTATAAGGCCCCGGTATTGTACCAATTGGACAATGATCACACTGAGTCACTTTCAGAATTATCCAATACTATTCTGTAGGAGTTAGAAGAAGCTGCTGGACTGTTCAAACAAAATAACCAAAACTAACACCTACATGACGTCGACCTGCCATTACTGAAAAACACCCAATGTGTACCCTGTTCAATAGATATACTGATCAAGTTTCATGTACATCCGATCTATTCTTGTAGAAAAGAGCAGCTTGACAATGTGAACAAAATGGCCCAAATTACTAAAAATTCATAAACTAACTAAATCTATTATTAAATTTAATGATGCCTTTGACCAACACTTCATTGAACACCCCTGATGGAGGGAAAGATGAGGGGGTGGGAGAGAGAAGGACAGACGGACCGAAGATTAACTAGGCATGATAGTTCAACCAGCGGTATGGCTGAAGTGAGCTAAAATTCATTCAAATGTGTATCAGAACGGATTTTCGTGAAAAAATTATCCAATGAACTGTTATCTGGCCCATCCCTTGGTCTTATCAATGGGATAAAACAAGATCGTCTTGCAACATCCGGTACATAATAGACAGGACCATTTACAAAGAAAGAAAGACTGTCTCATAGAAATCCGAATGAAAATTGCATTGACTCATGTAGTGACAATATACTGCAAAACAGTATCGATCACTGGGTTGGAGATCATGTGAATAGAATGATGACTAGCTTGCTGACATTATTTTATGAATAGGTGGCTGAACTCCCCATCTCCAAGCCATGTTTACCGTACATCGTACTTTCATATACAGTTTCACAATTTCTCCAGGATCAAAATGGTAGCGTTCCTTGCAGTAACTTGTTTCATACAATTCCTTAGTCCAACTTGACCCCCCCTGAATAATTGTGTTATGTAACCCCGTAAGCTTGTGGAGGGCATGTACATGAAGCTCATACCTTTACACACACTGTGCAAATACCATCCTTGCCCTGATAATGTCCCATCATTCTGAGTCAAGAAGAACAGGAAGTTTGATTGAGTTCTTGGATAGCTTGGGCGAGGGCGTGATTCGTCCTAATGGCAGAGAGTCTTCAGCGATTCATCAAGAAGACTGCCGCATTCTCCTCTCTAAGAGACCAATGGAACATTCCAGATGAGATCGTGAGACTTGCTCCTGGAAAGTGGACCCGAAAATTTCGCGCACCTGTAATTATGTAGAAGTAGTAAAATATTCAACCGATTACATCTTGCAATCCGAAAGCGAGTGCGGATTGTCTGACTGAAAGGAAGACGGAAATGTTTTCCAGAGCAAATTTGTTCAAGGCACAATGCATTGCACATTGAATGTATTTCATTAACATAGGATCACGTAGGGAATAGCACATGTTTTTCCATCTCAATTTTGTATTATGTGTGTTCACGGCAAGAAGCTAGATTCCTTTTCCATACCTTTCATTCACAAATTTTGAGTCTGGTCGCAGTCTTTGCTTCCTTTTGTTTTATGTCCTTTGCATATTTATGGCTTACTGGGAAAATCTGCATGGAGTTTGTGATGTAAAAAATAATGAAGACCAACCCCATGGTTTGGGTCATCACAGAGCATATTGCCTTTTTATATTGATCTCATTCCACTCAGAGATGAACATTAGGTCAACCAACATGGCAAGAAGAACGGGAATTTTTGAACCTCGGTCTGTGCATCAATAGAGAACTATTCACAATAGAACTCTTTCAAAAGATGCCATCGTCACAACTGAACTTTTTTAAACGGAACCGCTGTGTCTCGCTCCCACGAACAACCGCAAAGACTAGAATGGGCACCAGAATTGGCCCCTCTGTGGTTTTGGGGTATTAGAAAACATTCAACAAAACACATTTATTCCATAGCGTAGACCTACGTATATTGATCTCATAAATTCGATCATACCGTGCTTTTTGCAATGCATCAAGAGGGAAAATCATCAAGCGATAGCGGTTCAGAAATACTGTTACAGTTCAACAAGCCGTTTTAATTAGCTCAGCAGCAGCTTCGATACTGGTAACTTCCCAAATTTCGGACTTCCATCAATTTCGATCAAAACGAACTTTTCCACGACATCATTAGCTAAACACGACTAGGCCAACAATGTAATGCCGTCATTGGAATGAACCATCACACATTTTCATCATTGTTCTGCTCAAATGGAACTACCTAGCTCTCACAGGAAACCACACATATCGGTTTCCAGTACCCAACCTCTGGCATAGGTGATTTAGCTATGTAAGTGGCTGCATTTGGGAGAAACTGTAATGATTGTCCTTGTTACATGCACCTTGCTTTAAAAAGTGACTTGGCTAAGAATGTTCTGCTATACAGAGGATTGTGGGGGGGGAGAAAGTTTCGGAACATAAACACTGTCACTTCTACAGAAGCAGACATTGATATTCGAGAGCGACAGGTCCTGCTTCTGAGCAACCTTAAACATAACAAGAAAACATGCATGTTCTCTTACGGATTCAATGTGAAAAAAAATTGGATTGTCATCATCCTTTTTTTTTTTTATCATTTTATTAGTCAGCACCAACATGTTTGTTAGGCGAACTACTCATGGGTCATGCGTTCATAAATTTGCCACCACTGTCAGAGAGGCACTTTTCTTTCGACATTATAGCTTGATAGCAGATATATTGGAGCATGCAAACACAATAACTGACCTTTTTTTGCTCTTGATGGGTCGTATAAGGTGCGCAACTTCATTCTTGCCCGCTGACGGGACGGCGATATTCTGGTACCCGCTTTCTTTGATCCCCATCACACGAATACTTCCTCTTTCGCTACCCTGTTATGGGAGCCCGTCGACCATTATACCACCGTTTACAGGAAGCATTTTGCCTTGATGAGGGGCCCGCAGGTCAGTTGTACAGGCATCGAGGGGAGCCAGAGCAGTAGACGCTGGACCACACACATTCGGAGAAACTGAGACGGGCACGAGGTCTCCCGCTCCACCAAGCATTCACAAAATGAGTGTGTGCCAATGTTGACTCTTCCTATGGACCATTCTCTATGAAGAGGAAACAAAGGGAGATTGACAAAATTACATGATCAATGTAAGTATGAGACACTTGAAAAAATTGTCAAATGGCGTGTGGGTTTTGTGTGTTTGTGTGTGTGTGTGTGTGTGTGTGTGTGTGTGGTGTGTGTGTGTGCAAATGTATGTATGTATGCATGTGTGCACTAGGGTGTGAATTATATATTGGATTGGTGTCAGAAAGTGAAATATACATGTTAGCGAATTCAAATTTGCCGGGGAAATGCTCGTTTCTTGCTATATTTCAAATTCTGAATCTAAGGATTTCTTTTCAAACTTAATAAATTAAATCGTTATCAAAAGTCCTCTAATTCCATATAGGTTTTGTTAATTTGAATTTAAATGAAGAGTTCGATTCCCACTTAACTGATCGACCACTTTTTCCCCTCTCCAATATTGGACCTTTGTGTTGGCTATTCTGAAATAATAAATAAATTAATTTCTGAACCCCTGATTTCAGAACAACAACCCTTTGAAATAGCAACCCAAAAGCTCACCTTGAATTTTGGGACAATCCGATTTTGAGCCTTTTGTCAATAGTGACCCTCAGAATATGATGACCCTTTGAAATATGATAGTCCAAATGTTCAGTTGGGATAACCATCTGATAGGCAACCTAAATGCTGTTTATCCCTGTCCCTGGGTTCATCATTGGTTGGGAATACCATTACATAGGATGGGGGAATGACAATCGCTTCATCAAGAATACTGTATTTGAACACCAACTTGCTTTGCGCAACACCCGCTGATTTCAAACATAGCACCTGCCTAGTGAGTGTCAAGGACAGCTTTTTTTTTTTTTTTTTTTTTTTAAAACAAATTGACATGAGGAGGGCGAGCCCATAATTGCCTAAACAAAAGGCACCCCAGCACAAGAACAAACGAAAGAGGAGAGATCCAGCTTGTTGATTCTTACGCTTGGAACCGTTTTGGAGGTTCAAATCAGAAGAAATACATCCGAGAAAGTATTCCCAGGCAACGCGAGTGCGAGGAAACAAGGAGCGCGCATAGGTTCGTGGCGATGACGGGGAGATGCAACCGAACGGGTTGCTGGAAAAGAAGAGCGCGTATGGCTGAGGGGTACCTCGATAAAGGAGGACCGCATCCCCAAGCTCAGAAGAACATTGACCAAAAATAACGGTAAAGGAGGCAGAGAGATGATCCAGATCTGCGATGGGGATAAGAGATTCCGAGTAAGAATGATCCATCGTTGATGAGACGAATGGCCTGTCTCTGAATAACATCAAGGACACTGAGAGAGGATGGCGAATGCCCCCACCCCATATGGCAACCAATGCCATTAGGGAGCGAATTTGGGGATTTGTAAAGTCAGAATACTGTTGTGGTGGGTGAGTATTTCCTTGTGCGGAATAAAAGACGCCAACTTTCTATAAGCATCAGTAGCGATAGAATTGATATGGGAGTTCCAGGACATGTTGTTGCTGATTTCATTACCAGGATATTAGAGACTAGACTGAGGGAGGACTGGTCAGCCATGAAAATACTGGTGCATCAGAAACACGCCGACCAAATCCGCAAGTTTCTTGAGTTTTTAGATTGGTTGAAGGTAACCGATTAGCCGTGCCCCCAGTTCAAATAGAATGAAGATCATTGTTCAGCTTAATTGGCAACGTAGGACGGTTGTAACAAATCGTTCCGCGTCCCGGGGGCGAGGAAAGCAAGAGAGTGGTGAGGGGAGAATCATCAGCATGAGTGGAATACCATAGAAGGTAGAGCTAAGAAGATCAATGATAAAAACGAGAAAGAGTGTAGAGAGAAAACACACCTTGAGGAACACCAGCATTGATACAGGAAGGTCTCGGAAGAGAGCACCATCAACCTTAAAGAGATAAGCGACCGTTAAGAAAACTGGCCGTCCAAGAGGTTAGAGGGTGCAACCACAATGTAAGTTAATTTGGCAGGAGTCGGCGTGCCAAACACGGTCAAGGCCTTAGAGTATATCAAAGGGCAATAGCCCTACTTTCACCGAAAAACTCAATGGCTTTGGGCCCACTGATGGGTGACAAAAGATAGTAGGACCCCAGTAGATCGGCCATGCCGGGAACCATACTGGTGTCACTGAGTGATGAGTGAACTCAATAAATTCAAAACATCTTGTTTACTATAGTTGCCATAACTTTGGAGCTGACCGAGGTGATGGCAATCGGCCTGTAATTGGGAGGGGTGGATTTGTCACACTTCTTGGAGACTGGGCAGACATGAGGCATGTTTCCACACAGAAGGGTACCATCCCATAGATACAAAGGCGTAAAGCTTGCTAAGGATAGGCGCAAGTTCGGGGCAACACTCAGAGGACTATAGAGGAATGCATCGGACCAAATGCTTTATTAATGTCTAATTTATTGAGTGTTTGGCCGGACCATGCGCGTAGGAAAACAACATCCACGATCTTTCACAAAGCCCGGCAAAAGCGTGGAAGGAGGATGAGCATCTGTGTTCAGAGTGGAATTGAAGAGAATAGCTTCGGCAAAGTATTAGCTTTAGAGGTGGCATCCACTAGCCAAAGAGCATCAGGTTGACCATCGGAGGGAATGGAGTAAGACGTTCTGGGATTCAGATTTGGCCAGCGACCAACATGAACGACTACCAGAAGGGCAGGATGAAAGCCCATTAGCCACACGTGAAATGAAAGAGTTTTTTTTGCCTCATCGATAGTCCTCAGAAGCACACATTACGAGGAGTAACATAGGCTTGACGGGATTCAGGTGAAGGAGAAGAATAGCCAAGCTCGATAATGGTTCTTCTCCTGGACGGCAGAAGTACATTGATGGTTGAACCCTGAAGTGAATAGAGGAGGCGCCTGATCTTAAAGTGTACGGAAATAAAGGTGTTCATTCCTAAAAGAATATTTTCCGAAATAGCGAAGCCGGGGTAGAGGGGTCATCTGAGAAGTCGTTTCCAATCCCCGGGAAGACGAAAAAAATCCCCCGAAGACAACCCAGTCAGCTGTTGAGTAGTTTCCATGCAGAGTTTTCTGCCTTGTGGTGGGAGTTTGCATATAGGAGTTAGATTGATGATACAGGGTATGAGGCAATGGTCAGAGGACCAATGGGGCAGAGACCGTGGCTGGACTGTAAATAGGGGCTGAGTAGGGGAAAGAGAGATCCAACATGTTAGCAGAGGCCGAGGCCCGATCTGGGATTACGGGTGGGAGAATTGAAGAGCTGGGTAAGACCGTTGGTAATAGCAAAGACTCAGCTTCTACACCACTCTATCCGAGCCGGTAGAGTGTATGAGGCCCTTCTGCTTTCATGCCATTGAAATAAAATCCCCAAAACAAAAAACCCAGGAATAGCCTTTTCACAGTCGTTATAAGGTCGTTTGATTAGTGATGCAACAGCAGAGGTGAGATGCGAGAATAGACCTCGTGATTAAAATTCAATTGGGCGAACTGTAAACACAACCGAACACCTTATTCAAGCGGGAAATAGAGACTTTGAGCCGAGAAGTTAAAGTCGTCACCACACAGAGATCAAAATTCAGAAAGGCGGCTGACGGATGCTGGAGTTTACAAAGGCCGCACACTCCGCCTTAAATGAAAACAATCATGACGATATAGTTGTGACCCTGGGAGATGTGTTTAATCAAGCGTGATTTAATTTGGTTCGTTAAAAAAAATAGATAGGAATGCTGATCCTGAGAGTTGGTAGACATGTTTGAGATTGCGGTGGAGACCAAGTATATTCGCGAAAGAGAAGACAAAGAGAACAGATGTCCGTGAGGGGGTGCAGTATTCGCGTATATGAGAAACATAATAACCATGATAATGTAGTAAGAAGGAGGGACACAGTAGGGCAATTTGGGAAAACCCACGCATCGACAAGACCCCCAAATACTAATTCGGAGAGCACGGACGTCGAGTGGGCACCCGAAACACAGACCTAGGTGACACTAGTCGCGAACTAAGCCGATGCCGGGTGCTCGGGATTTGACGCCGATGAAACGGCAGCCTCCAATCGCTACCCCCGGGTTTCGGTCCCTCTTGCCTATCTTGACGGCGGCCTGCAGCGCAGCCGACTCACCTGTATCCTCATGCTCAAGAAAAAAGACCATGGTACAAGGGGCCGAACCGGGGTAACCCACATGACCCAATTCCGGGTCCTCAGAAGAAACCGGCAAACCGACCCCCCCCGAGAGCTTGTAGATGATGATGCAAATGTTACAGGCAAAGAGGGCCTGAAAACGCATAGCCAATCACTCAAGGCACCCAAAGGGTCAGCGGTGGTACAGCCTCGGGCGGGACCAAAACAGAGTTGCCTACCACCTACAACTGCACAGTAAACTCACACGCTATACTCCTCTGCACACATCCTGAAAGAACCATAATTTGACCGCACCATAAACATGTAGCAATTTGTAATAATTTAAGCCGCAGGCCTCGACGCGGTTTATTATGACCCATTCAATGGGTTCGTTTGCGACCATGAAGTATTTTCTGGTCAATTTTCCATTTAAAGTACTCAGTACTCACCAATTCAGGTCGCTGTGGCATGGCAGTGCAATGCGGATTTGGGTCAAAAATATTCATACTTAACAGTGCAGTTGCTTGGAACAGTTCCACTGCTCAACTCCCAAAATCGAAATAAATTTGTTACAAAAACAGAAAAGACGATCATGAGCAGTGTGTGTAGTATAAGTTTACAGTACACTCCCAAAACAACGGGTGTGTCCTTGCCTCTGTTTAGTGTTATTTTTCAGAAAAACTCAAACAGCTTTGGGGCAGCTCTGCTTGTTTTATTTGCACGTTCTTTTCTGTGCATATAATTTTGGACAGCTGCCTGATCAATTTAATGACTGCAGGCAATGAGAGTCTAATCCTGTGCTTTGTGTGGTTTGCATGGCCTGATCTAATGAAACTAGTCCCCTGGACTATTGCCCGATAAGCTGATGTGATGGTGTCACAAGGCTATCTCAATATGATCCCTTCACTGAAGGCTAATAATGCAATGACTGTTACTATTCTAGACTCATACCTGTAGAAACAGATTGTGGTGTGTCCAGGGGTTTTCCCAAGAGATCACCAACCACTTGCACTAAAAGTAATGCAATGAAATAAAAGTTATTAACCCCGACAAAAGTGCTAGAGGTTGCGATACACATAGAGATGCGTTTTGAATGAGCCTGGAATTTGTTTTTTAATTTTTTTTAAAACGTATACTTGCGAGCAGATGATCGACTATTCAAGTCGCAGCAAGGATGCAGACCTGTACACTGCCCTATTGTAGCTCGAAATCCCTCACCAGGTACCGGAACAAGGTAATGCCTTTTTGGGTGTAGGAGTATTTCCGCAGACGCAACTTGGCAAATTGCCAACCCTTCGTTTGTCCTGCTCCCAGCCCTTGTGCTGAGCGTCCAGTGAGGCGAAGGTACCATTTTTTTGAAGTCTTTTGGTATGTACCCCGACCTGGGGGGAATCAAACCCTGGCTACCGGGTTTGAAGGGTGTTGCTCCCCCCACTCGCCAACCACTCGGTGAAGTTTGCACAGTTGGATACAGCTCTGCTCATTCTTCTGTCGAGTATGTATTTCCATAAATTCATACAGGCATATGAGAAAGGCCTGACAGTAAAACACACATTGATACTAGGGATTTCCCAAACTTTTCATGGTTTGCTCATTCATAGCAACTGCTAATCAACTTGTGAATGGAGTCGCAAACATGCCAATTTTGATTAGCAAATGCTAAGTAATCTTGTTTAATATGCCCTGGTCAAACTAAATACTCATCATTTGGTAAAAGACTTGCCGGGGAAAGCAAAAGAAGTGAAACAAAGCTAAGAGTAGAATGGTCTGAAGTAGGCCAACTTACTCAGTTTGAGTAATTCCAGTACTTATCGATTGCCCTGGTAATGAATATGATTAGGAATACTGCTCACCCACCGAACCTAGAAAATATATTGTTCAACAAATCAGATAAGAGCATGGAAGAACGAAATGCTGTCACAGTTATCAGGGAAACAACAAGTTTTCGGGCTTCCTCGCCAAAGGCAAGAGGAATCTATGCAGTCACGCACCATGTGTGCGTGTGTGTATAAGTTCAAATCAAGTATGGGGGTTCGACATACAGCGAGGATGGCCTTATTGTATTTTGGTGCCAGTTCATGGTCATTCCAGGTCAACTAGAAGGGTACTGTCAGAAAGCTTGTCAGCACGATATCCAATGAGCGCAAGCGTATCAAGTTCCAAATTAGGTAAGTGGTTGCACGTATCGTGAGGATGAACTCTATGTTTTTGGTGTTAGTCAAGGTCATTTAAAGGCTGGTCATGGGTCAATATTTGCAAAACTTGTATCCTCACCCTCCCCCTCCCCGGTTTTTGCATCGGCTTTTTGAGCGTAAGTTGTTATTTAGTGTACTTGAGCAACTGAATGGAAGATTTCCCAATATGACACCAAATTCACTTTGATTATTTGGATGACTTAGTTGATGGTATTGGGAAAAGCTCTCTTGGATGTCTTATAATTGTTTTTTATAAAATTTCAAGGCACTACAACTCAGTAAAATACCGAAAAGTTTATTTTTTTCAAGAATGGTGAGCTTAAATATATAAAGGTACTGTACAGAAATATTTCAATTTAGCTAGTATTTGGCTTGAAGTTCTAATTAACTTTAGAACATATCTGTGATTTGATTTTCCGGTGGACCTGAGGATTGGCCTCAATTCCCGAGAAGAAGACTGCTCGATTGTGCCATACTTTTAGACGTCGATTTGGCAGAGAAATCATAACCCGTTTGTGGATTCAAGTAAATATAGCATTTCAGTTTGTTGATAGTGTGTTCCTCTACGTATATAACTCTGGACTGTGGCTTACAGGGGTCAACTAAACTTCACGTTATCAGTATTGCGTTACTTTAGATTTCTCCATGCCCCACCTTTTAGGTCACCACAGGACAATCCTCTAATTCTTGGCAACAAACATTTTAAGGGATTCATAATGAAATTTTGTTCGTCTGGGCGAATCTACATCTGGTGACCTCCTTTACCTCATTTGAATCTTTTTGACCTCCTTTGATGACTATTCAACCTCGTGACATTGAGTGCTAATTTTTGTGATGACAGAATTCGCTGTTGAGACAAACATAAAGTTAATTAGACTATGTTATAACAACACAGCAACAAGCTATCACAGCTACCCACCTCTAGGAATGCACTGTGAAAGGTCAAGGACACGCCTAAACACAGGAATGTTGTTAAATTTGCCACTGCCACTCAGCAAATATTTAAGATGCTTGTGTCAGGATAAACAAGATTTGACATAATGTGCCCAGTGCCCCAATAAATTTCCCTCAGAAGGTATACAATGTGGAAGAATGAGTTGAGAAAACCTGCATCTCCAGATGCCCCCCAGGTATAGTGTGTAGACATTATTGTAAAATACCACCGTGTATGACTCCCAATTGTCCACCTCTATATTATACACACATCAATATCCCTGGACAACTGACATTGTCTTTGCACTGCAAGTGATGAGCATAATAGGCTCAAACCATGCTGTCCTATATTCAACAGTGGTTTTGTTTTATCACTGTCCAGTCTCAAGACACACCTATGAACTTGCAATTTTTACTTGTGTTAAGCTCTCGGTGTACATGTATACCCTAACTCCCATTGGGTTATGACAAATTTCGATGATTTATTTATGGCATCTCAACAAAGTAATTCAAAGGCCAATGGTTCATATCATATGACTGGACGTTTGATACTTCTATTCATCACATTATAACAGCAGAAAGCACAGACCATAATCTCACCGATTTGTAGTGTACGCGACATAATGGAATCAATCAAATATTGCAATTTGTCCTTGTGACATCAGGGGAGAACTGCAGGATCCCCTAATAAATAAGACAAAGTCATGTAAACATGTACTTTTGAAATCTCTACTGATACGAAACTATAGTATGCGATTCCAGAGAAAACCTATAAATTCGTTCACGATATATTAGAGAATAATCTCTCCAGTATAAATAAACCCTCTTCAATTTCCAGTCATTATGCCAAAAAATGGCAGCAGTTGCGTTGTAGGTTCTATTGGGCGGCATTTGCATTGTTTCCGTCCCCCCCGTTTTTTAATTTTTCAAATTTTCCAAAAGTGAATTGAAATATGCTTCCACAGTGAACATGTAAGATACGCGTCAAATTGGGTGTGGGGTTTTCATGTCCTCTTTTCACCACCTGTGCTAATCAGAAGCGAAGCTGTTACATGACCATTGCCTTCAAAATTTAGCATTTTAGATCTCCTCCACTGAAAACCTGTTTCTGTATAAAAAAAAATTCAATGTTAATTAGTACCAGTGAACAGATATCTTTTAACATCGGTCATGACAATACGCGCGTATTTACCTAGGCCCTAGCCCTGCTAAAAAAAAAAATATGGTTGTCAATGGCATACGTCAACTTATTTTGTCAGTATATCAGTAGCCTATGACGAACATGATTCACTATTTGTCCTCTTTGACAGTCAGGAGTGAGAATACAAACAAAACGATGGTTTCCTGAGAGTGATAGCGGGATGGTATCCCAAGAAGCAGCTAGATGAATGGTATTTGAAGTTGGCAGTAGGGGCAGGGTGTGATAGCGATAAGGTTTTGAGGCCTGATTGATTGTAACAACTTGATATGCCAGCTTCGCAGGAAGTTGTGCCAGCTTCGCAGGCTGTGCCTGCATGATGTCAGAGTTTGTGGTCCGTATCTCATACTTTTCACCTTTAATCTCAATTTCATTTCACCAAACGATTACAGAGATCACTGTCTTCCCCATACCTATCTGCTCATTGCCATGTTTTTTTATAGAAAATAATTGGTGCATGGTTGTTGTTTTTGTTATGCAATGATAGGTCGCACAATATTTGGACATGGGAGGAAAACGTGAATGACAAAGTTTTCAGGTATGCCGATGGGAAACATTGGGATTGCCCTCCTGTTGTTTCGAATACCTTTCTATTCTTTTTCAATACAACACATTACAGGAATATAATGCCAGGATGCAGTGTACAGATTCCAATCAGAAGGGAACCATGACCAAACCAGCGATTCAACTTAACATTTGGTGTAGAGTGTACTCAGTAACAATAAATCAGTATTGAATGGAGTGCCCCAAAAAGCAGAAACACGGGATAGGGATAGGTAGGTAAATAGAAAGGAAATACGATTGTTCTCTCCTAAGTATCACATGAACAATTTTGTATTGACGTAGATGTATTGGTGGGAAATCCATGGTTTTTCCATGTGATGGGGTGATAAGTGGAATTTAGGCATTAGCAGATATGCACAATTACGGAGCATGGATCGGCCTGTGTGAAATTCAGGATGGGATGAGTGTGCAGACAGAGTGGAAATGCGATGTTATGGTCTCATTGAGTGTGTGTCCTATTAAGCGTGATGGATTGCCTATAACAAACACCACTGTTGGCATCTATACCAAAAATTGTGTAGTCTATAATCCAATAAAATGCATTAGGCTCTGCAATAAACTACAATGTGATAGGCAACCATGAAATCCCCGGGAAAATAAAACTCTCCTCTACAAACTGACGACCATGTTTTTTTTTTTTTTCGCAGTTTAGCATACCCCGACGAAAGGGGAAGGGATCGAACCCAAAAAAGGGGAGGGAAGGCCTCCGAACTAACCATAGGGAGAAAATGAACCGAAAGGGGGAGGAGAACGCTCCCGGAGGGTGCATTTCAAGTACCAGTGTGTGAATGTCATAAAATGACCCTCGGACCCATGTGGGATGTGGACCAAATTATTGAACAACCCGGTGTTTGAAGTTTTTGAGGTACGGCTGTTAGAATATCAATATGATGCACATCGGCACTGTGCACCAACATTTGTAGGATGTGCCCAGGGCCACTGTGGGCTCGGATTCTGAGCAGCCCAGATGCCCCTTACTCAGTGAACATTGTGACCAAAGTATGTCATGACCCATCTCAAACAATGTATAAAGAGAAGAAGCAAGCAATTTAAAAATTTAAAGCAAATTTTGACAGCTGAATGGAGGAGGGGTGGGGGGCGTAGGTGAGGTGGGTGGTGTATGCCAGACAGACAGTTGGACAGACAGACAGACAGACAGACAGACAGACAGACGATGGATAGATAGTAGATAGATAGATAGATAGATAGATGCAAGCATGCCAACACAATAGCTCAACCAGCTATTGATGGTTTTTGAGCTGAAAAATCTGCTGCCTTTAACCTAGAAAATCTCCTCCATTGCCATACATTTTTTATACCAACAAAATATTTCTTACCTTCATTCGGCAATTTTTTCAAGACATTAGCAATGGCTTTGGTCCGGAGTCCAGATGCTCAAATATTGGGTGTGCTGGCAATTATCAAAGGCTATGACTTCGGAGCCGTGCAAGCAGACAACGTCAGGGTTGGTCCCACCAACATCAACTCCGATTATAAACCATTCATCTTTTGAGCGTTATGACCTGGAAATAAGAAAATTATAAACATAACAAATTTACTTCTAACCATCAACCAAATCTCAAGAGGGGTTCATAAGCTGGTGCCATTTATTTTGTGGATTTATTGACTTTAGTGACTTTATTGTAAACCCTAATGACACCTGTTAATCTCAAATGATCTTTGAACTCCACTAGAGACATTATGAACTATTATGCCACTTTGATCATCTCAAAAGAGTGTGAGCTTCACGGACGTTGCTTTCGATATTAAAAGCCAAAATTTTGTACAAATATTTAGGCTTTGACCTCCGTTGACTCAAGTCTCATCTTAGCAGACATTATTAGGGACCATCTTCTCATATCGAAGGCTATCAACTATGAGCCGCTGAGGTTTCTCAAAATGTGCTGTAGCACACAAATTTAGCCCTAGATAATGATCTGGACTCAACCAGTGATTGTCAGTGATATAATTATCTTCATTTTCTGAATATTATTTGACAGCAATTTTGTGACTAAACCCCATTCTCCAGTGCATACCAGATTTCATGATGACTAGAAATCGGATTCATCGCATTAACTTTTTCCCTGCCATTCATTGTATCCCACATGGTTGAACTTGGAGGAACTTTGTCGACCAGAGATGACCTGATCCGAGAAAAACTCCACATACCATTTGGTATAAAACCTCTTACACTTGTATTCAACAGTTAGCATGGATGACAAGAGACACACAAAACACACGCACAACCCACAAAACACTCATGCGCACCATCCCAAGGATCCTAATTATGCTGCTGGCAAAAAATGAAAACTGGGCAGATTAGCGATCAAAGGTGCCCTTCATTCCAGGTCATTCGACATGTCATAAGTAGGATATGGGAAAAGGAGCCCCAAAAAGGTTTCCATAAAGCAGAGAGGGGACTATGTCTGACTGAGAAACAATCAATCAGGCAAGTTTTACCTGGATAAATATGTTCTAGTAGTGAACTGCTGCTTCAATTGACACTCTTATATTCGTTTCAAGGCACAGCGTCACCTACCATTTTGCAACAGGTAGTTTTAAGTGTAGGAGACTGAGAATGCTCCATATGTGCCATTGTGAGACTGACTACTGGCAATAAATTCCAATTACCCTGTAGTTCAGAAAGCGGTCAAGAGTCAATATCAGTGCGTTCTAGTATCCGATTTTATGTTAGTTGGTGCTAGAGTAAACACAATCTGCAGATGGGCAGTTTTTGTTTACCGGTATGGTAGCATTGTACTATGTATAATAAAAATTACTGTTTTGGTTTACCACTCTGGGAGGGAAGCGGGAAGGGGGAGGGGGGAGGGGAAAAAGGGTTGGCTGTGGTATGAAAGGCTGGCGAAATCAGAACCTCATTGGTAAATCAATTGAATATAGGATATTAGTGTGATGCTATAGTGTAGGAATCATAATATATGTCAGGAAAGAGCCGTGGTAGGGAGTCAACCAAAGTTCACGTTATCGGTATTTGCTTCCCTTTAGATACTGATACATGACAGCCTCTAAGCACCAGCTTAGTCATTCAAAAATCAACCCAAAATGACCTAGATGACCTTCTACATACCATGTCAGTGAGTAAAAATATGGAGGACAAATATTGGCCATTAAGTACCCCACTTTACATGTTAATCCCATCGATATACTGCAAAACAAGAGTGGCATGGCACCGTAGAACACATCCAATTGTACAGTTGACTGTGGAAATGTTGAATGATTTTTAAAAAGATATATATACCAATGAACTATGACATCATACTACATATATCATCGTCAAAATAGGCTAATATATAGTCAAGTACAAAATTTCATGGATTATCCAAAACCTCTTCTGCAGAAAGAGAAAAGCCGCACAAATGTCCTAACAAAATGGGGAAGAGTTTTTTAACAGAAGTCGCGTGACCATTTGAACAAAATGGCCGTAAAGTGATTTCCCTAGATGGCCTTTGACCTAAAAATTCCTAAAACACTCCATATTGATTATTGAGTCAATGGCAATAGAAAAGCGTCATGTCATATGCTTTTTTATTCTGTAGTAGTAGAAGCTGCTTGACCTATATACCATTGGTCAGTGATGATACTGACTGAGATCATACATAGATGACCGTCGACCTCAAATTTCTGAAAATCATGTACCACTTTTCAATTGATTATAATGTCCAACTTTCATGATCATCAATCATCCATACGAAAATAGCCACTCGACCATTCAAAGGGATGGCCATATTGACCCCTATACATATGACCTTTGACCTGAAATTTCAGAACACCCCATAGGTATCATTGGTCAAGATTGACCTGACCCAAAATTCATGATCATCCAATCCTGATCCATACGAAATTAAGCCACTCGACCATTCAAAAGGGAGGCAATATGTGGACCCCTATACATATGACCTTTGACCTGAAATTTCAGAACACCCCATAGGTATCATTGTCAATGATTACTTGACCAAAATTCATGATCATCCAATCTATTTTGTAGCGGAGAGAGCGAGCCAAATTCATCATTGAACAAAATGGCCAAATCATTGACCCCTAGATGATCTTGAATAAATCTTGAAACACCTATATGCACTACTGGTTGCTGATTAAAATGACCAACTTTCATGTCATTCTCGCGCAATCCATCTCTCTGGCAGGAGAATCATTTTGTTTAACCCCAAAAATGACCTTTTCGACCAAAATGACACTTGGATGACCTTTGTCCTCAAATTCATAAACAATCTATTTGTAGGCCTACCATTGGTCACAGAAATACTGACCAAGTTGCAAAAAGAATTCCATTTGTTGGAACAAAAAAGTATTATGTTGATGGAGTGTAGCGTGATTGATATTAACACATTTATTTTGAAAAACCATTATAATACTATGTTATTGACTAACATACTGTCTTTATAGTTGAAGGAAATAAAAAGGCATATCAACCAATGATATTGTGAGATTCAGGCAATGTTGCCACTATAGATAGTTTGAAAGTACCTGTAATATTATTTTATTGAGTAAATTTTTTTTAAGTATCTCTGAAATAAATGTTTAATTTTTACTACATTAGTAGCAAATTAAAAAAACAATCATAATGAGCTGTAATTTGTGGAGTGACCTTTACTTCGCCACGTACTTCTGACTTCAGTGGAAACAGGCTCGCTCTGTGAAATAGTCATTTGTGTTAAAATTACACAAATGATGTACAAGATCAACTGAAGTGCTGTATATTTTGTGGATGATACTCGAATAGCCTAGAAACCCAAGGCGGGACTTTTATAATAGGTATCGATATCGAGTATGACCGAGAAGCTGCTAGATCTGGCTTGGAAGTAACATCCGCCTTCCTACCTTTCAGCTAAATAACGGAGTGCCTGTGGTGTACACTACTCTCTCGCAGGTTCAAATTCACCAAGTGCAGCAGGATAGGGGGATATTAGGGGAAAGCAGACAAAAAGAAAAAGCTATACTTTTTGCAATACTCTTCTCGATTTGCACCCCCAAAGAGATACTAGCAGTACTACTCTCGTCGCATCTAGTACCCCCAATAAACAGCAACTCTTTTTATTTGCTGGATATTGGGGAAAGTATCTGGATAGAATTATACAATCATGCCAAAATTTCAAACCAAAACAAGGAAAGCTGGAACAAGGAAGGTCCTCAGTGTGTGTGAACATTGGCCATATCTGTCATGGATTAGGCAACTTATCCCAGACTGGCTATATACACTACAACTTGCTGCGTACAAAACAACACACTACGAGGGCACCAACTTACTAAGCCTACCTGAACTTACATTGATGATGGGGGATAAACGATTACTGCCGAAGTACTGAAAAGCAGCAGAAAGAAGCAGAAAAGTGGCTAAAACTAACAAAGAAAGGATGGCTATGGCTGGCTGAGTTCGTAGAACTGTAGTCATACACACAATTTAATCAGGGTAATCTTGTGCAACTGCTAGTGCTAGTTCAACCAACAAATCATTTGAGTTTCCAATCCCACCCTGACCGATGAATTTGCAGGAGAGCAGCAAACCTGAGTGAATTTTCGTTCGTGCAGTAAGGGCCCTGAACGGACTCGATGCTGTCACTGGTTATCAGTGATACTTTCAAAAGTATTATTTCAGGATTCTTTCTCAGCTAGCAGGGCTAAATCGGCTGATGAATTCTCTGATGAGAATGAGTCTTGATGTTTCTCCCATTCTGTGTTGCGATATGATGAAATTATCGAAAACATGTACTTACTCATACCGAATACTCAGACTAAATAAAATTACGAAATACCATGGATCGATACTCAATGTCTGGAATCTAGCGCCCTATCTGGCAAGGAATAAAAATACGTTGAACGACCAGCCGCCTGTGTGAAACGTTTAAAGGGCAACTGCCGGATGATTATAGGGGCTAATTTATGTGGATTAAAACTGAATGCGCAGTTCAAACCGGAAATTCACAGGACTTCCGTTACGGATTGTATTCTCGAACTAGTTGTTATTGTGAAGAATGTGTATTGCGCAAGATCGAAATGCATCCCATCATGCAAAGATAATCAATGTCATACTTGCACAAACCTGAAAATTTTGAGTTCCATTGAAATCAACATTAATTTCACTTCGAAAAGCATTCAGTCTATAGGAGAGGATTACTGTAGTTGTTTGGTAGGTTGTTGTTGTTACTTGGTGGTTTGGAGGAAAGACAAAGAAATTCTGCTAAACGTTGACTTATTCAACAAATGAAAAATAAAATATGACCTAATTTCTGTTCCTGAGAGGGTCTCATTGAGTTGGGTTTTAGTTTGTGTCTTGGTGCCCATTCCATGAGCGGACCGACACCACACACCTCGTTAGTGCCTGCAAAGGAGTAGCAGTAGAAGTACTTGATTAATTATTACGTACGTACGTGGATATTATTATGTACGTATGTTTGATAATTATCACGTGAGCTTATCACCGTACTGTACGCGATATAATGCTACGTACGTAGGTGATATTACATGTAGAATAGACGGCGCGCTGTTGTCTTTGAATTAGGCGACATTTGTTGTATTGTTTTTCATATCTAGGCCTCATACTAATTTAAATAATAATAGTTGGGGATATAGAGGAACACAAAAAAACTAAGTTTCACTGGAAGTCTCACAAAGGGCGCAATGCAGAGCTACAGCCCTAACAACAAATTGTCTATGACGTACCAACAGAAAACGCCCCTTATCTCAGCGCCCTCCACTTCGCTCGTTATTTTTTTTTTTTTGGGGGGGGGGGGAGAAAGAAGAAGGATACCAAGTGGCCAAATAAACATAACCAGAAGGCTTTATAGGGCGAAGGAACTTGAGAGGGCCTAAATGGTCCAAATGCAAAAGTTGCAATTGAAGTCCGCCCACCCCCATGCGGGCCGTCCTCAAATTTGCCACGACGATTACAACATTTTTCGGAACAACTTCACCTATATCTTAAGGGTCTACCATCGGATAAAGGAAAGCTTTTCAAGGATGCCGCCACGATATCAGAGGACAAACAAGTTCAGATATTGATATGCACTTATTAGGCAATTCGGACCCCTACCCTAAACATGGACATTTTCATTTTTCAATCGGAGACAGTTCCTCTGATAGACAGAAAACGTGATTTTTTTGTCAGTTTGTATAATTATATTACGCATCACACACACACCGATGAAATGATGGCGTACTGAACGTTATGTATCACCATGGGAACCTTACACAGAGTGTGGCTCTTAAGCAAGGGGCCGTAATAAGAGGTGGGAGGGGGGGGGGTGGGGTGATGTGTGGGGGTGATGTGAGAATCCTTGTGAAATCAGAAGGCGGTCTCTGGGCGACAAAACGTCGGTTTGACTCCGCTTCGAGTTAGGTGAAAATTTAATGATTTATACCATGCATGACCTAGTATTTCTAAATAAGATTGGGCCTCTGCCTGAGATGACTGTACCAATAACTTAGGCACCGAGTGAGAGAAGTTTCTCTAAGCTTAGACTAGTGGAGACGTTCTACGCCTGTCATGGGCCAAGACCGGACTACGGGACTATTGACAGTGGCTGCGCTTGTGAAGCGAGATCTCACGATGGATTGACTTGGATTGCAATGGTGATCGGTGGGCAGACTTGCCTAAGTTGGTCCCTTATCAGTGTGTGGATCGGGAGATATGGAGGGTCGGCCGTCATTAGGCAGTTTTTCCATTAGGTATGGGGAATTTATATACTAAGCCTTGCGGATTGTGTCCCCTAGTTTGTATGTCCCATTTCAGTTAAATCGTTTATATTGGCAAAAAAATCTAAATTGTAGTGTATGGTTGCGAAATGTGCATTCTGGAATTCCGGGTGTTGAAAGGCAAGAGTTAATTAAAAAAAAAGAAAAAACTAGTTTCCACCTCACCTTGAATGATTAAATACGATATATTCGTACCCACTTGTAAACTACATTCGAAAACTCGACGTACAATACAGGGTGTCGCCGCAATGACAAGTGCACCCACCCCCCCCCCCAGCTGGAAATAAGCGGAGAAACGTCGGGGAGAGAAGTAAAAAAAATAGTGCGTTGCGCACGTCCGAGGAGTGCGGAAAATTGATCTAACTAGATACATGTGGCCAAGTTTCAGCCCCATCGGACAATAATCAATATCGGTATCAGTCAGCTCTGGGCTATGCACGATCATGATGTGAATGCCAATTCCCTTCAGTCTTCAATGTACCAGTCATCATTATTGTGGATTTAGGTTCATGCTTTGAAAATCACGTGTCATAATTCATATCCCCTACAGGCATTAGTGATCTTAATATGATAACCAATATGAGTGCACATGTCTTCATGTAACTAGGTACAGACCGTTTTGACACCATATCTTAACCAACAGTTACGTAGTCGGAAAAATATGTTGGGGACAGTAACATGAACATTTTATAGGCCGGTATGTTCGAATTCGTACTAGGATAGCATCAACCATTTTGCGTCTGAACGGGGTTCAGCGTTTCAAAAATTCCCAAATGGAGGGGGAACCCTCCCCTTAGAACCCTCCACCCCAGATCAGTCCGTACGCCGCGTTTTCCATGCCGCGGGCGGGCTGGCGGGCGGGCGGACGGACGCGGGCGGGCTTTTGAAAGACCCGTTTCCATGCACGCGGGCGGGTGGCCCCCCGGGCAGGCGTTTTTGTCGAGTCACGCACCTCTTCACTCACTTTTATTGTGTATATATGCGCTATATAAGACCGATGTATCCTACTATTATGAATATTGTTATTATTATTATTGTTATTATTTTTATTATGTTATTATTATGTTGTTTCGGTGTCGTTGTTGTTGTTGTTGTGTGTTGTTGTTGTCGTCGTTTTGTCGTTGGTGTTGGTGTCGTTGGTTCCCCCCCCCCCCCCCCACCCGGTTGTTGTTGTTGCGTTGTTGTCGTTGTTTGTCAAACACCGACGCAATATCTATTTTTTAAAACCTAAACAACCGGGTTCATTTCGGAAAAACCCATAGTCTTTAATGTCAACGATTAGGGCCCACCATTAAAACTTCACAATTGACAGGTTTGGAGATTTCATTAGCACCAACTACCTTGTCTTTTCGTTTTTTTAAAACAAAAACAACTTACAGAAAAAATAACCATTCAAAAAATAAATCCTTGACATTCCCAAATGGCAGTGCATGAAAACTGAAGTGAATGGCATCGGGGGTTGGTGAAGGTCGACTGCAGATGGGAGCTAAAGAATATCACTCGTTGATTCACTTTCGCAGAAATGACAATAAGCTTTCGGATGCTAATGGAAAAATACCCATAATTTTAAGTGTATCCGCATCAAAGTGAATAAAGATGTGTTAGGTCCTCAAGTCATGTTTTATAGTTCATTGATCGTCAAGTTTTTCGATAACATTATCCCACACACTATGAATCTCAACGGGCATTGCACTGTTTCGGAGTGGCTGCATACAGTACTAATTCACGCACCGACGATCGAACCTTGACTCGACGCTGAAGCCTCGCGATCTTGCGGTCCGTCGGAAAAAGGTACCTTACCCAGCATCTGCCTCATTACCCCAAAAGTAATGTGCCCAGTCATGTAGTTTGTACAGTGTCAAGCCCGAAGTGGGGGGGGGGATAATATCGTTGTTCCCCCCCCCCCAACTTTTCCGGACAGTAATTAAAAAAAACTAGGCCATGCCTGATTTTTGATCACGTTGTTACGCTGATCCGAGTGGAATAAAATCTGAAAATGTTAAAAACAAAATCCTCTTTCATGGTCAATAACTCCGGAAATTAGAAAGTCTGCCCCTTACCACTAGGTAACACTATACGATAGGAGACATACAAGGATGAGAATGATGAGACCAAAGAAATTGGACACCGCCGCGCAGGCAACAAGTTTTGTACATCTTCTATAGTACCATATTCGTACAAGCAGCATTCACCCTTCGATTTCGCAATCACGTCGTACAATTTCGGCCACTAGGGCCAAAGTCAGAAGGTACTACCCATGCTTCATCACTAAGTTCCCGATTTTTAAATCGAATAGCAGAAAGTGCACAAATTTTCAAAGTTTTTGCTTGCACTGGCGTTTTTTTCATCGCAGGCGTTGTAAATTGCCGATGTTATGCTTCAATATGGTTGTTCACATCATATTCCAGGAGCTTTGGGAGGCAGACTGCCCCCCCCCCCCCCCTCCAATTTTTTGAGATGGAAAAGCGGCGGAAATTGGGAAGGAAAAGGCAATGTGAGAAAATGCCTGAACTTTCTGCCTGACTTGCCTGAATTTCCGATCAAACGCCCGAAAACATGCAAAAAAGGTTCCGCGCGCTTCGCGCGAGCTGGTAGGTCTCGATGACTGACTTGTTAAATCCGCGACAAAATTGTCTGACCCCCAAACTGGAATGGTCACGTACGCCCAAGCTTTCCCTTCGATCCCACCGGGGACCGTTCGGTAGACCCCTGGATCCCACGCAAACAAAGCCAGAGCAGGAAACCCAATTGAAAAGATACCATGTGTGATATGCGCTAAATTCAGATAGAATGAACAATGACAACTTTCTTGTCTGTTTCACCACTCAAATCGCCCACATGTCCCGATTGGGGTGCGATCGAACCTGGCAAGTGCTAGTCTTGGGTTAAGACGAAGCTAGCACTCTTTAACTTCGTTGCAACGAACCAGCCAGTTGTGCCTTCCAGCTATCGTATATATCAGTGGTGATTGTGAATGGCAATCGCTTCGTCTTGGAGAACTGTTCAATTTGACGTCACTTTCTTCACAATCAAGACCCCACCCCGCCCATCAAATAACGTTTCCAAGTAGGTGTTTACATCCAGTGGGTTGCTAATTCGACTTCTACGAGGAACCTTATTTAAACTACAGACTGAAGTTTTATATTTCCCTCCAAATATTTGTGTCATATCTGGAATGAAAATAAGTAATATTGACAGATGGGAACGAACATTCTTTTTTTTTTTTTTTTTTTTTTTTTGCATTCTGTCGGAGAAGTCTGCCATTGATTATTGCTATTTTGAATAACTCATTCCACAAGAATTGAGGCCCAACATGAATAGTACGATACAGGAAATAGACCTAGTGAGTTGTTGGAGACGATCGAGAAGTTTTCCAAGCTGTTAAATGCTTTGCAGCGAAAGATCTCAGCCGAGTGTGAACGGTCTTTTTTAGCTGGGCTAAGAGATTCATTCCGCCGCTAATTACTAATGACCAAGTTTCTCAACACGTTTCAGAATCTGACAAAGTTATTGTATACGTGGGCCTACTGTATTTTACATGTGACGGAAAGTAGGGAATATGAGTGGGCCTTTGTGGTGATGGCTGTACCGTACATGGGATTGTTTTTCTCGCCATTCCGCAAAATATTGGGGGTCATTTGATATTATGTCCCCCCCCCCCCCGGGATCGCCACCCATGGAACTCTAGTTATTCGGAGAGAACAAATTCCCAGGACCATTGACATAATAAAATTCGGGAAAAGTGCATGCATCATATGCCGGGAGGGGGGGGGGCATGATTATTGGACAGGGAGAGATATAAGGCTTGACCATTAACTCTTGAACGTACCTTCAACACGTATTTGTCCGGGACAAAAACGCACCCTAAGTAAGTATAACTGCAATATTTTTTTACCCTAAACAAGGCTCCTGAATTCCAAATTCATTGATTCTCCTGGAAATCTCCCAAAAAACAATAATGGGTTCACAAAAAATAAAATACCCCTTTTCCTTAGTTTTAGTGGGTTTTTGCATCCTGTTCCACGTTACGCAACTACGTACCTATATATATATTTTTTTTAAAGTACCCTATTTACGTGGATTTTTGGTCACGCGTGATAACCTTTTTTTTTGTTAAAATGCCGAGTGGCCCCCGGGATCATATGATCATATGCGGAAACAAATGGTCGTTATTTGTTGAATTGCTGTGACTCAGCTAAGTGGAACTGTCAAACTTACGTTGATCCTCATCAACTGGTCAGTGATACATTGCTCTTATTAACGAATGGAATCTCTACAGTACCTCGGGTGTCATTTTACGTTTCCCA
Source organism: Sclerodactyla briareus (assembly GCA_026419785.1). NCBI lineage: Eukaryota > Metazoa > Echinodermata > Holothuroidea > Dendrochirotida > Sclerodactylidae > Sclerodactyla > Sclerodactyla briareus. The sequence goes on from JAODTK010005670.1 coordinate 66,606, forward strand.
ACCAAAGCGAGACTGACTGTGAGTGTTATAACAGATATTCGACCCACCTTCATATTTTAAAATTTAGGCCTGGGATTATCGGATGGGCTGGGGATGAAATTGCGGAGATCTGAGACCTGCTTTAGTTTCTCATCAAGTGACATTATCTCCAATCATCCACCGACGTTTGTCCTCTGACTCTGTGATTCTGTGTATTTAGACTTGATGTACCAATGCGCACCTACTGTCGTCAATTACACGAAGACGAAGAAATTGAAGGCAAGTTGTTATGCCAAATTCTCTAATTAGGGTCAAATAAAGGGTGATAAGATCTATATGAGAATTATTCGGTCAAATATCGAGCTAGATCTATAGTAGAATCGGCATTGTGATACGTACGATCGCGCCAGATACGTACTGACTCGATATAGGCTAGTCGCTACATTTTGTAGGCACGTGGACACAATGGAAATGTCTGATGTTTCCGGGGAACGTTCCGATGATCGTCATTTCAAGTCCTTCCAGGACGGTGTCGTTTCTAGCTGGTGTTTGAGGAACAACTGCAGGCTTGGATACGACAAAGGTTATATCGTGGAGATGGAAAACTGTATCTCTAGGTCCAAACCCATTTCAATACGATGTTCCTATGTGGAGATATTGGCCTTCAAAGTTGGTCCAATATGCAGAGAAATTGAGAGATCCCATTGCGCAATTTGGTCTGACATCACACTGGACAACCCGGGAAAGTATGGTTCATGTATTTCATTGTTCATTTTGTTGAAAAAGTCAACACTTTCCGCCATTGCGTGATGTGTGCTTTTCGATCTTGCGCAATACACATGCACAAACTTCAAAGGAAAGTAACTCAACTCTAGTAACGGAAGTCGTTGAAGACTTCGGGGTTTGGAATGACGCAATTAAGTTTCAACCTTTTTTCTAATAATCGCAGTTTCATTTAATACTGGCACTGAAACTAGTTGAAATTAACTTTCACACACTAAACTTATATAGGTCACATGGTATTTATGAATGTTATTTGAAGCGGCACTCGTGGCAGTACGTCAATCATGACAGACATCACCACAACAATAAGCCCCAATAGTTTCGAAAACCGCAAATAACGCTCGCGACAAAAAAGTATCCGGCAATGGCTACCGCGAAATCGAAAAAAAATGCGGATACCGTTTCAGGTCACTGTGTGTGGAGTACCACATGAATACTTAATACAAACCTTGTCACAAACGCCACAGAAAGCGTTTCCGGCACAAACGCTGCCGGCACCTGTTCCTATATGAATCATAGAAAATTAATCAATGTATATGATCGAATTCTGGAGAGCAAGAGAGGAAAATATCGTTTGATAGCAACTGCCGAAAAGCGATAGCAGACGTTTGCAAGATCGAAAATCGTCCCAGCGCGATTCAATATTGAAAACCGGTACGGTATACGGGTATATCTCCACTACGATATGCCAATGCAATATTACTTCCAATATACAGGGGTCATTACGCAGTCAGACAGCATGGTCCATTGTCTGCCAGACAAGATCGCCTCTTTGAATAAAATGCTTTTATCGCGACTACTGCCGTGGCATAATACCTGTGAAGAACGTCATAGGTAAATCTCCTAGGCCTATTCTTGATCTGATGGTAGCAGTGACAGTCATGGTTCCGACTTTTTCCAATTTTACCCAGAAAATGTTTCTTCTCAGCATGTACATGTCCCGACCAGGAAAAGCAAAATCTAGGATTTAGACCTGAGTAGTATTCCTGGATCATTGGACGATGTAGTGAGTATCAGTATAAGCTTGGTGCAAGTAATCACGACGCTGTAGCCTTTGATGTGTTTTGTTCCGTCAATATTCAATTAGGACTCGTCCGGATTTCGATGAAATTTCTATATTCCCGAGTGGAGTCATTTGACGTGATTTGTTGTTTAGTTTGAATGCTAGTCATGAGAGTGTTTATTCCGTCTAAATGAGCGCCGTAATAGGAACAAAAGCTGTTGGATGAAAAGGGATGTTTTTCTGGCAATAAAAAGGACACGCTATTTGTGGCGTCTCTATCGTTTGTAAGGCTCCTTGTTCATATATCTGGATCAGTTGCCTCCCATATAAGGACAAATCCTCGTGCGCTATCCACGTGGTTAGACTGTTAGAGGTAGGCATGAAGTCAAATAAATTTGGTCATTCTTAGATCCAGTGTCGGGAATACAACCAAGTCAGGATAGTCTTGTAGTTCGAACAGTTATATCTCTTCGGTTTTCACTCAAGAAAACCTCGATAATTTTGATGACTTCGTTGTTTGTGTGTCCCGCAATAGTAACAGCAATGTGAATGGCGCGTAGACAGACTCCCGAGTCAGGGGGGAGGGGACGACTCGTTCACGATTTGGACACTCCTTCCCGGGGTACCCTCTGCTGACGAAGGTATTTAGCGGGGGGGGTGGAGCGGGAAGGGGAGCAAGAAAACACTAACTTATTAGGGCTCCTCGTACTTCACCATACCCCCGTTGCCCTCAATGCCATTTTGGATGCGCTTATTCTCGCAATTCATTCACAACTTTACCAGTATTTTTCTTGTTTTGTTTCACTATCTTTTCCCTCCCCCACTTTCATTTTCAGTGTCAAGCCTTCGATTTCCCCCGTTGTCATCTTGATCTATCGTCATGGGGGAGGGGGGGGGGGGGGCTACTTACTACGCCACTGGCGATGTGGTTCGTACGCCTGTCTTGGTTGAAGAAAAACTGTAGAACTCCTGGTCCAGAAAGAGTTCACCTGTACTTCCTGAAGTCTTGCTGGATAATTGTCTGTTCCGTTAGCTCCCATCTTCAATAAAATTATAGAACAAGATGTGGTTCCGAAGGATTGTAGCAAGGCAATGTTTAACCTATTTTTTAAAAAAGGGTAATCGTTTTCATTCTTGTGATTACAGGCCAGTGTGGTTTGCAAATTAATGGAATAGATTTTTAGGTTAATTCGGTGAATTATTCCAGTAAGTATAATATGATTCGTGAGTCTCAGCATGGCCTCAGAAAAAAAAAAAAAAAATTGTTCGGCTTGACCAATCTATTGGAATTGTGGATGATGTTACTAGTTCTACTGACAGCGGTGAGGTTGCTGCAATTATTTCCCCGGGCTTTCGGAAGCCTTCCGACCAAAGTGCCATATAACGTCTCCTCCTAATTGGTGAGTTGGGTATCAACCGGCGAATGCCTTGAAGGTGGATGAAATTGTCCCTGCACAATAATGCACAAGTTGTCATTAACGGGTCTTTTTTCTACCGGGAAGAGAGTTAAAACAAGAATACAACTCTTGTAGTGGTTCGCCATATTTAAACATTTGAACTAACACTAACATTTTTTGCGACCTTCTTCTTCTTCTTGATCTCTAATCGTGATCTTGAGGTTAATCTGTTCAACGACCCAACGGAACTAAGCGGTCAGGAAAGGGCTAATAATCACCTCATATAGCATGATGGCTATCACTGTCGACGACGTTAAAAACAGATTCCGAAAGGATATTCCATTCTCTAGCTGTTCTCGGCAAAACGAAACTATGAAAGCCTTCGTTGATTATGTTATCGTGCGATCTCTAGAGTCATGGTGCCGGAGGGTCCAGCGAGTTGCTGTAAGAGCTGCGGGGATACCGGGATTCATGGAAAGTGAAAACTAGAAAAATAGAAACATAAAAACGATGAGCCCGAAGTGGTGAATCCCATATGCTGATGTCGTATGCGGCAGGCACCATAATGACGGTTCCATGTGAGAAAGAACATGAAACGTTGCCTGAATTAGCTCGATGGGTTCACAGCGATCTAGGACAAGTTCCTTAAAAGCACAAAGCATCCGGATAAAATGAACGAGCGCTGAGGTAGGCAAAAGCAGAAGCCGGTAACTGGGGTGATGAAAGTGTGGGGACGGGATACATGAAGTGAAATGTAACTGCAAAGTATGGAATAGATATTAGGATTATTGGTGAATCTTCCATTAAGTATAATTTGCTTCGTGGGTCTCAGCATGGCCTCCGACAGAGTGCCACAGAAACGTCTCTTTTTCAAATTGGTGAGTTTGGGTATCACAGGCAAGGTTTTGAATTGGATTAAAGATGTCTAACATGAAACGTGCCTAAATGAACTGCGGTTGATTCATCAAGATAGGTACAAGTTCCTTCAATGTAACAAAAAAAAAAATCATCCGAAAAAATTGAACGACGCTGATTAGAAGAACAAATCCGAAGCGTAAGTGGGGTGATGAAAGTGTGGGGGGCAGGGATAAAAAATAAGCTAAATGTACCGCAGCATATATTCAATTTACCGACACTATCGGGCTCGTTGTGTTTTTAGGGCATATGTTGGGAGGTTACTTATTCTGTGACTATCTGAGCGAGCGCCGCCATGTTTGTGCGTATCGTACAAGAAAAATTAGACCGTACAAATCCCCAGAAGAGACCTTTCCTAGCAGCAAAATGGCATTGAAGTATTGTCTTTTTGGCGCAGTATTCATATCCACACATACATAACTATGACCAATTGGAGGGAGGGCAGGCTAATCTGGAGCCCCATAGCTTCCGTGAAACGGACTGCGACACTTTCTTACAGCGTCATCACTACGAAGAGACCCGCATTAGCGGTGAATCACACTAACCTTTCCCATTCAACATCTACCGATATATTGTAAGTATTCTTCATTACCGCCGTAGTTCATGGAAACACAATACAGTCAACAATGACCGCCAGTATAAAGTCATAAAATAGTATCATTCTAAGAATATAAAGTTCCCTATAATGAAAGCAGTGCATATACACTCGTGTATTTCATTTAAACAGTCATGCCCTGTAATTAATAGACACTGAAGTTGTTATAAATTAATCTGATAATCAGGCGACGAAACGCGGCTCATACCAATACATCCAAATCACGTCCTTCAGAAAAATAACCGTAATTTACCAGTGCTCCGTATTGAGCATCAATAAATGAAGGGAACGTGCCAGTATCCTGCGCCGTTGGTGGCGACACGGGTTTTTTCCGACGGGAAGTTCATCAAGTTTCCTGACGGGTGGTCCTGGATCATGCGAAGATCCCGAGCCGCCCTACCCAGATGTCAAAACTTGCATTTCTGATTCTTCTCAGCTTTTTACCTCTTTTCCCAAGAAAGAAAACTTCAAAATATGAAATCAGTGACATCCCACTCCAATGAGGCACTATGGTAGACTATGCTGCAGGACATTAACCCTCCCAACAGCATGAAACAATAGTCTTTTCAGGGACATTTCTCCGAAAATATCCATAATACGTGTGGAGCATAACTATAAACGACCACCATTGTATCGTTTGTGGGGGAATCCAGGAGGTTGGATTACGGTGATCTCAAACTTAAACCAGGAACTCCGCAATTTAAGATCGTAAGATATCGCTTGAATATAGGAATTTTAATAAAGGAGGTTGGTTGGAAGGTTGATTTTAGCGTATCCATCGGGAAACAATTCCCGACGGGAAAGAGGGGGAAGGGGGTTTCCCCGACGGGGGCATGCCCGCGCCCCCACGTCCGCAGGGATGAACCGACAAGTCAGCAAATGTACCGACAGACCGTTTCGGGACGAAAAGTGGGCTCCTGCCCCCTTCAGTTACGCTACTGCTTTATATTGCAGTTAATGGATAGATAGATATATACTTCAATAGATCCTCAATGAAAAGATATTACAAGTCTGCAGTAAAACAATAAGACAAATACGATGGATGAGGCGTTCATTAAGTAATTGGCAATATAATGTGATAATATAATTCCACAGTGATCTAAATTTTGTTCGCACCCTACACTCAAGACCGGTAAAGACATGCAATACCTCCAGAACCTATCTGCCTGCACGACAATAATGTCATCAATTATTTTCATGTGAGTTTTTTCACAGTTACCAGCTCAACAGACAACACAGTATGTCAACAGTTGAACACCATATAAACGAGTCATAAAGATGCAAGTATGTCTGGATTAACTATTATTAAATATTCATTTATTACGTACAATACGACGGGTTTTTAGCTTTTTTTCAACGTAGCGAACATGGTCCTTCCATTTCAGCTCATCATCAATGACCACACCTGGATAGTTATATTCCGAGACCCTTCCATTTCCATCTCTATTAATTGAAACTGGGTCATAAGTGACACAGTGACTGCTCCTAAAATCGATGATCATTTATTTTGTTTTTGAAACATTTAATTGTAAATGGTTCTGATCACAATAATCCACGAACCTATTTTTTGAGATAAGTACGTGGACTCATCGTCATTAAACATTGAGCCAACTAACCCAGTGTCGTCTGCATATTTCACAATAGAGCAGGAAGAATGATTAGAACGGATGTCAGACGTGTATATGTAAATGACAGCCTCGGGGAGCTCGACTTGATGTCACTACCCCGGACTTGACCACCGTTAGCTGTTCAACCGAACGAGTCGAGGGTAGACCTTGTCGAGTAAAAGTATGGCATCTTCTGTACTTCGACCTTTTGTGTACGTAAATTGAAGTGGGTCCATCTCATCAGTGATTAGAGATCTGATGGAGTTTAAAACAAGCTTCCCACAAACATCATAATCACTGAAGTTAATGCAACAGGGCGTAAATCATTCTTGCAAAGAATTGACGGACCTTTCGGGACTGGGACAATACATAACTGCTTCCAAATATTTGGTATGCAACGGGTAGTGAGTGACAGGTTAAAAATGTAACAGAAATTACCAGCAAGTTGACTGGAACAACTGTTAGGAACACGCGGAGAGAGAATACCAGGACCAGCAGCTGTGCATGGATTAATTCTAATAAACTGGTCGCGGACCATGTTTTCTGTTATATGCAGACTCGGTTGGGAACCAACTGGCAACTAGTTCATGAAATCATTAATTTCATCAGAGAAATAGATGCAGTTATAACGATATTGAAATGCATTCAGCCAGTCCGCATACTCAGTTGTTGTTCCACAACTTACTCATCTGACGCATATCATACCAAACACGTTTCATGTAATTCTCACTGAAGCACTTTTCGTTCTTTACAGTTGGTACTGACCTTTTTAGCCTGATAGCCCTCTTTAGTTCACACTGAGCCTCTTTCAGTTTATCTTTGACACCCAACCTAAAAATACTTTTTTTCTTGTTAAATACTCTGCTTGATATCTTGGCTACCAATCCTAGGGTAACACTGGTCCCCCGTTTTTTATTCTCGCAACACGCAGTTCATGACATTGAATGAATTGATGCATGCATTGAATAACTACAACTTTTTAAGATAACATTACCACGGCCTAACATTCGCGAGTTCATAAAAAACAGACAACTTGAATTTTTTTTAAATGCATTTAACAGCTTACCCTATATTTTGTTTCATAGAAGATACTGCTTAGAGATAATACTTATTTCCAGGTTCAGAAAGTCTCTCAGTAAATTTATTCCTCGCTAGTGGTTGATTATACCAACTGATTGTATCTAGAGTTTTGTGCGGTAGGTGGTGTCCTTGTGAACTGGTTTTAATTGAGTAAACCTGTCATAAATTGAGAGCTCATTCCAACTATTGGCTCTCGTGACAGCGCTCATCTTGACATTGCCTTGAGAAGATCTCATCCGTAGAAGCATAAACTGTCATAATTGATAGCTCATTCCAACTATTGGCTGCTCGGTGACAGCGCTCATCTTGACATTGCCTTGAGAAGATCTCATCCTTTGCGTAAAGCATTTGAGATCTCTGGAGTTCCGTCTTTCCTTGTCGCGTGACATTTGACCGAGCAATAGCGCGAGAAAGTGTAGAGCATACATCGATAGCATATTGACTGTAGTCAACATGAGTCCAACAGAAGCCCCGCAGTCTCACACAACTCTATAGCCAGATGAGCATCGAGTCTGTAGTGTTATTCACGGCAGGAATTCTGATAATTTCCGTGTTCGGATCGCTCGGCAACTGCTGCGTTCTTCTGGTTATATTCAGTAAGCGACATCTTCGGACTTCTTCAAACTACTTTACGAACGGCTTGCTTACGCATTTTGTCTTAGCGGCGTGGCTGTAATTACCCACACTGTACATGGCCGGTTTAGGTTTCTTTTTGCATCGCACCCGCAATGTTACATTATGGGTTAATATGGTGCGTTTTCGCGGAGGATACAGATTAACTATTGGACTCTTGTCTTCATCCTGTCGAACGATCCTGACCATATTTCGTCCCATATTTTGCCCTCAGAGTATCACACAGGTTTAAGTTAGTCATAGTCGAAATCGCTGCTTTCATCATATTGTATAGCATTACAGTCATGTTTTGTCCTCGGAATTGGGCCCCGCTCGTCGTGTGATCGATGAAGAGGATCTGTGGGGTCAGCGCCGGCGTGTGACCTAGCATTCTTTCTCCGCACCATCGAGACTGTACGCCCTCGTGATCCAGTTTCAACTACCTTGGTTAACATACCAATAATGGGGGCCCCCCCTATCATTTTCGTACAATGTTTACATCATCATACGGAGGTCGCTCGTCGGATTAGCCAGCTGGTCTCGGAAATTTCTGGAGAATGCTGAAAACGAAAGACGCCTCCGTGCTTGGCCAAAGTCCACGGCAATCCGCGTTGCGTCTTTCATCTTCTTTGCAATCTATGTTTGTCAACTGGGTTGCCATTTAATATTTATATGAATACCGTATCATAGAGTCGCGTGGGCATTGTGTCGGTCATTACATGAACCATTTCCTTATGAAACGTCGGTTTGCCCAGTCCTTTACATTATGGTTCGGCAGCAGAAAAGTGCGAGAAGAAGTGAACAAAATGTTGTCGCAGTTTTTTGGCGAGTCTTACTACTACCTCCCTGGACCTGCAACCGTAATGTCAGGTGCAGGTCATACTACTTGAATTTGCCTAAATAGGACTTGGAATGAACGTTAAGCGATGACCTACTGATAAACTAAGCCCGTCTACCATTACTCCCAGCGTTGTGTCGTGTCTCGTGTTATACGCCACCCGAAGGTGCTTCAGTAGACTATTAAGGGAATCCTTAGTCGGAGATTGAAGAGGTTTTTCGATGTGGAAGTACACCGCAATTTCGCCTACTCTTTTTCTATTAGGCCTGAGTAACAGCATGGTGGGACATTTCTGCCCCGGGGATCGCCTTTTAAAGTATCCATCCTGGCAGTGCGAGAAGTATAGCTTGTTACTCGGTGCAAAAAGGCACCGATATCTCAACAAATTCTGTTGAATGATCCGAATCGATTCCATCCGACCGAAGTTCACCGGTGCACATCACAAAGGAACGCCACCATAGGTCGCTTCTATTAATACTGTACAGATGCGATTCTAGCTGAAAGAAACCACTCCATGCAGATAAGTTTTGTTTTTCACTGGGGTCGGTGCGAGACACAGTGGGGCGTCGTGCCCACTGGGGCTCGGGGGGGCCCTGAATTTTGTCAGAGTGTCATAAAAATGTTGGCATAATTTTGAATTAATAAGGTATTCTCCCTCGAAATCGTAGTAGCTATGTTAATTGGTCTTTGATGATCGTTGAGGATTGCCCCGACACACCTCAACTTCACCCATATACAGATTATAATGTCATCGCCTCGGCCGATGAAATTGCCGAGCTGATGCAACAATCTTTGCGTAATTACAACGCCGGATCCTCCTGAAATTGTAGTTGGTTTTTGTTCTGTTTCACTTTGAAACTATGTACAAGACCTATGATACACATGTTATGTGTAAAAGAGCCAGAAGCCCCTCACGAAAGTACTCTTTGAGGTGAAAAAGCACGTGATTGTGTAGCCCTAAGCCTATCAACTGAAATATTTTCGAGAAAATTTCCCGGATTGAAAGAAGAGAAGGGCACAGAATTAGCCTGGTGACGGACTGGTTGTTGTGCTACGATGGTAAATATCCAAAACATTTCATTTGTTGTTTGGCAGATTAGTATATTTCCGAAACGTTTACTCTTTGATGTAATACTGAACCGGAATTTTTCTTTGTGGACCTCTAATCCCACTTTAAAATTCCAGCTAATGTTCGACCAGAAGGGAAAGGAACAGAAAATTTTAGCGTAGATGGCTTTAGTTTGTAGCCTTTACACGAGAAACAGAACAATTGGTTCTCTTTCTCAACTTCTCCATTGTGAAGTTAGTCAGTATCGAATGTTATTGGCCCATATTCGTGCCGAAGAGCTGATTCGATGAGATGTAAAGAAAGTGTTGCTTGTCGCTGTTTCGTGGCCATGTGTCACGATAGACAGTGATACTGATGCGGGCAATAGAAGTCAACTATGGAAAAGAACGACCTTCAATCGAGTTTTCTCGGTTGTAGAGCATACGTACAAGTCGATTAGATGAGGTGTTTACAGATTTTGAGATTGCAAGCGCATTTTCCCTTTCGCCCTATTCAGGTAACTGTTCCTCGCGTTGTGTTTTTCTTTTTTATTCCTAGTTCCGCTGATCAGGGTGATTATTTTAGTCTGGTGTGACTTTTTGCCTCAATGTTGGTAATACTTGAATATCTCAAAAGTGATTTTTTTTCAAGCGATGCCAATAACGGCTTGAGTTCAATGCGACCTGTAAACTTCACTTTATCACTTACTTATAAGTACTTAATTATTTGTACATTGAGAAAGTTCCAGACCCGATTTTTCAACACTATGAGAAAAGAAAAAAAATGGGTATATATATTGTGTTATGTGGATGGTGTGGAAAACCCGTCTAAAACAGAGCAGGTGAACGTGGTCGGTAGAGGGTGGGATGAATTGGCTAGACATCTACAACAAGGTGTTTCCTATAATTGGCTGTTCGTATTGCATAAAACTGAATGTGTTCTTTGTTGTGGTTGGAGATTAACTTAAGGATCAGAGTTATCAGAGTTATCTGACAGAGCACGAGGGAGTTTTTCTTCTCAACCTGCGCTCGGCCCTTAGCCCTAAGTGCATATTTGAAACTCCCTTGACCAGTCAAAATGGTTCGAGAGATTTGGCAAAATTTCACAAAGATAATCCTCTCTCGAGATTCCGAATTCAACAACTGACTCGTCACCTGCAAAAAAATATTCCCGGCCATACTGTGCGGCTTTTATGCAGACCTTTACAATGCCAGAATTTTGCGTGTAGGCTATGTTTGGAACATATTGATGGAACTTTTTAGTTACACATTCCGCGCAGTCTGACTCCAGCTAATATACTGATTTAATGCCCATGCCAAAGAATCCAACAGATTCAGGGCATTGTGTCCAGGCACCCAGTCGATTTTTTTTTAGCTTAAATTCTGTCATGATCAATATTCGCGCGGATTTGTATCCCCTCCCGTTTTCGATCAGCTGGCGGCGTAAGTTGTTATTCAGAGTACTTTGAGTAACTGAATGAAGTATCCTAACTGACCCCAAATTCACTTGATTATTTTAATGTCGATCTATTAGCTGGGAAAGGATCTCTTGAAGTTTTCCTTATAATTGTTTTCATAAAGTCTCAATGCACCTAGCAACCGGAAAGTTGAATTTTCCAAGAATTTTAGTTGTAATATAAAAATGTACGTAGTTGTATGTTTGCTCGTAGGCACCCTAGCGTCAACATTCACCATTGGGGAGGGGTTTGCACATTGGCCCAAGCTTCCCCGAACCGGTAGTGGAAGGTTGCAGTGTAAAGTTTCCTCGACGAATCATAGCAATTTTGTTTCTATCGCCGTAGCTGTGCTTTGTTAATCTTGTGTAATGGACGTGAACGTGGTTAAGTCAGTAGCAACTGGCCTTTTCCGGGGGTCTGTGAGGCCTGATTTGTTTTGAATTCATTTGCTTCGCTTCGCGCCAACTGATGACATTCTGGCTTTGACGGGCACATCGCCATAAACCACATAACCTACCCCGAAATAGGCCTACTACGTTCACAACCGTGTCTTACGGCTGTAGGATCACACTGATCTAGGCATAGGCCTACCTGCCTACCGTATAACATAGGGGCCTACACATGACGATTTTTCAATCATATTTCGATTCCCTAAAAAATAGAATCATTACCATGGCGGCGATCACGGGGGGGGGGGGGGCGGGGCGACATGTCCCCCTAATATTTTTGGTGGGGGAGACATAATATCAAATATCCCCCCAATATTTTTGCGGACTGGCGAAAAAATCCTATAATCATATGTACAGTACGGCCAAAACAAAAATGTCCAACTCATGTTTCTTATTAGATTGTTTAATTTTTTTGTTGGGAAGGCCGAAATGCAAAAGAAAAAAAAAGAAAAAAAACCCGCTACGCGCGCTGTGTCCTATCTTTTCCGTTACATGTATAATACAATGGGCCCACGTGTACAAAACTTTTGTCCAGATTCTGGCAAACATGATTTTTGTCCATACGTGTCATCTTCAAGTGTGGTGAACATGTAGGTAGGCCACGAGGAGAATTTGGTTTAGGACTTGATTCATGTTGCAAACCCCCTCCCCACTACAACAATTCCGGAATCCAACTGCTATTTCTTAACACTGCACACAGTTTAGTTACTTCTGATCCTTAGTGTTCAGATTGGCTTTGCCAGCCTGACGTGCTGTTTTTAATAGAAGATGAAAGCTAATGTAACGAAAAAACAACAGGGCAGGAGATCGTGCACATTAGTAGGGAGGTTTACGTGACTGACGTATGGAACTATACAGGCGCGGCGAAACAATTCTGAGACATGAGAAATTCGGACTAAACATTTGAGCGGGAACTAATCTGAAATGACCAAATTGTCTGCTGACTGGTTTCAATCCCTTCCAATCAAATGCCCGAAAAATGCACACATTTTCAATGACAGTGATGTTCAAGCAAATTTTCAATCTGCGCAGCCTCCAATTCAATTGGGAGGGTCCTCGATGGAATATCTCTAAGACATGGCTATGGTAGGAATGGAGACCACGATGCAAAAATGTAAGGATTAACATCGATCAGTTTTCGGACATTTACTGTCAATTTCAGTGATTGCAATACTGTACTGCCCATAAGTCGCGTGAAGTGCCGCTTCCTGGCCGAATTGTAAGGAAATACACAATCGATCAGTTCCTTCAAGAAAATTTCTAGAAATTTGAATTCTGAAATTCATTACCAATTTTGGGACGTTGCTTACTGCCACGGTCCGGGAAATGCCTGTTTCTTTAATCTGGGCGGTCTGTGAACAAAACAAAAAATTATTGTACTAACGCGTCAACAACCGACGGTGGCTCGAATTGTAGGGAATAAACTTTGATCAGTTTCCTTCCAAGAATTTTTCTGACATAAACAATTCGGGAATTTTAATTGACGATTTTAGGGATGTTGCTTACTGCCATATATGACCCCCGAAATGCCGTTTCCTTCATCTGGGGGTCTGACCACTAAAAATTTCCTTGTACCTACACGCACCATGGTGGCGCTCCTTTAAGACGGTGCTACCCTTCACACTCCTGCCCTTATACCCTCACTGACGGCGATCCATAATGGGGACCCCTGATTTAACTTTTCCCCCACCACCAGAACCATGCTATACTCCCGCTGTTCACTGTTATTTTGCTTTTGCTTCATGGGTCGCCCTTTTCTTCCTTCTGCCCAATTACCAGATTGGGTACCTTTCCGCGGTACATCAGGTGTACTGTCTAATCGGCAATCACGCGAATATTAAATGAAATAACATGAAATAACTAAAAAAGTATTACAAAAAAAAAATTGCAAAAGAAAAAATCTGGAAAATGAAAATTACGAAAATGTAGGTTTTTGTGTAGGTAGTGGGTAGGGTGAGGTACGGTCTTTTGTCAAGAGATCTCATCACCCCCAGTATCAAATCCGTTTTCGCAGGGACCTGTAGATAACATTCGTCAATTTCTGAAGTTATTGTTGCGATTTTCTGTCGTTTAGATAGTTACAACAGGGATGTACTGAATTGCATGTACGCTAATACTATGAATCGGAGCCATTTCCTCCTTCAAATTGACCTCCATCATTCGAAAGAAAGTAGCCATCCAAGATTACATGCAGAGATGTCAGGAACTTGCCCTCTTCTGTCGTTCTAGGCCTCTACTTTTCCGGGTTTTCTACATTTCTCGCCCATCGTTAGCAGCCGATGCGCACTGCTTTGGAAGGTTTCCCCATTGTCATTTATATTGTGGAAGTAGCTTTTACGTCTCTTTTTTCCATTGTTTGGGGATTAGGATCAGGATGAGGGCTGGTGTAAGCCATCCGCAGGTCTTATTCCGATACAGTGCACACGACCCATCAATATCGGCTTTAGCTACTACTACGCAGTCATGATGCATTCATTTTGCTCGAAAATGACATCAAGTACCGGATACAGAGGGGGGGGGGGAGCGGTTCGGACCCCCTTTTGGTTCGGACTTTTTTCGACCCTAATGAATTCTTATTCTTACCATTAAAGTGGATCCATATGGCTTCTTAGGGAGTCGAACCCCCCCCCCCTTCTTTTCCCGCTACGTGATGTCATCTGTGCTGGATTACCTTCACATGATATCGTAACTTTTTACAAGATGAACATGACCCTAAAAAATTGCACCACGATTTTTTTTTTTTATCTCTGTGGCACTATTAGGTGGTGTCACTTTACTATATGCAGGGACAGCACCACGAGAATGCAGGGAGGCCCTCTTGCTTCCCTTGGAATTTTCAACCCCAATAAAATTGTTTAAACACCGTTTTAAGACACGTTACTTTGTAGGGGTGGGGTGTGGAGTTACACTATCTGGAATGAAGATGTATTGTGATAACTCCTCGATCGCATCTAGGCATCTTCCGTGTGAACCTCCGAAAATATAGCGCGCTTCGTTTCGTGCGCGTCGGTCCGCCTTTCGTCACTTATTGTACATCCACCTCAACCTGCGGGGGTCCCCGAGCAAATAATGTGAAGTATATTAACGCATCCATCATTTTCTATATTACATACGGTATCTTCATTCACCTCAAAGCTTACACATACTAGGCCTCTTCTACATCTCAGAGGACGAATGATTTTGCAATTTCTCTCTCGAGTTCTTTCTTTAGTGTTTGAGGTGAATCTTTAGTAGGCATAAACAATAGATGGGGGCGAAAAGTCAGTAACTCAATCCGGCGAGATTCCGTTTCCTGTTTCGTTGTATGTTTAGAAAACATGCAAAAACAGAATTCACCACTCCAACTGACCTGAGGCTGATTTGAGTGATGGAAGTTATTTCAAATCCGTACTTGACCGAATGCACTAGCGTCCCTCTTGAACAAATTTTGAGGGTGTCGGACCCTTCCCTCTTCCCCCAACCTGAGAAGCCGCTCATGCATGAACCCTATCGGGAGGCCTCCCCACTTCCCGTTATGGATAGTGGGTATGCGCAACCAATGACAGATCTCGACGAAGACCCTCGTGTCACGACGGGCTATCCAACCTTATTATCAACATTTTCTATACCAAACTTAAAGACGTCTGCAAGCACTTCGGGACCTTGTTTGGTCTACACACAACAAAAAATGAGAGGAAAAATGGAATTCAATGAAGAAAAAAGTTCTGACAGAGGGGTGGTTGTGTTTTTGATCTCTTCCATCGGTCATTTAGTGCGCGGATCCATTTTTTTTTTTTTTTTTTTTGGGGGGGGGGATGACATCCGAAAGAAAATTGGAAAATGAAGTGAATGAAAAATGGTATGGACGTCAGGAGGGGGAGGGTCAGTGAAAAAAATGGACTGTCATTTTTCGCTGGGGCCAGTTGGACCCTCCTTTTTGAAAATCCTGAATCCGCCCCTGGACATATCGCGCAAACGTCAACAGATACGAAGACTTCATTCACTGATGCGTATGTTGTTTTCAGAGTTTTTCATTCAACTGTATATAAATTATTGACTGTTATCCAGTAAAGTCCCTGAATAGGTTTTGTCGCTTAGCAACACGTGGGGGTGCCGTTGGATAACGTCCCCGGTAAATCGTATATTTCATAAATACTTTCGATTTCCATTGTATTTGTTTTATCACAGCATCATATAAAATACATACTGGTATCCATATAATTAGGCCAGACCTGGCTACATGTGAAAGGAGGTGTTCTAAGAAGCCAGTTGAAGGATATCAAGGTAGAACACTCCCTTTACTCTGATACGGAATAGCAAAATAATGAAATAATAATTGAGTTGAAAAAAAGAAAAGAAAGAAAGAGTCATCCTCTAGTATCGTTTCAATTATTAAGTAAGGTAATTCAATATTGGTGATACATGTTCTCGTTTTCTTGCTTTTTGGAGATGGATTGTGTTGGAGAACTATTACTGAATCTGGTGAACTATGTGACTATTTTCGTCATGAAAATGGTGGCATGGCATAAGATGGAATTGCTCCAATCTCAAAAAGTTGCCCGAGTAATTCGTTGGAAGCAATGTTCCGCCGCGGCATATGCATAGTATGGGCGCGGAGCGCGTAAATTTTACCACATGTTGGGGGAAAATGTGCACACAGTAAATATTTAAGGTAATCTTTCCACTTTTACTTTACCCCTGCTCGATTTCATATTACTCATAGTATCTTGTAATTATGGCATTTCAGTGCAGATGCAATTTAGTGCAATTTGGTACACCTCAACACCAGTCTGCTTCGGAAATTATTTGCGTTCCACAATTATATTGAGGAAATTCGGCAATATCAGATGGTCGTTGGTGCAATCTGGTGCATTATAGCACACCAAAATCAGGGATCGCGCAGGAGGAAGACCATGCCAGGGTGGGGATACGGGCTACTACTAGCATATCACGATGCGCTTCGTCGGTCAAATTCGCGATATCACTTTGATGAGCTAAAACGTTTCTGGGAGATCCGCTTCGTTAGTACCGGTATTGCTTCCACTTTCCGGGCCTTCCGGGCCTTCCGGGCCTTCCGGCCTCCTATTCTTGCCTCTTTTCTGCTTTCTCAAATTCGTGACTATCAATCCTCTTTTAGGACGGTTCCGAGAAATATTCGAGACGTCCTCTTCAGTGGCGTAGCCGTAACGGAGCGCCACCATCAGTTGGCGTGGAACGTGACAAGTAAACGTCGAGCCCGAATGACCCCCTAGATTACCAGTAATGGCACGTCCTGAGCCACTTCCGGGAGCGTACTCTCATGTTGGTTATTATGTTCCAGAAACTTTCCATTCGAGGAAAGTGTTCTAATGAATTTTCCTAAATTTTTGCCCGCCGAAGAGGCACGTTCCGGGTACTGCCAATATGTGTAATGGCAGTATGGGAAGACATTGCCCTCTTGATAATCTTCAGATGTTGTGGTTGCGCTGGAGTCCATGTTCATGCTGTATACTCATAGGCGTATGGCCCAGTATCCCTAAATCTTAAGCTTTGCACGCAGTTGATGTGAAGGAGGCGACTGCGCACGAAGCGCGCAAAAAAAACAGGTTAAAAAAAAACAGGTAGCTGGTGGTAACTTAGGGGATGCGAGCACAAATGTCGGCGATTCAAGTCTCTTCCCTAATCAACTAGTCCAGTTTTCCGCACATTCGTTACGGTAGTCGATATTTTGATCGAATTTTTAGTCTCTATTTCCCCGAACAGATACTCTCTGCCTATACCTACCTAACTAACACAGTTCCTTGAGCACATCCGTTTCGAAAAAATTTGTTGCAGTGTGTGTGCGTGTAGTATGTGTGTGTGTGTGTATGTGTGAGGGGGTGATGGGCTTTGAACCAGTAATTACTGTGTGAAAAGGTTAAAGTCACTGGGAACATGCCGAAAGGACAATGGGGCGGTATATAATCCTCCACCTTCCCCACTGAATGTGCGCCCATGCTATCAAGGTAAATATATTGTGAGTGTAGAAGCGTTCTTCAGCAAACCATGACTTCATTCAATCAGGTGGATTATTAGGTGGAAATGAATGAACTCAAGATGAAACATATGAGTATGTCCAAATCATGTGGGTAGAGGTTTTGAACTTGTTTTTCGTATATTTTTTTGTTGTATAATCTGTATCAGTTAAAAGACTAATACTGCCACAAAAACCTATCGAAGCGCTTTACTAATGTTAAATGTTGGATCCCACACATCCTGTCATCCGAAGCTGGATATGGCCCAATTCGAGAATTTTCGAGACCCTAGATAAACTTATTAATGTTGTTGTGGTATGGGTAGCCATCCTGTATCCATGACCGTGTTACATCAATGTCTTCCAATCCAGTTTCTAAATAGTCATTGCCCACCCCCCGCCCAAAAAAGAGAAGAAGTTATAAAACTGTCTAGGTGAGGTGAAATACAATCACGATGTTTTGTGGTAAATTATATTCTGCTTTCACTCTGGCAGATTGATAGATTGTCAACACTATTACCATTCGTTATATATCGCATATTCAGACTGTTAGCGACGTATTCTTATTTGTGAAACATTGCCAAAAATGCAGTGTATATAATGGAAATAATGAATGTTCCTTAATTGTTTATACATTATTTAAAGAATTCTTAAAGTTTATCTTGTTGGAACGATTCAGGAGTTCAAAATTATGTTATGTCATTTGATCGTCACAAAAAAACAATAGACATAAAGTTCTCATGAAAATAAACAGTTTTTAGATATGGCATTTCGGAGTGTGAGGATATGATCTTCGTGTGATATTCATTCTACGTGTCATTCATACATTGTTTGCCATAACGTGATTGCATACTTGAATATTAGGAAATTATACTTCGCATTGCTTGTTTCAGACAGGCAAATATGTTGTAACATCTTTGTGAGATGTTCTTGCAACTCGTAGTTGATGTTAATGTAAAGTGGAGGGAAGTACTAAGTACTTGGTGGCATTCCAATAGCCATTACTTTCAACTCCATGAGGAAAAAAATCTATGTTTGAGCGTGCTATTTCCTCATAGACCACGTTATCAAACTCCCATACTGTTGTACTTGAGAAACAAATGATAATTTGGCGTTCCCATAACATGATGAAATTGACAAAATAGAGGGCCCGCTATTTCCTTCGTACAGGGGGTTCGTAGTGAGAGATTTTTAAGGAGTTACGAATTGGATGGTTACAAACTAGTCTCGTTACGCAATTAACGATGCTCGATTCAAACCCATCTGAGTCTATTATACTAACTGGAGGGACATTAGAGGTGCTTATTGTGGCCCTGTTCGAAGTTCCGTCAGAGGACACAAACTCAAAGGAGGAGAGGCCCTATGTGTGTAACATCGTGGAAAACATTCAGTTTGTGTACTCTCCATCTGTGAATTTCTTCTACCCTATACCCCCAAAATACTTTTGTTGCTTTATAGTAAAGATGTAATATATATAATGGTGCAACATCCGCGTCAGTGATGTTACCCGGTTTCAGAAAACGCGGAAAGTCAGACGATTCTTTACGGAAGCAGGAAAACAATAATTAATTACGGGATACAAATCGATTGCGTCTGACAAGAAAACACCATCTAAGAGTAAAGTATATACCATCCGGAGTGAACTAGAGCTTTTTATTTGACAAAACACGCACACACACGTAGACACACACACACACAATAACGCCGAACTTTCGAGTGCACCTACATTGACTTGAACCACCAAACCCCATGCGATTATCCACCATAGGGTACCACTCAGTGGATAGTTCTTGCCAACACACTGAAAAATATTAGTTGAAAAGCCAGCTGGTCAGAAGAAAACTGAACTATTATGTATTTTTTTTTACCAGGATGGTTATGTGAATCAATCATTCACCACAATTCATATGTCCGTATACAATTTTATGTAATTATAGTAAATGGTATTTTTCCCAATCGAATTATGTTTTCAAATCTGATTTGTTTCATTTTGAAAGTACATTGTATGTTGTTTGTTTTTCCAAATGTTTTGCTTTGTGATCAGTATACTGCACATGAATAGATTATTAGTACAATTAGCACTAATGCGACGTGGCTATGTACTTTCTAAATAGCAGCATCTGAGCACAGTACTGTAGAAACTATGTTTTGCTGTTAACGCTGGTAAAATGAAGTTCCCCCCAAAATTTACAAAAACAGATTCAATAGTTTTGGGAGGAACTGTCGAGGATTACATAGGACTAACATCGCAGTAATTTGTCATGGCAAACATGAAGAGCAATGAATGCTTCTGGTAACATCGTGTGCAAATTGTAGAAAATATCGAGACAAACGTGTATTGGAAATAACCGATGCATAAAGTGTGTATGTAAAACGCCCTATTTTTCATGTTAAAACAGGGAGAAAGGAATTTTCTGTAAAAGAAGTCTGTAGATTACAGAAAACTTTAACCATAATTGTGAATGAAGTACATTTTAGTCATTCTAAGTACAATGTCCTGTACTGGAACTGGTGTAAACTCTCCACATCGCGGACTTTTAAACTAAAGTGGGTGCCCCGCTGAGCTATTTAAATTTACTTGAGGAAATGATGACGAAACGGAGGGGTGGGTGGTTATGCGAAGGCCGGCTATAATTGTATGCTGTCATTTGCTAACAGAAAAACGGGAAGTGGTTACCGGTAATCCAACTTGATTACAGCCCATAGTCGTTTTTACGTTAGTTTTTTTGTTTGTTAGTGCATAGGCATGATTTGACTGTTGACTTTTTTTTATTGAACGTCCTTGTTGAATCTCATTAAAAGTCCTAGGCTGAATAGCTGGTACAGATGCGGAATGCTTGCCATGTCACCTTAATAATAGCGTGGGGACCGTCAGTGTAGTGACATCTTGTCCAAACATGAGCGTACGTAGAAAAACGCTGTGTGAAACTCACGACTGTCTCATCGAGGACTTCTATATATTTGCTTTCAACGTTAGAACAACATATGAAAAATGTAAGACTTACTGGTCGTCCAAGCACAATGCCATAATGCTCAGTGGCGGGGGAAGCCCAGAAGGTTGACAGGAGGGGGGAGGGGGGGGGCAAGAGACCTCCTGACAAAAGACGAGGGACAAGTCGGGAAAGGGAGGAGGAGGAGGGAAGTAGACAACCAAAACAATATCAGTGGAGTTGTGAAATAAAATCGAATAATTTGCGAGAACGAGTGGGTCGAAAATGGTATTGGTAATGGGGGCATGGTAAGTTACGCGGAGGAATTTTCCGACGCCCTCATAAAATAGTGGACGTGCGTCACCCCGTCCCCCCCCACCCCTCGCCTCATCGTGACCCCAGAGAGGAACGGTTTGATATGTCGGATACGTAAGCCTATGTTAGGTAGGGCGTCCTTACAGACATAATGTAAGATGTGGCAGCCGCTTGGCTCATAGTGTAAATTTTCTGCTTATTTCTGACTTACGATTTTGATGATATCACCGTACAAGATTCGAGAACGCCAGGAAGGATTGCGCAATATACATGTAAGTCTGTGTGCGTAGCCTAAGTATATTGGTATAATTTCTGTTTAAAAAATGTTATAAGATATCGACCTCGATGGGAATAACCACGGGACTTCAGGATATACTCCCAGGTGCCGAATTTGCTGTTCTCAAGCATTGATTTCACCCAGATACTGAGCTTCAAGATAAGACGCAGTCACACTGTAAAGTTCACGATAAATCATCGCTCACACACGAACCCAATAGCCTGTTCACTCATGAACTCTAACGATAAAATGTTAAGGATCCGTGAGCGATAACTTACGATAATCTGATAAACTGAACGATCAAACCTGTTGGCCAATCTGGATCGGTTCACAAGCGACGTCACAGCCTATTCAGCTCACAGCTGCTTCTGAGCCTCTGTTATCGTGCTGACAAGCGTGAGGTGGCAAGACCGGTAATAGAGTCCGCATGCCTGAGCTCCCTGGTTCAAACCCCGGTGTCGCACGATACCAACTATTACCCAGCTCCTTTCTAGCTGCGGTGAGCAGCTCTCACTTCATCATGTCCTCCGTCCGTCCGTCCTTCCGTTCGTTCGTTCGTTCGTTAGTTCGTCCGTTCTGTTTCGTTACGTTTAGTCGTACCTTTCTGAACCGTACATGCTATCAGTTGAAACTTGGTGGATGAAGCTTGCCACTGTGCTCGCCTGAGTTACATTTTTTGTTTGCATATGTGGGTAGATTTTAATTAAATCTAGTTAATTACCCCAATAGTCTTCATTCCGTAATTCCTGAACCGTACATGCGATCAGGTTGAAACTTGTGGGTGGATGAGCATGCCACTGGCTAGGCTCAAGTTTACATTTTTTTGCATAGTGTGATTAGATTTTAATTAATCCAATAATTACCCCCAATTTGTTCTACCCCAGCCTTCCATTGAACTCTCTGTGAGAGTGTTGTTTCACAATTATTCCCTCGGCTGCAGGCTTTCTGCTGTATTGGGGACTGTGTTTAATATTGTCTGACAGCATGAGGTGGGCTGGAATACAGGCAATGGCGGATAACAGGCAGTTCTTTGGAAGATCTGTCATCACCTTCTCATAATTGTTGGCTGGACGTTCCGTGTGGGATCCAAGTGTGTTTCCCAACGGTCACTCTAACAGGCCTAGAGTTGTGCTGGGTACGCATTAATTTTGTTGTGTAAATAAGCTACTATACAGGCCTAGGAATGAGTATGTTGGTACTTTTGCTGGGCCTGATAGCACTTATAATGCTACTTGTGTGACATTTTCCGAAGTCCATTCCAAGGTTATGACAGATTTCAGTGTAGGTCAATTAAATGTGAACCAAACAATAAATGTTGGATTGGTGATAACCTATGCAGTGTATTCGCCACAGGGGGGGGGGGAAAAAAAAAAAAAACAAAATTCTGCCTGTCGCAGGCTGTCAAGACGTTTCGATTTGCGCTGTGTTCGGTAGGAAATGTGGCTGTACGATTGGAGTAACCACTCTCGTGTGTGGATGGATACATTGAATGGCGTTCGCCTGGCAGGATTCTCACCCCTCCACTTTTCTCAGATGCCTCTTCGAAAAGAGTAGGAGAGATTCGCCGGTGTCCTTCCACACCAGAAACTGGAACCTCTACAATTTCCGATAAGGATTTCCTCGCTTAGCCTGCTGAAGCACCTTCGGTGAGGCATTACACGAAGCGTATAAGTATCGTTGCTTTTATCGTCATAGTGTTACTGCTTCAATTTCCTTGGGTGCGTTTTTTGTCGACTTCTGGTGATAGATCATTTTTCACGGCGACTCGAACGCAAAGGGTGCACAGTGATCAGTAATCAGCTGTGGTCGCAGTGGGAGACGTAATTTGTTACACATCAGTGCTAGCATTGCGCGTGCCTAACTATCGTGCTCTTGGGACTGTTATCTCTGTAGATTCGTCAGACCCATCAGGGTCCCTTGAATTGAAGGCAAATTAACGTCATTATCGAACACTAACATCGTTTGGAAACGCACACCTTGTTATAGTTTATCGTTATCACTACAGTGGTTTCCGTGCTCAGCTGACAGCTGACAGATTCCTGTATTGCCCCTCTATCGTAGTAGTGAATTCAATGTTCCCGAATTGACTCAACCCCAAAGCCAAAAGGCTTAGTGATCCTTGACTAATTTTTACAACCTATGGCTAGTCAACGGACACTGGCAAAATGGTACCAGCACAATGACATATGACGAATCTCCCATTCCCTCCCCCCCCCCCCCAAAAAAAAAATGACGCTAATCTTGATCAAGCAATGGGTCTTGTACTCTTTACCAAGAAATCTACCAACTAAATGTCAACAATATCAGACCAACATTCTGAACTTTATCGAATTTGCAAGGATTTTCCAACGTTCGGCTCTATTCATGTGGAACATACATACCAATATTAGCTTCATCGATCGAGATAGGGGTCGAGTCACCGTGTTCAGAAGCTGAAATGGTCCAAAATTTGATGTTTTTACAAGAAAATTTTCGACCAAATGGGGCCCCCACCCGCGATCTAACTATAAAACAATAGTGCTCTTGTACTCCCCAGGAATAAAACTCGTAAGCTACAACCCAAATTCCAACTTGATTGAACCAATTCTTCTGGACTCCTCGTCTTTACAAGGTTTTTAATGACCTCTGGTGACCTTTGACCATATGAAAAATACATACCCGTATGAGCTTCATCTATCCATGTGTGTGTCGAGTTACCGTGTTTACAAGCTAAATTTGTCCCAAATATGATTTTTCACACTGAATTTTCATTTTAATTTTTACACATAAATGACTATAATGATCTCCCCATAAAAAATCGAAAAAAGCATTGTCGTCACAAAATATTCTTTGATATAGAAACACCCACCTAAAATTCAATTGACGCACTTTCACAGCCGTATGCATCTACCCGTGTCATTGCCCGCATTCAGGTCCTAGCCCCGCGGCAATCCAACGATAATACGCCTATACTGGATTGACGCGGTAAGTGGAATATAAGATAGAAAACAAAAACAGAAACATTAATGTCTACTTCGGATGCCACGGACACATCTATTATTATTCTGGAAGTCAGTTAATAATATTAAATAATATGAGACTTGATAGAGCGCCTAATGCAAAAAGCCCGCTAGGCGCTTTAACAGACCTAGAGAACACATAGTCATAAGAAACCAAAAACAATGAATGAGCAGAGTGGAAAACAGGGAGCGAAACAAACGACACGACCAGAACAGGAAATCATTCAGACAAGAAGGGCTGAGTGGAGAGACAGTTTTAAAAGACAGGACTTGAAATTACCTACAGTCGGAGGCCAGACGGCAGTCCCAGGAAGGGTATTCCACCAGGGAGGCGCAGCAGAGCGAATGAACGTTCACCGTAGAACTTTAAGCTGTTGCTTGGAATGTGAACTTGGAGAATCTGAGGAACATGCACTTAACAAGCGCTTATTGAAACTAGGAGCCTGCCGTTGATTGCTTTAAAAATGAGTAGAAGGATCTTAAAGCAATTTTCTGCCTTACAGGGAGCCAGTGAAGCCTTATAGCTGAATGAAATGCTCATGACGAGGAACACAGCGAATAAAACGAAACATCACGAAATCCCTATTCTTGGCCTACGCAGAACAACACCACTTTTTAGGACTCGCATTCACATCTCCCCATAAAATCAATCGCCGTGCCTACGATAGGATACGCGCGTCTCTTACTACAAAAGCGCGGTTCAAGATTGCCCGTAGCGAGCTATTTGCGCGTGCTCCCTTATGATGCGGAATTCTTGTACAAAAACCAACGCAATTGATGGTGGTTTTATACTCGCGTATGCTGAAGCAGTTAACTACGAAGTCGTAATCTATGGTTCGTGTGTGGTGGAAGCTATTTCTTGACGCGCGCGTGCCGAACATTCCCCGCCGCCCTCTAGTTCTTAATTATGCTCTATATGCATTGTAACACACCACGTCACTACATTAATACATAATGGTACTTTTTTTTTATATATCGTTGCTTTTCAATTTCGAAGCGCACAACAGTTTCCTACTAGGGGGAGTGAATAAATAGGTCTTTAACCTTCTTTTAAAGGTCTCCACTGAGGAAGCATCTCTAACATCAGTGGATAAAATTGTTCCACATTTTCGGGTGCAGTGAGCGAGAAACTCTGCTGATCAGCATATTTCCGGCACTTACCCGACTATGGCACACTAATGTCGGATCCATCGTACGCAAACGTGACCACTCTACCAGGTGGTACGGGTGAGACACTCTGACCCTCTATTAATATAATATTTTTAACAACTGCAAAGAAATTCCGCGCGGGCCTTTGCGGCTTCCCACTCAGACGCTTTTTGAAACGTTATTTCATTACCCAAGCATCGGAGTGGAAAATGCCTGGACTGGCTCGATCTCCACTGGACGGGTCATGCTTTTTCATAATCACCTTCTATTTTCTCCTAATATTCAGTCATAGTGCAATATCAACAAAATTGTGTTGTCAGTTTTGAACTTGCAGCCTTTCCATATCATATAAATATTTAAATCACGCAGTCTTTATTCCAATACCGAATTTAACTGTAATGTAGGATCGTATTGCATTTTTAATCGTCCACGGATGTTTACGATTTATGTTATCATATCGTTTATATTATACCTGTATCAGTATTTATCTCACTGCTAGATCTTTTTTTTGATATTTTGTTATATTTTCAAAACTGTTATTTCATTTATGCATTCCCATGCAGTCGGGGATCCGTACTAACAGCCCATCCCTTAAGTCCTTTGTTTATATGCGCGCGATCGCGGCAGTGTCCCTCTTCTGGCCTGCAAAGAGGACCGAGCGAGTATCGAGTCATTCCCTGACACCAAACTATATTATTAAAAATTTAATGGAGGAGGAGTAATTTCCATTTCCTGCACTAGGCCCATCATTTTGTTTTGGCAATATGGAACGTCATTCCCATGTAATAGGATGAAAAGACTATAGTGTAGCCAATGAGAAGGATAAATATTTGGCCGTGGATAGTTCACCAGGCTGCGTAGGGTTTACAAACTTCAACTTGCGGTTACATGCAGTCACAGCGATTCTACAGGATTGAGAGTATCTAGTCCCACCACTCAGTAGCACGTTGTGCATTAAAGTAGGCCTAGGTGTCCTTGCACTTCTTCATGAGGAAATCCCCTTTCTCATCGAAAAAACATCTCGCTCGATGGGTGAATGAGTAAGGTGTCAATCTGGTTTGTTTCCCTACAGTTCCACAAAAAAAAATATGTGCCTTCCGGCAACTTGCTGGCACTCTTCTTGGCGCGGTTTCGGTGAAAGAAGAAATCAAATTTCCAGAGAAGGACCATTCTCGAAGAATAGTGGGCTGAATGCCATGCTAAGCCTCAAGAAGTAATCGTTATCCTGGAACCTTCAGGATTCGGCTTTTGCGGTACCATCGGAAAATTCAAAGCTAAAAATGAGTTGAAGGCACCATTGTGGTACCATCATCATCAGCGTGTCGTCCTCCAGTGCACGTGACTAATGGTTTACAGTTGCTATAGGCACTAATCCCCAGCGCCGCCTCCTATGAATGGAGCGAACTCTAACCGCTATTCGTGCCACATGGCTGGACTTGAAGACTTGCTGTTGGAAGCCTGGTTCATTGCCAGGGGGCATGCTCAGCGGTATGACACTTGGTGACATCAGAACGCCAGTACCGTTTTTACCCTATGAAAAGACAAAAGGGTACCACTGAACCTGGACTACTAGCCTATAGTTCTCAAGTGAAAATTAATTTAGGAATGATACAACCACGGTTTCCTGTACAATACTCATGGAACTCTCATAGCATGTTTTTTGTCCTTGAGACAACTTATACAAGCCCACGCATCCTGCAGGTTTTGGCCATTCGTACATGTAGTTCAGTTGTCCTTTATAGAGATCCTGCGTGGCCACCTCCCATTCAACTGATTCGACAGCATGTATTTGTATTTTTGTATTCGTATCTATCTCAGATTTCTCATCGTGGCCTGGAGGCCAAATTACAGAGATTCAATGAATAAATAGGAACATCAGGCTGTTGCCTTATACCTTAAAATGCATAACGGGAAAATCACAAACTTACAGAAAACCCTTTGTTGAGGAGTTTCAAAGATACGGGACGGCGTTTATTCCCCTGTACATTCCGACCTTTCTGGTACTCCTGTGCGTCAAAATAAACAATATTTAGATATAAATGGTGCCCCATTTGTGTCGTGCGGCCGTGTATTAGTAAGACATTCTAACTCGAATTTTTGACTTCGGGAAATAAGCATCGTGTCTAGTGGAATGTGATTGCGTCCTCTCGAAAAGTGTTCGCTCTGGCCTCTGTGACTACCGTTCCTCCATGAAATAGGAATCAAGACAAAGAGTATGATTCTGCCTTACCCCCTATAATTGACCAGTTCCCTTGGAAAACTAGACAGTTATATTTGATATCCTCACATGTGATGATTAGCACGGCAATTCAATGATGCATCGACAAATGCAGAAAGGTCACACAATTGAACTTCAAGGTCGTTTTCCTAAAAAACAATATTTCAATGATAAACTTTCTACCACCTGCATAGAATGGACAATTATAAGGGGGACAATTTGTGAAAAATTGATATTTGGGCATTTTAGCTGGGAAGAACCTACCCCTCGACCCCAACCTAGTATGGTATGAAGTTCAACTTTGGTATGTGGGTTTTTCCTCATAGTGGGGTCAGGTCAAATGCATCTGAGGTTTCCAGAGGTCAACGTATGGAAATCGTGTGCGGGGGATATTTCCAGGATGTTTGGTCATGAAGCTGAAATTTGGTGTGTAGGTTTTTTTAAGGGGGAGAACAAGCATCCTATTGTTTTTTAGGTGCAGACCAGGGGTCATTTAGGGGAGGAATGGAAATTGGTAAAACTTGATATTTTTGGTCACGTTAGCTTTAGGAGAGCATATCTCGACCCCACCTAGATGGATGAAGCTCATACCTGGTTGTGGGCTTCCCAGAATGGATACCTGAACCCCCTATTGTTTGGGGGCACCCCTCAGGTCAAAGGTCCATCTGAGGTCAAGAGAGGTCGTGTCTGAATTTTTTTAACACCGTAAGTTCAGAACAGCCTGGTCTGATCAGGTTGAAATTTGGTTTGCAGCTTTCTTATGGGGCGAGCAGGACACCTATCGATTTTGGTGGTGAGTGGGAGCCACTTTGGAGGGATTTATAAACTGTGATTTTTTTTTTTACACTGTACCAATTTGTCTTGTTACACTAATGTTAAGTACAATGGGTCCCTATTCTTTGGGGTCCGGTCAGTGGACAATCTGCCATCAAGAGAGGTCAAAGGCTGATGCTATGCTATTCCTTGCTTCAAATGATCTATAATCTCACAGATATTATCAGTCTGTAATCAGAAGCTTGATTTCTCTGCCAGATTATATACCACACCCCCACAATCAATTGACCTCATGACCGGCCCACGAACCATTCACGGTGTCTCCATACCTCAGTCTCATATGACACAGAGCCACTATTGACACTTGCAAGTAGTGGATGTGCTCCTACTTGTTGTGATGTCCCCATAATATTACAGATCCCTATACCTTGGAGTCAGGTCAAAGGTAATCTATACTTATACCAACATTATGTTGAAAGTTCAATGAAGGCAGTCAAGGAATCATACATACATACTACGAGATGGGTCGTATCAAAGTCCATGAACCGACGCAGCTGTGAAATATGCCGTAGATGGAAGGTCGAGGTGTGGTTGGTGCACCAGAGCTTTTACATGTTGACCATAGAAATGTGGGAGTCGAGAATATCACAACGAGATTCCTGACACAGCAGTCAGGGGTTTATGATTCTTGTCGCCAAGGCCCCAAGGAGAGTGGAGCAAAGTGCGTTGCTGGTGAGGAAATGTTATTACGAGAAATTCCTGTCTTTTAGTCGTTAAGCTTCAAGCATGTTCTGGGTCATCCAAGTTGATTGACGTGATGCAAGAGGAGAGCCAGGCTAAGGAAGATTGTAATATCAGGAATATTGTTGTGGGATGGAAGGCTTCACGTTAGATTGAAATATCATCTGCGTACATATGGAATCACTAAGCCTTTTGGCTTCCCTTTAGTAGGTGTTAGTCTGTTGAAGCACTGACTTCGGGTGTAGGACGAGGCGTAGAATGAGTAAGAATCTTATCCCAGTAATAGCGTTGCCAGCAGTCATCTGTGAGAGGAGGAGTAGGTGATAGCGCGGTTCTAAAAGGGGTCTGGCGTGGGATTCCTCCACCCCCTCCCCTGGGGGGGGGGGTGCTAATGATCGAGAGGTTTCTGCTAATGGAGGGCATCGGGCAGTACGGAAATGTTATAAGAGAGCTCACCACACAAGAGATATTAGTTAGACAAGCAACTGACTGGGATATGAGCAATGACATGACAATTGACGGTTAGGTTTTCCAAGTTCTATTTGTCATGCCAAACAATACACTGCATAAGTTCCAGAATAAAATGTACCGTACACAATGTAATGTCAAATATTTGTAATTTGAAAGTTGTAATTAACTGTCAAAATGATACTCAAAACCTTGGGAAAGATGAATGTTATCAGAACAAATATATACAAGGAATTAAGAAAAAAAAAAATGAAAGTGTAATTTGCAACTGGAAAATAATTCCATATATAATGCTGTAGTCTTACATAACGCACGAATCCAGCTAAAATAGCTGTTGTTCCATGAATGCGGGAGGGCGGGAAGAGGCGGGCACGCGGGAAATCGCAGGAAACCTTCTCATTTCTATGTTCGTAAGGCCCACAAGCCGGCGAAACGTACAACAGAGAATCAAATGATACTCCTTTTTGGACCATTCTCCTGCCCATGCACGCTCTTTTAGAAACGAAAACTGGATTGTCGCACTTTATTGGGACACATCTTAGAGTTATAGAAATCTGTCAATTTACTCCACTAGAAAACGTGACTCCCGTTCGAACTCCTTGTTCCGCCTTAGACCATAGTTCCGTCACGATTGCGATTAGGTAGGAAAGAGTGTAAAGTCAAATACGCCTAGATGTTAAAATATTCAAATCGACTTTTACTGCATGACAAATACAGGATTTCCGTTGGATTTGTTAATTGAGTTATGCTGTATAGGGATAGTTACGTATTATTAGGGGAATATTGCTTTTAATACGAGATTCAGGCTATATCAGCGAGGAGAATCTGCACAGATTATTCAAAATACAGTTCGCCCCTTGTTTGCTCCAAAGTGGATTACAGTATAATCGAATATATGACGCACAACAGCAGTATGGCATTTTGCTCGTCGTGTAACCCCCTTTACAAACAGTGTGTATGCGTTAGTGACTTCCTAGATCATATACTAAATCCCGAATACCCCCCCCCCTCCCCCCTGACCATTAGAATTTAGCTGACTTCACTGAATGCCACCACAAGTAGTAAAACAAAAAATACTAGTTCACAAAATAGTTAACATTACATTCTACAGGAGGTGTAAACTGTATAGGGATTTGCCTCGGCTGCGGCATATATTGGAACAACCACCGCTTTAAAGATTTATTAGGCTAATATACATCTGAATCAAGAAACATTAATTATATTGCCACGAATTATTCGACACAGGACTATTCTCCAATATTGAGTTATACATCTGAAGATAATGAAATGTTTGTAGGTACCCCCCTATCACTCAGTAACTCTTACCTATCAAATTACTTTACCACGATCGTGGATAGCAGCCGTCTTGTCACACGCATTCAAAGGGACAAACTCAGGATGAATTATAAAGGGCTAATATATTAGCTGGAGGAAAACTGATGCGTCAGTCTAAAAACTCAAAGTTCGTACGACTTTCCGTTTCGGACCGTACAGTCTTTGAAGCTTGTGCACGTGTATTGCGCGAGATCGAAAAACATCTCATCATGCACTAATAAATATGTCATCCTTGCACGGACCTGCAAACAATCTTCGGTTTTTTTTTCGTTTGGCTAGTATATTGAAATTCACACACATATTGATAATCACAATTGGGATTCCCCCAATTTCTCTGCACAGTGGACCGAACTTTGAAGGCCAATAAACTCCCATAGGAACCATGTACTGAAATGGAGTTTGGACCTGTTAAATACAGTTTCACTTCTCACGATATCAACCTGTTGTTCAAAAGCCTGCAGTTGTACTTTATGCAATCAAACCACTATACCGTTTAAAAATAAGTAACCCTAAATTACCACCCGTTAGTATAATTAGAGAAACACCGCGGAGCAAAAACGGTGTCCTTATAGTTCTATGTCTTCCCGGCCCGGCCATATGGCAGGCTGTTTTAACATTTACCTCCCAATTTCATTGAAGTGAAATTAATTTAACTTAAGTTGAATTCAGTTCGACTTAAGTTGAATTCAATTGAACTCAAGTCGAATTGAATTTAATTATCGAATGCTATTTTTACTTAAGTCGAATCCAAAGAGAGAGAATCCAAAAAGAGGCTGGGAAGAATACGGATTGTCCTCATTAAATTTTGGGACATCAATCGGCAACCCTTCCGTTTGCGGGGATTCATTTCACTAAGTGAAATAAACAGCCAATTCGACTTAAGTGGAATACAATTCGACTTTAGTGGATTCAATTGACTGAGTCTATGAATTCCACTCAAGTGAAATTAATTTCACTAAGTGAAAATGGGAGGTAGGCCTAAATGTTAAAACGGCTTGCCATTATACGGCCACTACCTTTCGCATATGTCGTCTGTATTACATGCTAGTATGAGCGGGAAGAATTTGGCAGAAGTGATCTGACACCTAGCTGATAGGTAGAAACTTCCCTCTAATCAAACCAAAAATTAATTGAATTGAGCAACACCACTGTTACAGTACACTCTAGTGATGTTTTCACTCTTGATGTGTGGCGGTGTTTCGATTGTCCCACTGGACAGATTCAATATGAACTGCATATTGCTGAAGTGTAATGCTTATGTCTACTGTTACTGGTGCCTGGTTGCCAAAGCGGATGTCACCCAGCCCTTCTAAAAAAAAAATTCGCGTAAATTACATACGAGAACTCGTGAGGATCATACGAGAACTCGCGAGAATCATACGAGTCAACGTGAGAATTGCACGAAAACCATGCGAGAAGTCTCGAGAATCTCATGATATACAAATCAAAACAACACTATAAATGCACAAAAGCAGACGAAAGTCGCGAGAATCACATGATTGGGCAGTCTATACATAGAACCCGCGAGAATCTGATCAAGTTCATACGAGAAGCACATGTGGCTGTATGGACAAGCTTATTTGCGTTGTGTATATGAATATATATACTACAGTGCAGGGTTAGCGCTGGCTCTGGAGTTTCGGGGTCCACAACAAAAATTTCCCAATTGACTGATCGAATTCAAGGAATTGAAGCAATATTGTGCTAATTTTCATGAATTTTTAACCCCATAGTGGGCAGAAAACCTATTTTGGGGTCCAACAGCCCAAAAAGAGTCATCAACCCGAGAACCCCCGCTAACCCTGCTACAGCTAGTGCAACTGCAGAATTGCTAGTGTTTGGCAAACAGTAGGAATTTGCAATGTACTATTAAATAATTGTAGAAATGCACATCATTTTATTGAATTTGATATCTTCATTCAGATGTAAATCTACTATTAATCCACAGTTAATATGTGAAGTATGCATGAATGTCTGTTTATAATAATCCCGATTACATACACCAATTGCAATACTGTACACACGGATCATGAATGCCAAACTCCACAGAACTGATATAATCAGAAAGTTATCCCAAGCGAGACATGATCCCCTATTGCCTAATACTGCACTCCCTTTGCTTAATCACATGCATCCAGCTAGTTAAAATATATGCGTTGCTGTAAAATTACTCTTTCCAGAATATTCAATGAGGATTATTAACATGAGCCCGCGTGACTTGCGGATTTCATATACATCCCAGTGACGCACATACTGGTATCCAAATCCTATTTATTTGATTCACGGAGTATTCAGGAATTCACAACAGTTGGGTGGGAGTTTTGTAACGTTTGGTGAAATTAGGAGTGTAGCCCCTACAAACGGAAGTCCCCGTGTTATCTGCAGAGACTGACCGTAAAGCTTGCATGGCTCCTGTATAGTGCTGCATTAAAAAGCTGCTTGCACATTCGTAAACTATGTGGTTTCTATAAAACTATATGTTTCTTAAACAGAACATTTGGAGGTAAATGTTAGACTGGAATTGATGTGTTTTCATTTTATTATCTTTCAAATGCAATTTCTGTACTGGAACTTATCAACTAATGATACAGAGACATGAAATGAATCCGGAAATCACTTCGCACATACAAATGCAGGACGGCGGGACCCGGATACATAACCAGGAGCACAAACACGATTGCAATCCAATTCCAACTATTGGCGAACACAACATACCATGTATCGTCCACAGTTATTTTTGCAGCACACTTGGTGAACTGGCTGAAGAGGCGAACAGTGGTGGGAGCAGGGTTCCTCTCGGCTTGATAACCGACGACCCATCGGAAAATTGGTCAGATCAATACCCACTGTCGGTCGTCGCAGCATGGCAGGGCATACCGACTCAAGGTTGTGAGATGTTGTTTCAAACCGGAGGTTTCCAACTGGCACGGTGAGTCTTTGAGTAGAGAGAGGAGGATACTGTAGGAGCAATGCTTGGCATTCATTGATCTTGACATGATTCGCAAGTGTCAACAACTAAATGATGAAATGCTATAAAATTCTAACTAAATTTGAGAATGATTCCGCGAAACAGTCCTAGGCCCATTCATTCTGTATTCATTGCTCTTGCTGTGCAGCAGCTGTATTGCATGAATGGTATGTCTGGGGTGCATTCGCCCTGCATGACCTACTGGCCTAGACAGTGTAAACTTATGTATCCATAGTTGCATGTGTCGATTGGAAGAGGGAGTTCCAGGGAGACAAACTTGAAACAAACAAAAGAGGGAGGCTGTACATAACCTTTATCAAACGCCCTTCCGAGGGCAAAAGTGGCAAAAAATGTGGCGATGTTCGGCAGTATTGATGTATCTGAGATAGTTCATGAGCCAGCTAGCGAGGATGGTCTTGGTGCAATAACTGCTCATCATCTGTCCTCCATGATTCTGTCCTCCCTTTCGGTCTCATGTTGGCCCCGATGAAATAAATAGTTCCATTGTAATCGAACAAGATTAATGATTAATTTTTCCTTTTTCCTTCCTATATGAGGAATTCGTCATCATCCCGATATAATAGCAGGATACAGACCCTCGAAATCCTGCAGGTGACATTCACCAGCGAGCTGATGTCCGGTCTGTTCACGAGCGAGCAGATGTCACGACCACCATTTCCATGACCTTGCCAAATTCGAATAGTGGGAATGAAACTGCGCCTCCTGAAGGTGGTGTGGATCTGTTTGTTGGTGAGTTTTTCCTTACTACAGTATGCACACTTTTTCATCAAGATAGGCTAGTCAAATTACATGTTTGCTAATCATTTCACTATTTGATTATCATCTTCTGTGAATAAACAATACACCCCAAAACTTTGAATTTGTTTGAATTACGCCCTACTTGTTGCTGAAAGGACCTGTTGCCACTCTCAAAACACGGCACAATAGCTGTGCATATGGAATCACTACATTTGCACATATACTACTATAGAGCCGGAACGGAAATTCCGGGTATTCATCATCCATCTCATAGACTGGAATTGGCGATTTTGTGGAGTGCGTAGACTTGAACTTCTTTTAACTGACATGAATTCTGAGAGAAATGTAGTGAAACCTAGAAAGAACAGTTAGCGACCTATGCTGCATCAGCATCAGCTGAGTTTCAATATTGGAACGATGACAAATATTGGTGTAAGTCATAGATTGGAGCCTTGTTCAACTGACAGGAATTCTGAGAATGTAGTAAACCTAAAACATTTCATTGTCCGATCCCTATAGCTAGCCGATGCTGCATCATCGGTGAGATAATATCACAATCACCCCTTCGCAGTTATCTCATTACCTGTAGCAAGTGTTGACAGAATTTAGGTTTACTATCCCGTCCACTTAAGAAAAGGGAGTTATCAGTAAACGGCAGCCCACTGAACAATTGGCATAGGACACCACCCTGATAATCTGTTTGTGTCTTTGTATTGATGTCCTATCAAATGGCGTTACTTTTACACAATACCCAATTTATAAATGTTTTTTTTCATCTATCTAACAGTGAAGTTCAGAAGCGCTTTCATGGCACTGAACGGTCCACCTCCGGTGAAGATCTCGTGTAACTGGCGCGAACGAGCAACAGCCTTCAAGAGATCCATCGTAGCGCATTACAGGCCCTTAACACCAACCAGGCAGTGACTGATAGGGCAGTCCTGGACACTCGTGACTTGCCCACTAGGGTTGTACCGGTACGCCGCTACTCGCAGTACCGACTGGCTGCCGCATGCCCAGGTACTATTACTGGTACGGGCTGGGAATTAATAGTCACTGTCGGGCTAAAATCACTGTACTTGTAGGGAGTGTCAATTCTGGCGGCCGAACACCATCATGATGTCATCATTCATATAACAATATTTAATGGGAGAACGATTACTAATGACTGTTGGTTAATTTTTTTTTTCCTTCCTTCCTCATTTCGAGTATTAGGACTATCGACGTTCAGTGGTTGAGGTTTTCAATCAACAATGTCTATTTTCAAATATTAATCCATTCTATTAGTTTTTATCTCGTCTCACTATTTTACTATTCTTACTCTGTGTTAATATCATTTTTGTAACCTTTATATACGTTTTATTTCCTGTAAGTCCATTTAAAATAGGTGGCTATATAAATTTATTTATTATTATTATTATTATTTTTAGAAAATAAAGTGTGTGATTAAACATTCCTGAATCGAGCTGCTTCTTCAATATGCCGTTAACCGGATTGTGTGTAACAGGTAAACACACACATGATCAGTAATTTACATAAACCAACTGGCGTCATCCCTCAATACTTTGTGGCTGGCATTGCTCGCATCAAAACTATTCCATTTATCAAAAAAGTAATCTGAGTGCTTTGCTGTCAATAATACCTGATCTATAACTATTTCACAGTATGTGGCCAGTCCGTGTAGAGACGGGGGCTGTTGTCTTCCATAAGCCAGCTAGCCCTGTATCATGCAATGCATGAGCCCCCTTCATTACCGAGTTTACAGCCACACACCGCCAGATTCTATCACCGAGCATTTTCCAGATTTTTTTTCAGCAAATTATCCCATGATACATGCATACCTTACGGGTGCCTAGGGGTCCCGGGTATGTGCCTATTCAAAGTATTCTTGTCATTATCCATGCTGGTCACCGGGAGAGAAGTGATTCCGTCCCCTCATACACTTTGGGCCTCCGAACAGCCATCTTATAAGCCAGTTTTCTATATTCACTCATTTTCCTTCCACTGGATTTCACCTCGTGTGAAGTAGTTGAAAATAGGGGCAGTTTCTCCTCACAGAACTGTCTGGAGTCCTTCTCGTGAACATCAAGTCTCGCGAGAACAACACGAGAAAAACACGAGGAATCGGTACCATTTCACACAGAAACATGGACTGTTCTCGTGAGTTTCTCGCGTGTTTGGCTTCGCGATAAATACCAGTCCCAATCCTATCGTTGTTCTCCGCGTAGTATTTTCTCGTATGAGTTCTCGCTAGAATTTTTTAGAAGGATAACTTTCACTTTGCACGAATGGAGTCCGTCATGCAAGCTGCACAATCGCCAAAATTTTCCATTATGGGATCCTTAAGGGTTGGGTACGGTATCCCGAACAACTTCCGTTAGGCTGAGATAAAAAGGAAACCAACGTCATGTAATGAATATATAAACAACAGCATTTTACAATAGATCGAAGTATACCGACAGACGATATTAGGTATGAAACATTTTTGAATCCATCCTTTAAGCATGGGGTACCTTCAAAGGTAAAAAGCATCTGTGGCAAATTCTGACTTTCAGCTCGGGGTCATTTTCTAGCGAACCCTTGAGGTATGCAATCGTGAAATCACGTCTTTGAGTAATGTTATACATGCCTTTAATGTTCCTCAGTACAATGACAACACGTCATGAAGTACCATAGCTTTTGTGGTTTAGAAAAACAGCAGGTGGGATAAACCATTGTGATTCGTGGGAGGGATGGCGAAGGGTTGTTCAGTAGTGCCGCGGCCGTATTGCCGCGATAGTTGTATTTGTTATTTTAAATTGGATTTGTGCTGATGTTAATGCGAATGTCGTAAATAATCGCCCATTTGTTGACAAAGACCACTGACGTTTTGACTAACCAAATACATATGTAGGCCTATATGTTATAGTCTTACCCTCCATATGCGCAGTGAGTCACGGTCAAGTTTCTGCCATGTAAAATAAAGTCTTGTGTTCATTAAATTTGCATATATTGTTTTCCATAACGAATAAGAAAGTCACTGTCGGTATTATCCCCAACAGTGTGGGGTAATACCGAACGACACCATTTTGGTTTTCTGGCTATTGCGTTGCAAATCAGCGAATTTTGGAAAACTTGCAGTCGATTGTCGTCAATCGCGTCCAGGTACCACGTCGAACAGGGTATAGCGCCATCTATACCTCTGTTAGATCCTGGTTCCCAAACTTTTCAGGCGGGGACTCCATTCCATGTATCACCATCCAAGCATGAGCCAAGTTTGGTGTCTTCGGAATGATGAAGATGTGCAGGCTTCACTTACCTGTAGTACAGTACTCCTAGTTTGTATGTGCAAACATTAGTGTATATACAGAAGCAGGGTGGCCACGTATAATGGAGCAAATAAACGCCAGATTCACTCAGGAAGAACTCTGGATGGGGCTAATCCAACACTGAATATGTGTTTTTCAGGGTAATTTTGTTGGATTTTGACTGCGAACGTTCAAATTCGCGTACCTTTGGTACCCCTCAATTTTTTATATTTTGGAAACAAGCCTGCGACCCACAAGAAAAATTGCTTGTCATTCACGACCCAGTTTGGGTCGCGACCTCAGGTTTGGAAACCATGTTTGAAATATTAGGCGAGTTGGGTACCTTCCAATTCGTCAGGAATTTATCTGGCACGTAATCGCCTGTGATAGCTGTCGAAACACCCCAGTGGTGGCAATATAGGTGTTCAGGGGCCGCAGCGGCCATAGAAATATGTGCTTTGCCTCCTCTCCATCGAATTCACGAAAAAGAACAGAAGAGATAAAGTGATGTCAAGAATGATTTTGACTAATTATAATGATCGCTTCAATGATCTTTCCTACTGTAATATTGTTTAACATATACCGGTACGTTATTTCTAATTTCTATCGAATCTATGAGTTGACAATCCTTTGACTGTTGAACTTCTATGGATACGTTTACTTCCTTCTACTCTCATTGTTACTAGTTTTACATTCTCTCCATTGATTCCTTGGCGAAGCCATAAGGATCTATGCCGTCACGCGTGTGCGTGTGTGTGTATGTTGGTGTGTGTGTGTGTTGTGTGTGTGTGTATGTGTGTGTGTGTGTGTGTGTGACACTTCGTTTCCACGCGATATCTACCAACGCAAGCATGTATATGTTCATATCAGGTAGGTAGTCTCACCCATGAAGGGATGACCCCTATGTTTTTGTAACCAACGATGGTCGTTCAAGGTCATGAGATTTCCAACTTTGAAAAGTGTGTCCGCACGATATCTAATGATCGCAAGCAGGTTTGAAATTCATATATTTGGTAGGTAGGTGAACCCATTGCGGGGATGACCCCTATTGTTTGTGGTGTTAGGTCACGGTCATTTAGGGTCCATATGGCAATCTTATATTCTTTGCAACGAAACATTTTAGAGTGATGTCGTAATGGTAAGTTCTGTTCGTCTAGGCGAGTGAATCTGGTGCCCTTTGACCTCATTTACCTTTTGACGTCATCTGACCTATTGACGGTGTGACCTGGGGCTCATTTTTTTTGTAAGGAATGGATTTGTCTTGTTTAGACAAACAAAAAAAGCTCAATTACAAACTAACATGCTACGATATTCGCTATCCAAAGTTATAACTTTTTGAAAGGTCGAGCGGCGGAAACGCTGAAATGTAGGTTATTTTGACATTTGGACGGAGACATCTTGGCCATGACACGTGTTCGGGAATACTGTAATTGAAAGGTTTGTTCGTCTAGGTGAATTACATTTGGTGACCTATTTTGATTCCCTTGGACTCTTTTACCTGTATTGACTTTTTGACCTGTAACCTTGAGGAGTTACGTTTTTGAATTCCTTGGATAAGCCATTCCTTTTTCCACGCGGTATCTTACGAGCGCAATATCCTGGTATGTGGGATCCCTAAATGGTGTAGTCGATCCTATGTTTTTTTGGTAAATTTGATGGAAGTTCAAGGTCATGGGAGGTCAAAGTTCGAAAAGTGTTTTCACACGATAGCTTCAGAAGGGAAGCACGTATAAAAGTTCAAATCTGGTCTGTAGCTTTCTTATGAAAGATGAGGGACCTTATTGATTTTTCACGTTAGTTCAAGGGCATTCATGGTCCACAAATAGGAAATCTACAATTTGAGATAAAGGCACTGCACAAGATTTTTAAGGAATGCGAACATGTATACAAGATCGTTTATTAGGTCGGTGGGATGCCCCTCATGGGAGTCAACCCCTTTGTTTTTGGTAATCATTTGATGGATGTTCAAGGTCCTGGGAGGTCAACAGTTCGAAAGTTTTTCCCAACAATATATTGAAGAAGGGACCAATGTACTGAAGTTCAATCTGGTTATGTCGTTGCAGGTATGAAAAGAGAATGAACCCTATTTTCCTTTATTAGCGTGAGGTCAAGGTCATTTAAAGAGTCATGATTTGAGGTCCCTTATCGAACAATCCTTATATCTTGGCAATCGAACATTTTAGAGGGATGTTGTAATGGAAGTTTGGTTTCGTCTTGGCAACCTACCTTTTTGACCTACTTTTACCTCAATTTGAACCTCATGACCTTTTAAACCTGGACGTCACCTAAAGTGGTAATTTTTTGTGATGACCAGATTTTACTGTAGGTTGCAGGTAGGAGCGATGCACCCAATCGCTTTAAGCGTGAGGCAAGGGTCATTTAAGGTCATTTTGAGGTCAGTATAGAACAATCCTTCTATATCTTGCAATGAAACATTTTATACGGATGTTGTCGTGAAGTTGGTTGTCTGTGCAAACTTCATTTGGTGACCTACTTTGACCTTGATTGACCTCATGGTGACCTTTTCACCACCCCCCCTTTTACCGCCCGGTGACCTCAAGTGGTAATATTTTTTGATGACCCAATTTGACATGTCGAGACAAACAAAAGTCACTTACAGTACCATAGTACGATACTCCTATCACAAGCTATCCTTACGGTATAAACCCTGTCTAAAAGGTAATTGAGACTACCCTAAAGCACTGCTCCCATAGTACGATACTCCTATCACACTATTTTACGGTATAAACCTGTCCAAATGGTTAATTGATACCCTAAAGCTCTGAAATATTCGGCATTTGACAATTGTCATCGTGTCAAGGCCTACATTGGATTCTTCCTAGATAACACAGCACCACGAGCCTATACTACCTTGACCAAGACTGTCCCCACATACTATGGGCATCATCGTGCAAAATAAATCGCTGGAAAAATCTTTCTCATCAAATAGCTAAAGTCTAGTGATACTTGATTGACTTGGGATTTTAAGCCCACCAATTCCGTAAACTTGGCACACCGAGAAATCTGTCATGGGGGGTGCCAAAAATCTGGGGGAGGACGCCCTCAATAAGTAGTAGTAGTACCCCAACCTATTAACAACTGGGTCATGTGGGGGAGAGGGCTCTGACCCCCTAACCCCCCAGATGCCCTCTAAACCGTGAACCCTCAAAGTATGAGAATCATGTCCAGAACTCTTATCCCCGATCGCTTTAACCATGGTAGCCAGACCACCAAAAATGTGACCAAGAGACATTTTTTATCGACCTCATCACGGTACCTTATACACAAACTAAATTTTTGGTAGCACCTCCCCCCCCCCCCCCCTCCTCGTGTTCAACATCCTCATATCATTTTAGTGATCCTGTCTAATCTAGCCATGTCTCAGAATTTCATTGCCTTGGTGTCCCTACTCTTTAAATGGATGTTACTTGTGATGCAACTTTTTCTCAACCCTCAGCAGAAGATTATTTGCCTACAAATTCCCCATCTATGGTCCAGTTCTAATTCTTTCTTTGAGTCAGGGAATATGTTTGATGACTGAATACTGTGGTGTTTGCACACATGTTGACCCTTACTGCATAGCACACACTGCCCTTACTGTGGATAGTTAATCCCAGTCCCAGTTTACGACCTTTTGTTTCACTGAGCTACCCCCGCCCTCTAGCTGGCGTGTACCAATCATCATCTGGCACTATTATATGGCACTCTAATGCACAGTGCAGTTTGTATTGGGTACCACTGTACCAAATACTCAAATTACTTGCATTTGTTCATGCACGCATGCATCAACTTCAACAACTACGGATTCTAGAATTGGTGTTTCAAACATGACGCACACAGGCTTCTTGTGATTCGTAATTATAAATATCTCTGGAGAGGAAATGATATTAATATTAGGGTTAAGGTGCTAGCCTACCTTGACATCCAATTATGACCATGGTGTAGGTGACGTATGGCCAGATGTTTGTTTGTTATAAATTTTCTTGTTGGAATAATTGTTCATTTCACTTTCCAGAACATGGTATCGGTACTTGGTTCATTTGCTTGGGTGTCGCAGTAACAAATGCAGAGCAATCTGCCGCAACCAATCTGTGTGGAAGGGAAGGGGAGAGATTTGATGATATTCTACTGCGATCAATTGCACATTACCCCCCAAACCCTTCGCTAACACTGCATCGGTCTCACAGAGCGACAATGCTTGAGTGTACTCCACTGTGTTGTAATTTTGTATTGAAGTCGGAAGTTGCAGGTATTCAGCAATTGCTCCTTTTACTGAAGTATTTATTATTTTAAATGTGTTTAGTTTGTTGGCATGGTGTGACAGTGACATGTGGAGAAGAATAGCTCACAGCCAATCTGTGCAACATGTCCTGTGAATTATGCACATTGTCATTTGTATGATGCCCCCCTATCCCCCCGAACAGGGTGAGTCATTGTCAAAGGTGGGTGGGTCAGCAATTCTGGTATATGACGCACCCCTCAGTTACAGTTTCATAAATATGACTTACAATCCTTGGAAATGAGCCAACAAGAATGTAAGAATTTTCCTACTACTCCTATATAATCCGAGTAAAATGACAGCTCAACAAACCAATCTAGTTGACACAAACCTAGGGTTACCTATTGTCTTAGGTGAGGTCAAGTTATTTTTGGGCTCATTATACAACAATCTTCATATTTCTTGGCAACGAAACATTCAGAGGGATGTCCGTAGTGGACACTTTGGTGCCTCCTGGCAACATCATTTGGTTGCCATACTTGACCTCATGTGACCTTCCAAACTGGAGACCTCAAGTGGTAATTTTTTGTGATGACCTGATATCATATTTAGCATAAAACCGTATGAAAACGATCACTGATGCTGTCAATGAAACTGATCCACAATCATTACAAACATGTTTTGTGTCCAAATGAGGCCAAGGAATCACTAAGCATTCTTGCGTTCTTGTTATGTTGTATTTTGTTTTTACTATTCCATTGTTATTGCGAGGGCCTCGGGGAGATAGTTCACGCCCTCTTTCATCTGTGATCGGGCGGTCGTGCCCTGGTCTACCTTCATCTCGTTCTGACATATTCAACTATAGCCTTCACGGACCCGCTTTTCCTTCGTAGCGCTGTGTTAGGTATCGCTGGCGTAGCGATATGGGTTTAACAGTCTTTTTCTGTTTTTTTTCTTTCTCGTTTTTGTAAGGGACGTTTCATGGGCACCCTATGGTTGGCAGTGTGAACTGTCTGTTCATCTGATATGGCATATCAGCCAGCTTCTCGTCATTGAATAATTCTTCTGTTATTGCTGTATAGAAAAGCAGTACGGGGAGGAGGGGGTGTGACTACTGTAGGCTGTTCGCGCGCGCTGTATGATATTTCACACCTAAATGAAAATCGAACAACTTGTTAGGATTTGGAGGAGAAAAAATGGATTTGACAATAGCCGGTTCTGTTGGTCAAACCTGGCCTATGCGAGCAAAATATGTCTTATCGGCCTTTCGCTTTGTTAACTTGAATGAGTACTGTTGATTCTGTACATTAGCGAGTTTTGCGCCTCGAATACAAGCCAGGCCAGGACGCCCAAAGTGCAGGGGACCATAACATCGTGATTACAAAACTTCACCAAATCAGAGTCAAAACAGCCACGTGGTTCGGGGCTATTCAATTTTATAAGTATATCCCCACTTCGGGGATTATTAGGTTGGCCTTCGCCGTAACTAGTGCCGCGCCTGCCTCTGCACCCGTGTCCGCGTTCTCCACCGGACGATCTTCGTGTAGAACACTGAGTCTTTAACGCTTTAGCCGATGGATCTGAAACTTGGCACAATGTCCGCCCTAGATAATCTCGGTGGCTTTGGCCAGACTTACAGCCCTCCATGGTGGTTCTAGAGTCCCGCGTTTCCAGAGTCCCAGGTTCTAGAGTCCCTGCTTTGAGGGGATAAACAGGAGTGATAATTGTGGATTATATTCGAAGCGTGCGCACGTTGTTGGCGCGGAGAGTACAATAAATTTTTCACTTCCAAACTAGCCAGATGCCGGGAAACGGCACTCCACGAATGTCTATCCTGCATGTTCCCAGCCTTGAAATATAGATCTTGTGTCCGCAAAATTTCTCACTTAACGTGAAAAGTGGTCTGTAAGAAATCGTACTAATAGGATTCACATGGGTTA
This sequence comes from Sclerodactyla briareus, assembly GCA_026419785.1. Lineage (NCBI taxonomy): Eukaryota > Metazoa > Echinodermata > Holothuroidea > Dendrochirotida > Sclerodactylidae > Sclerodactyla > Sclerodactyla briareus. Next base: position 110,715 of record JAODTK010005670.1, read on the forward strand.
CTGCCATATGAGAATCATTATTGGCGGGTCGTGGCATTATTGCAATAAGACATTTGCTTCGTAATTGACCGAAATGCACATTTGTACAGATTCGTTCGGCTAATAGGAACTGTTATCAATCAGGTAAAGAGTTTGATTGCAGCAGTTGCACTGGCCGCTTGAAGCCAGCAGGCGCGGGTCTGTGGGACCTAGTCTTCAGGGGAAGGGGGGATGGGGGGTTGTAGGGGTTTGAAACAGCAGAATGGAATTTGACTGAAAGTAAGTGAGTGGCAGGTGGTAGAGTAATCAGATTGAATCTTGAGAAAAGTCAGAGGAATCTACTGTAACGCGCCGGACCCAGTGATATGAGGCCGTAGCGAGGTTAGGAAAATAACTGAGTCCAGAATCTAGACGGACCCGGTCGGACAGACGATACGATAGGAAAACACCGTGGAGGCCTTCGGGGAAAGAAACTGCCTGGACCATACTCATTAGGCTTCTAGCATTTATTTACACATTACATTGCATTCGCATCATACGATCATGACCCCAAAACAAGTAACATGGTCTGGCCTAAAACAATACCCAACATGACAAAGCTATTGCTGCTTGCAGAGCGAAAATAAATCTCGCGTGGACTAAAAGGGTGTCCACCCATAGCATAGCGCCGCACGGAGAATGTCCGCCGATATAGCTGGCGGCCGCTACGGTTCCCCGCGCTATCGCCAGTGCGACACACTTCCGCGCCGCTAGAGGCCAGGGAGCAGCGATATCGCGCCGCACGAACTGGCGCCGCTTCAAGTTAGCGCCGCTCTGCCCCTAGCGCCGCCACGAGCTGGCGCCGCCATCCCGTCTCGCCGCTCTTGCTCCGCTCCGATACTGACTAGCGCCCGCTATCTGCTCTCGACGCGATGAGCCCGTTTCAGAATTCGACCTGCCATCAGGTAAGGATGCCTAAAAAATTTTAAGTCTAATAGCTGCATGAGCGGACGTGAAACAGCGTAGCGCCTCAGCACAAAATCGACCGAGAACGACGATTACACGCCAATTTAACAGACTGGGGAACCCGTACCTAACGTACGTGACACACAGTACTCGGTACTGAGACCGTATAGCCCCACAAAAACAGTAAAATAAAACCAATCCCTGCCTACAGCTAATTCATACTTGCGCACGCTCTATGCGTAATAGCGACATAATCTAATACATATCACCTGCCACAGCGCAGTGGGCTCTGCTACCGTGACCGCTCCAGGAACTAAACGACGAAGTCACGGTCACTCCGCTCTAAAACCAGGACGGGCGAAGCTGCGCTTCCAGTATCACTATAAAATGGCAAGGCAAATATGATTTTTTTTTGGCGAGGCAGGCCCTAAACAATAAATACGCTAATAGCCATACAGGCGGATCTTGGAGAGAACCAGCCGGGAAAAAAGCCTTCAAAATAGCACGCGTCCTATATCCGGCCAGAATATTAGCAGGATAAAATAATGCATGAAAAACTAATAGGCGTAGCGACCCAAAATAAATTGCGACGCCGTTCCACTAGCAGCCTGACAGTGTATGGGGTGCGGCATGTGGTGCGATGCCCAGCTGTCAAACACGATAACTCCAACCCCACGGGAGGTATCTGTTCTCTTTCCAATTGTTTGGGTCAGGTCAATGGTCACATGAGGTCAAGAGGTTCGAAGTCTGAAAATACTTTTAAACACAATAAGTCCAGAATGCCTGAGTCGATCAGAATTGGGGAATAAAATTGGGAAGGAAAGGGGGAAATTGCTTTTTAGGGGGAGGGAGAAAAAAATGATAATTGGGCAAATTTTAGCTCGTGACCGATAAAACTCAACCCCACTTGGTGGATCCAAGTCATACTTTGGTATATGGCGTTCCCCATAATGAGTACATGCTCCCTCTTGTTTTGGGGTCAGGTTCAAAAGGTATCTGAGGTCAGAGAGTCAAAAAGTATGAAAAATCTGGTGAACCGCTAAGTCCGAATGTCTGACCGATCAGTTCAGAGTTGGAGAGTTTCTTAGGGAAAAAACAAGAACACTTATATTTTTGGTGTTGTGACTGGAGCCAGTTTGGAGGAAGAATGGGTATTGTGAAAGAAATGATGATTTAGCTAATTTGAGCCTGGTTAATAGACCCTCCTCCGACATAGATGTAGTTCATATTTGGTCATTTGAGTTCCCGTTTGGTACTCAATGATTACTATCGTAAATCTTGACATGGCTTAGCTCGATCAAGTCAGATCAGTAAGGAATCCCTACATACGCCTTTTGGCTTTTCTGGTATAATTTTCGATCAAAGGGAAGAATAATCACCTCGATTTTACATTATATGTACCAGTACCTGACTTCCATGGATTGTCATACTAGACGATCCGGCCCAACTTGTCTATAGGAACCTTGTTCAGTTGTGATCAAGGTGTGTGGATGGAGTATAGACCTAAACGATGACAATATCCCAAATTTGACCCTGGATTGAACTTTCAATACAACTAGGCCCCAGATTCCTTACCAATTATCATGAACCCTGACCAGTGCGGCCTGATTTTCCTAATCTGTCCTAGTAATAAAATTATGTAAGAGGAACGTAAAGGAACGCTGCTGGTAAACCACTAACACTGTGCACTGTGTGTCAGCACCCAGTCGGAAATGGGGCGAAAGCCGTGGTTGTCGACTTGACAGTGTCATACTACTGTACAATAAGGACAGCCTATACTCGGACTTTTGACTAGAATATAAGAAAGCATTTACTTTCATGACTTAGGAGTAGGTGTAACATGGTATCAGCGAGATAAATGTGCCCTGCGGGAGGGAAATTGGTAAGCCTAAGGGTGTGGGAGGAGGCATGACGCTTATGTAGTTCAATCGCCCATACGCATATCAACATTAAAAATATAACACCCTCGGGTGTTGTTGGGGGGGGGGGGGGCTGAACACAGTTGGGGGGGCTGATCCCCCCCCGTAAAGAACCGAGCCTGCTTGCCCCTCTAATTGCAGGTTTTACGCGGGGAAAAGAAAAAAGTTTGGCCGAAGATTTACATGAAATTGGTAGGTATAGAACTTTAGATGGTTTCGAAAAAATGGTAATTATTTCAAGGTCACGGAGGTCAAATTGGCGAAAATACTTGCGAGTTCTCTCACTCCGTCAGATTTAAAAAAACTTGGTGGGTGACGGGGGTTGAGACTTAGGGTTGTCCCAGAAAAACATGACAATGATTTCAAGGCCACTAGAGGTCAAGTTTGCAATTTCGCAACTTTTCGAACTTTGTCCCAATCCAGCAAAACTTGGTGGACTACACTTTATAGTTCGAAAATACATAAAGGTCACACTATTGAATAAAACCTCCCCTTCCTTTGCTCATTGGATGCCGTAATATGATGTATACATCCTGCATGAAACCATAGTCGCCTTTCAATATTAAAAGTGGTGATGTAATACATGTTAGCGGTTTACCCGCCAGGGATGTCTAGTTAACTTTGGAATCCATAGGACTGCATTTGCCACAGTGACAGTTTCGAAAAAATGTGTATCGTAAATGGTGTATGCTTTTGACAAACAGTCAGTGATTCAACAAAGGTGATAAAAATTAAAACCAGGATGACGTTTTCTGTTCTCTCTTCCGACTCCAAAACGTTTTTTACATAAACACAGTTTAGAGTGGAACAAATATTGCACTGGACCTAAAATTGTGATGGTTGTAAGGATGGGGGGGGGGGGGGAAAGGTTCAGACAGCCAAAGGACGCTTCGCGGGAGAATAGATAACTGACACCTTGCGACCCAACGAAAGGGGAATTCACCCTCGCCTGTCAGACAGAGGCGAAGCCACGGAGTGTGCAGGGGGGCACTTTTCGGAGACACAAAATTTAAACTGATACTTGCTCGCGAGCCAATTACTTTTTGTAGATGGGGGGTAAGCTGGTACCACCTCACCGCCATTCTCAAACCATCCCGCCCATTTCGAAGGCTGGCGCCGCACGGCCGGCTCTCACGCAGTCTTGAACTGATGAAACACGGTGCTTCCTTATAAGAATGTCCTCGACACGACTTGTTAGCAGGAACATGCAAGGGGTGGGAAGTGGGGGATGGGGAAGGGGACGCCAACCCCTCGTGAAAATCGTGGAGGGGCGGATACATTCCGTCCCCACCCTTCGAGGAATACCCCTTGGATTTTAAACGGGAGCCGGCATTCATGCTATCCCACTTCCCTCAGTTTCAGCAGAGCTTAATTGAATTTCCATTTTAATATCAATGTTTTAGTAATATCCCAGGTAACTGCCAAAAATCCGTGCGTTTTCAGTGCACAATAACAAATACCTATTCCGTCGATTAAACACGCAAATAACAACGACCGCCGTGATTGGCGTCGGTATGGTACTAGTAACCAGTGGTGTCTATGTTAGAATAAGAGATTAGGGTATATGGGATTAGATATAGTACAGCACAAGCGGAAAATAGCTTGTAAAAGTCTGCGTTCTGACCCTCTTCTGTCGTCTGTATTGTTAAAGTATGAGATTCGAGCATTTATTTTTACATTAGGCTAGCGCAATTTTGTAAATCTGCATGGGACTTAAAATATACAAATAGCGTCGATATCAGCTGAAAGCGGGGACATACGAGGAGGAAGCCACCGTTCCCCCTGTTAGCCTTCAATCGGACAAAAGCAGTTTACAATGGTCCAAAAATGAGATAGCTGAAATGGATAAGAAAAATGGAAAAATTGAGAGGGATTATCTAGGCAAAAATCGATCAAATTCCCCAAAAAAATGCGAAATTCCGGGGAAAGTTGAGGCGAAGGTAATTTTTGAATCAAATATCACAAAATTTTGCGAAAGTTTGGAGCACTTTCAACAATGGTACTTACGTCCCGACACTTTGAAACCAATGAAACTTGAAAATAGCGGGCGATCTCTTCGAGAGATACGTCGGGAAGAAACGGAACGGGGCGAAAGAATATCTATAACGTCGTCTTAGGAATGGACTAAATGGAGGATATTGACGGTCCCTGGAAATGGGATTTCTACCAGAGGACCTCTGTACTAGCTCGATCAGCACATTTTGGCAGAAAAAAGATTCAGCAGAGCAGGCAAATAGCATCTATAAGGACTTGTGCAAATGCCGAAATTATACTTTTTGGAACGAAGGAGTGTTCATTTTGAGGAGTGCTGATGAAGTGCACAAAATTGCATCAAAGGCAACCTGTGAATGTAAACATTTCCAAAAAGTGGGGAGAGCGTGATTTTGCGTTACTAGGTTGTAAGAGAGGAGGGGGTGGGGGATGGGGATAACGGGACAGACCGCCGCACAAATTTTTCTGAGATGAGAAATTCGACGTCGCGGTGGGGGAAAAAATTTGGGCAACGAAAAAAAGGCCAAAAATGAACGAAAATGACAGCATATGCTGCGGGACTGGCCCGAATTTCCGATGAAATGACCGAAAAAACATGCCTAAAAGCTAAAACAGTCTTCCGGGGACCCACTTTAAAGGGTGTTCAACTGGTCGATACGATACGATCGATAGATAGGATTTATCGGACGTTCCGAGTTAAAAAGTATTTTCAATAGGAGTGTTCACACCTGTGCGATACGTTACGATACGCTACGATACGATAAATTATCGGGGACGTCGAGTTGAAAATTTAACTTTTATCGTACGATAAATTTATCGGATGCGATAAATTGCGCAAGCAAGTGAAAACTTGCGCCAATACCGCAAAGAGTATGGAACGCAAAATAGGCTATTGGGGGAAGTTTGCGTTTTGAAAAGTGGGTTAGTGATAACATCAGGGGTCTTGATGAATGTTTGGGTAGTGGAAAGTATTCGGGAAGACATTGGCCTCTGAATGAGCTTCTCGACCCTATTTGCAGCCATGCCGGAACCTACGACCATTATTTCATTCGAATCCAGGGAAAGCACTACCCCGGCGCAATAGTAGCGTGGACCAGGGAGGTAATAGGAGGGTCATGATGCGCCGGCCCTCACGAAGTGTAATGTGACATGAAAAGGCAAGGAGATATGCGGTGGTAGTGAGTGGCCGGGGGAGGGGGGGTGGTGGGGTCTGTTTGAGAGGAGCAGGGTAGGAGGGGTTTTCCAGATGGTCTCGATCTAAGCCGGAGTATTGACGGAACTTCACCCTTACCCTCACGTGAGGAAAGAGGCGGGAATAAAAACGGAAAAGGCAACGGAAATAAGCCTCTAGGGGGGGTGGGGGATAATCGCGATTTAACGCCCGAGTAATATGTCTTGTGATCAGTGAGGAAAGTAGTATAAGGGACACAGGGTGGAGGCCGTGGGCATTATTTTACAGCAGGCTCGAGCGACTAACCACGCTCCAATTTAGCTCAATTGGCTGTATTGACTCAATTGACGAGCTTTCTTGGCTACCTCACTTCGCCGAGGATTGGATAACGCTGCTAATTAGGATGGCCTGTCCTAGGAAAGGGTAGGAAGGGATGGTGGAGTCAGTTGTTGATTCGTGATCGTCAAATTGCGCTTCTCCACGCTTCCTACAAGTACCGAGAAAGACACGTGCTTCGAATTGCTTTGAAATTTAAAATTCTTGCGTACTCAAAAACTCTGCCGACCGTCTATTCCACCGCCTGAAGCGACAAAAGGGAAAATTGTGCTTCTCTCAACTAAAAATCCCACTACTTTCCCCGTTTTGTTAGGCGCCGAGACATCGGATACAATATCGTACGGACACTTTTTAGCGCCACAAGTGTGAACACTCCATCCGATAAATTTATCGTATCGTTGGTATCGTAGGTATCGACACAAGTGTGAAACAGCGCTTAAAAGTTCGAGCAAAAATGTTCGGCCCCCTAAATTAGAAACGGTTCGTTTCCTCTGTTGGCCGTCCGCTGTTGGGTACTAGATAAAACAAACGATCCCAACTGAAGCCTACTTCGGCCCCATGATGGCCATGAAGCTCGAAACAAGTGGCGAAAAATTCACAAGAGCCTGAGTAGCAAGTCTGAGGACGTGAACATGCAAACATTATTACTGGAAGGAAGTGAGGTTTTGACCTTGAGTGCAACTTACATCTGAAAAGGCCACCGTAAAAAAACCAGACCTTTGCAAAGGTGAGGGGTGCACCCTCTCCCCATAAGGGCTGGGCACACTGGTGTGATACGAGACGATACGATTACGATACGTTAATTTTATCGGACGTCGAGTTGCAAAGGTATTTTCAATAGGAGTGGTCACACTGGCGATACCATACGATACGATACGAGACGATAATCATCGGACGTTAGAGTTGAAATATTTACTTTTATCGTACGATAATTTATCGGATGCGATAACTTGCGCAATGCAGTGATAAAACTTGCGCAATTAGGCAAAGAGTATGGAACGCCAAACAGGCTACTGGGGGAAGTTTAGCGTGAAAAGAGGGTTTTAGTGATAAAATCAGGGGTTTTGATGGAGGTTTTGGGTAGTGACGTATCCGGGAAGACATGGCTTGCATGAGCTTCTCGGTCCTATTGGCCGCCATACATGGGACTTACAGATCCATGATTTCAGTTCGAACCCATGAAGCCCTCCCCATACACGATAGAGCGTGACCGTGTTCGAGGTAATAGGGAGGGTCATGTTGAGTCGGCGCACGAAGTGTCATGTGATAGGCAGAGGCAGGGATATGCGGTTGGTAGTGAGTGGGCGGGTGGAGGGGTGTTGTGGCTGTTGAGAGGAGCAGGAGTAGAAGGTTATTTCTAGATGGTCTCGTCCCAGCCCTGATGTAGTGACGGAAACTTCACCATGTGGACCCTCTGTGAAGAAAGAGGCGGGATAGAACGGAAGAGGCAACGGAAATAAGTATAGGGGGGGGGGGTATCATGTCGATTTAACGCCCAAGTTAATTATGTTTTGTAGATAAGTGAGGAAAGTAGTAAGCTACACAGGTGGAGCCGTAGGCCATTAGTTTAACATGTATGTTTGAGAAGACTAACCAAGCTCAAATTCGCTCAATTGCTGAATTGACTCCATCGACTGAGTGCTTTCTTGGCTACATCACTTCGCCGTAGTTATTGGTTACCGATGTTAATTAAGACTGGCTGTCTAAGAAAAGGGTAGGCGGGGATGGTGAGGTAAACACGAATGTTTCGTGATAGTCAATTGCGCTTCTCCAGGCCTCCTACAAGTACTGATGGAAGACACAAGCTTCGAATTGTTTTGAAATGACAGTTCTTGGTACTCAAAAAAACTTGCCGACCAGGCTATTCCTCCGCATGACACGCGACAAAGGGAAAACTGTGCCTCTCTCAAATAAAATCCCACTACTCTCCCCGTTATGTTAGGCGTCGACACGTTCGATAGAAAATTATCGTACGACATTTTATACGCACAAGTGGGGAACCCATCCGATAAATTTACGTATCACGTATCGTAATCGTATCGCACGTGTGACGAGCGATTTAGACCCCTATCCCAGATCTGTCCCAACTTTCAGCTCCCCCCCCTACACTCAAAGTCCCCCTCCCCCACACACACACTCAAAGTTACGCTTCTGGTCGGCGGTGAAGTATGAATGGGCCTAACAGTTTCGAGGAACAATCAATCTTGTGGCGCCGTAGAACAATAAATCGTGTGAGCGTCCGTGAATTGAAGTGTTGGGAAAGTTTGAAGTCAACAATGTAAAAGCCAAGTTTGCTGGTGCTGGTTTCGTTGTCTATCTTCAAAAATCCAAAAGCAAAAACTTGAAGGGGTAGGACTATTCTGAATGCCATGAATGCCATATATAGTAGTACAATAAGTTAATGCCTATGACTTGGTGTGTGTCGGTGGCGATGTGCTAGCTGAATGCCTATTGACGCTGTGCTTGATTGAAAAACTGTGTACGGTTACTGTCGAATGGCCATTTATGCCTTCCCTTCACTCCCCTCCCCCCGCGTCCACCGAGGTTTGGTTAAAATAATAATAAGGCCTTCAGAGGGATTAGGTCTGAACAAAACAGTTGTGTGGTATGTTATGTTGGAAGGAAGGTTGTGGCGTGTGTCGTAGCGTTAGGTGAGACAGAGGGGTTGAGAGCGGAGGGTTGGGTTGGGTTGGTGGATGTGTGGCGAGAAGAGAGTGGAGGAGAGGGGTGTGTGTATGTACGTGTGGGGGGGGGGGGGTGGATTGTGGGGAGGAAGTGTTGCCTGTGACCAAATGTTGCCAAGGGGCTAACCTAGCTACATGGGCTTGGTTGTGGTGGTATAGGTCCATGGCCATGGTGTGATTGCTACATTCGGGAAAACCACGGGTATTTTGCCTTGCCTGCGTGAGGGTGTTAGTGTGTTTCGGTTTGCGATGCTAGCAGGATGTTTCTGGAACCGCTTCAAGCGGATCGCCAAGATCCTGGGAGTATCATCTAATAGCGTGAGGTTGTGTTTTCCTCGATCCTTTTCAAAGTATGTGCGGTTTAAGCGAGTGGGAAATTATAATATTTCAGTTTATTTGCTCGTGCATAACAATATGCAAAACTACTAGGGTTGAGTGATTTTTTATTTTATAGGATGTAGCTTTTCCCGTATAAAGAGGCGGCAGGGGGGGGGGGGGGAATTCAGTGAGCATTGCAAGAGGCCCAAATGAATTCCCCTCGTGAGGAATTATCCATGCTTGTTCTCATTCCACAATTGTATAGGTTCTGGAATGCAGATCAGACACTACTTACATGGGAAGGAAACACTCTTGTAAACAATAAGTGGGGTTGAGTTATTTAGTACGTGGGATAAGCTTAGTCGGTAGCCCGGGCCAGGTCAAATGAGGGTTCGAATTCTGCTTCGTTTGTGACCTCTGGCAATTGCTTCATCATACCATGCGATAAATGGGGACCAACGAGAAAACTGAAATACAATCTGCACCGGAATGTTAGCAACTTACACCCGGTAGCACCTGGTTCCGATAATCGGGGTGATACCTGCAAAACTCCCCTTCTTCTCCCATGAGTCATTGCGGTGGAAAGGAGCTTCAAAGTAATGGTATGCATGGGCGTCAACAGGGGGGGACGGGGGAGGCATGCCCCCCCCCGTTTTGACAATGCTCCCATTGACCATTTTCACACATTTTGAAAATGTGGTCATATCCCCACCCCCCCGCCACAACTGTGGAGGATGGTGACGCTGATGATGTGATGAGACGTATCATGTTACAACTAATTAGTCAAATATCTCGATTTGACAAATTCAACATACCGTATCTTTCTTGTTACTCTGGGTATCCGGTTTCCTGGGATTCGGACGTTGGCTCTGGTGACCGTAGATGGCCTTGAATGATTTTGAGGCTAAACACTAAAATATAGGGTAACCTACCAGTTTGAACTTAATCCATCCATGAGGTAGAGTTATCGTGTTCGTCAAAGCATCAGAAATTACAAACCTACACACAGAACAAATGCACGCACAACATACGGTACGCCATGCTACATAGAGTTTTAAACCAAGTTTTATTGATGAAAAAATGCAAAATTTGCAATTTATCCCATGTGACTACAGATAATCTCATGCTCTTCGGCACAGAGTTTCCAGCGGCGGCCGAGGGGTTTTTTTTTGGGGGCAGTTGGGGGGGGGGTGACGAAATGGGCGACACACACCAAAAAACTCTACCAACTAGACGCCCATGGCTAAATTGGCTAATATAATATAATATAATTTAATATAATATTAATATAACTATAATAGAAATAATATAAATATATTATATATTAATTATATGACTATTATAGTATAGTATCATTATATGATATTATATTATAATATATTAAATTATCTTATATTATATTATATTATATATATTATATTATATTCTATTATATTATATATATTCATTATATTATTATTATATTATTATTGTATATTATAATAATTGGTTTCTTTCTCTGCCTCCTTTTTTTAAGCTTCTCTTTGTCCCCTCTGCTCGTCACTCCCACCTCCCGGCATTTCTCGATCCCTGGCAGAGCCCCGCCAGTGTTGAGTTTTTTAGTATGAATAACGGACCCTTTTCCGATTGTGAATGTCGGACCCTTTTCCCTATTATAATATCGGACCTTTTTTCCTAGCGTGAATATCGGACCCTTCTCCCTGTTATGAATATCGGGCCAATTTCCATATGATGAATACGGACCTTTTTTCCGATAGGAATATCGGACCTTGTTGATTTGAATAACGGACCTTCTTCCCTATTATGAAAAACGGAAACTTTTCCTATTAGTTATACACGGACCGATTTTACTATTATGAATATCGACCTTTTTTGTAAGTATGAATATCAAACATTATGAATAAAGAACCTTTTTTTTTAAGTCGCTAGTCGTGTGAGAGGCGCGCCTTGATACAAGATATAAACCCGAGTCCTTAATCTAATCTTCTGCCAATATGAATCAACACCCGGTACGCACGATAATGAATACAACTCCCCCCCACCCCCCGCCAAACAATTAAATTACACATCCTCGTCCTAATTCTCCTACACAACAATTTCGGCACTTCTACTCTGCCTAAGCCATTTGCCCATAATGAACCCACTATAAACATAATTAGCTGTGACTCGGTTGGGAAACAATATCTTGAAATATCGCCCACATACAGCACAGAAGCCTCTGAAGTATCTCATTTGCCTCCCAAATATATTTTTTGTCTGGTCCAGTACCGCTATTCCTCTACTTAACTAATCCCAGTCTTTGTCAATCACATAACAACTCCTTAGGCTGACCATGGTACCAACACACATCTGCAAACCAACTTTCACTATGTGTTTTGGTCCCAGTGGCGCTATTCCTCTACTCACAAAACCCAGCTTCTTATCAATCCAACCAACTCTTAACCGACCCTCACCACCATTATGTCATTAACGGCTACCATACAATAACCCTTAACTTGTGTCAGTCAATTGGCAATATCAGGTTCATCACCACAGTGCATTTCAATATGGCCTTCAGTCAGACATCTGCAAACTGTTCAATGGGCATTCATGGGCATCCATTTTAGGAAGCTTCATTGGAGGTAGCAAATGCCATCGCATCACGGACTTGACTAAAAGTGTAGAAAACTCGTTTGGTTTGGGTATGTATAAGAATGGCAAAAATCGTCATGTTTTAGGTCATTCTTGCAAGCCTGTCTACTGGTTAAGAATTATAATGAGCGTCTTCTGATTTTCCAGCGCGTTTTGTCCCAGGCAGATGAATTATGATTCCGCGCATCATCGCAACCAGTTAGGCCTAGCCTACGCGAAAAACGTAAACTGCAGGAAAAGCGATCCCCACGAATCCCGCCCCGGACGGCCAAGATTCCTGCTAAAGAGCCAACATAGGCACATAGGCCTGCCGCAATATCGCAAATAGATTGAGGGCGTGCTTCATGAGGATGCTTATTTCTGATGAGTTAAGACAAGTTTGGAAAACATTACTCAAGTACGCGTGAGCTATTGGACTTGATCCATAAAGGAATATTTTAGAGATATAATTTGGAAGTTTTGCGTAAGATCTCGATCAAAGATCCTTGAAATCAAGTAACTTATCTGGTCATACTCGCTAAACCTACAGTGAAGGTTTGCATAACAAGTATCTAAAAGGCTCGTAGCGGTGACCGCTATACCCATAATTACCTAGGCCTATCACATTACAGGGATTCCAAGCTTTTTCATTCAATATAATGAGCTAAACTGAACTAATGCGACCATGAAAACTTCAGCCAAACATTGAAAGGAAGCATCGGATTCCAGGAAAGAATGAGAAGACATTACTCTTATACTATAATTAAACACAAAGCTATGTACAATCATTATACACATCGTCCCACAATCACTTCAGCAAAACCACCCATCTATCCCACAATCCACTGATGTGAGGCTAGTATGGTTTTAGCCTACACAATTATAAAATAAATGCGCATTGGAGTTGGAAAAATCGATTCATAAGAATTCCTAAAAATTTTATGTGAAGTGGACTAACAAGAACCAACATATCAGGATATGGTGGCGATACACCCACCAATGAGTGAAATATTGTGATTTTTCTTTTTTCTGGCTTGCTTCCATCGACTGCTATCACAAACTGCCCCCCATGAAATCAGTTTCCGCACGTTGCCCTAGACTGTGCTATGTCCAATGTTCCAGTCCATGGTTCGATGTTCCTGGGGCTCAATATTCCCAGGTTCAATTCCCACTGTTCGATTTGCCCGGTTTCCCTTATATTTTAATTTTCTTAAATTTAGAGGCTCGATGACCCAATTTTTTTCGCAACCTCAGACCATTGAACCTTGAAAACATTGAACCCCCGGAACATCTAACCTCGTAAATTCGGTCGAAGATTTCAAAAATCTGAATGGAGTTTTAAAAAAATCTTCTTTTAATTTGGTCTTAGTATGGGGGTCTGAGGGTATTCTGAACTTCTTAGGGCAAGAGGGTGCCCTCCGGCTCAATAATGCAATTTAGTTGCACATCCTTATGTGTTCTTGTGGACAATTGTATAGAAGGGCTGGTATGGGGCCTGGTGCTCTGATTCAATGCCACCAGTGGCCATGGCCCAATTGGAGGTTAAGAACTGCCGCAATATGACGGGGCACCATTGTTGGCCATGCAAACATTGATCATCTATCAGTCCCAAGCCCCCGATCAGGCAGCTTGGACTTGGTGCGTACTCTGATTGCGCAATTCCATGGACGCGACCCAGATTGGAAGCCAGATTTAACTCAATGGTGGCAATGCCATATCTGGTCTATGATAAAGCCCTATGGGTCGTATTCATATTGGGCAGATAAAACTCGAGGTGCACCTGGCAACTATTTTATTTGGCCCATATAAACGTGGATAAAAATTGACCCAAATTAGTTGTGCACTGCTACGATTGGATAAATTGCCAGATTTGATCGGTTTCTATATCTGACTGTCCCCATCCCCATCACATCCCTTCCAGGACCTCTGCCTTCATCACCTCCCTTGCACACTGCCCGCTCTCCATTCAAGTTCTGGCCTCCCCCACAAACACCTGCCTTCCCTGCATCGTACCTATCTCTAGCATAAAACGTTATACATATATCTTTGTACAATATGTATGAAGGGCACTCATAAAGTTGGAGGTCACACTGGTCACACCCAACCCCCGAATCCCCCATTGGTTGTACCTGTGATTCATAACGAGTGCAACTTGATGCTACCATTAGTGCCACAGGCATAACCTTTTCGCAATAGCGTGTTGCGGTGCGCTGTGGGATAGTTGGATGTGCATGCTTTGATACTTCAGGGCCAGGCACTCGTAACGTTTAGGCTTTATATGTAAGCCCAACCGTTACGAGCGCCTGGTCTTCAGGGGGCAGTTTTGTTTTAGCATGTTCGGGAAAATCTTGTAATTTCAATTATCTATCTTTCTCATTCCTGTGATTTTCCTCTCAAGTTCAGATTCGTCCCGTATTTTTTTACATCTATTATGACAATCTGAACTGAAATGTTCTTTTTTTTTGCCAGAAAAAAAAAAATATCCGCTGAAATTCTTTTTGGGCCTTCCATAGATTGCCTACTTTTCCCCCTTATCAGACCATAATTCAGTGCAAGAGACAATTCGCAAAAGGCAATGGACTGTTATTGAGAGTCTGCCAGCCATCCAGATCACAGAGAGAAGTCGAGGACTATCCACGAATGGTTAGCTGCCAGAGCGGGTCGTCTGATCAATGCAGGTACACACAATTCTCGGGGAGGAAACGCCTGGCCTGAGTGCCAGTGTACAAAAGAAGGCCTAACTTGCTTCCAGCTGGTTTCATCATCTTCTGTATGACAACGTTCTTATGACAAACAGAGAGAGGTCGACCTGACTCCATCCAAGAGTGCCAAGACAAGACATTCCCTGGGGATACAATTGACGATGATGATTATTTAACATTCTCCTGATTTTGTTTCCACCACAGACTACATGCATCATGACAACAGTGTCGTCGCTGGAGCTGCTGAAGAGAATTCATGCTTCTATGCGAGGGCATCGAGTAGGGGTCTCGCTACAGAGAGGACAACCTATGTATCTGTAACCATGGATCCAGAGTTTTGCAGGTGAGCACATTTCTCAGAAACATTCTTTCTAGATCGTGTCTGAGTGGGTGATTACAATATAGAACTGCGGATTCTGTACTAGTGTGTGAGCCAGTATTATGTTCTGCTCCGTCTTCGAATAGCTATGCATGCTCTTGTTTTTTTTTTTTAATTGGACTATTCAGGTCTCAGTGGGGAGAGAACGGCAAATTCTTCATCTTGAAGCCTAATGAGGCAGGCATGGAAGATTCCTACTCCCAGAATCACTACAGCTTTATTTTAATGCAGTCAATTGAGGTCGAAGAAGTCAGCCTTCATGGACCCATTGCCCCAAATAAAGTGTATCATATGTAATGATCTTCCTGAGCAGTTCTTTATAAATATCATTATGTATACATATGTATGTATGTATGTATGTATGTATGTATGTATGTATGTATGTATGTATGTATGTATGTATGTATGTATGTATGTATGTATGGTATGTATGTATGTATGTATGTATGTATTCTAAGCTCTCTTACTCCTCCAGAAAAAAGGTTGAAGGTCATCGATGTCATGTAGAGGAATTACTTCAACTTCTCTTTTCGGCTTTGCTTTTTCTTTCGCATAGTTCATGGTCAGTTGTCTTAGGATGCAGAAGTCCCCTGTTAATGCCCTGACACACACCTCCATTCCTGGAACTGAATCGAACACTTTCTCTGATCTAGAACAATGAGAATGTACGGGCCGTCATAGTAACTTCTGTGAGTATACACATCATGATTTTTTGTCTCGCCTGTACAAAATTCAGGAGGAGACTTGGATCACTATGTTGTGTGTGTATATGACTGGCATGTGTGTGTGTATGTGTGTGTGTGTTTGGAAATGTGTGTTCTTGCGTCCTTGTTACAGGGATTTCCCCCCGAAACGGTCAAACTGATTTTTAATTTTTTTTACTTTTACGTTTTTTTTACTACGCTGTTTTTTTTTTCAATGGAACCTGGTGGGTATGGTTTACCCTCAGTTCTGAAACTTTACCATGGATTCAGGGTCACTGGATGTCACTAACATGTTTAACTTGTTCAATTCATTCCACATTCCAAAGTTTGTTAGATTTTTTTCATATCAGGGCGTTACCGAGAGATTTTTGGCTTTTGAAGGGGGGGGGCGTGTGACCGGTCGGGACCCAAGGGAGTGCGCCCTCATTAAATGGCACTCCACTCTCCCTATTGGAAAAGAAGTACAATTTATGGGCCCACACACTAGAAACATGCTGCGGGGCAAGAACTGCTAAATAAACAGCGGCAAAACACTCTACTGAACTCAAAAGAAGTTTTTGTGTTTTTAAAAAATTATAATCACTTGGGTTATGAGGGGTTCTGACCCCCAAACACCCCCCTCCCTGTTTGTACGCCACTGATTTTTATGAAGCTAGATGGGTCTCTGGTCTACCTCTAGTCCCCAAACGTTTTAACAAAGATTAGAGCATGGGGGGTTTCAATGATGTATTATTTGCTCCTATGCAAATTTGTAAGTTTGTTCGATCTCCCTGAAACATATCCCAGGCCCACTATTTGTTCCTGAGATATTTAAAATTAGAATATGATTTTAACTGGAAACCGTCAAGTATTGTGGCGAATTTTGTATATTCAGGCGATTTTAGTGACATTTCCATCAAAACCTAGTACTCCATTGTTAGACATGGTCATAATCAGTCCTTATAAATTTGAAATTGGTCCCTGATTAGTACGCTGTTTTTGGTAAATGCTATTACCAAAACCTAGAAAGCACACAATGGAATGACTTGTATAACATTTAAAAAAGAAAGAAAAAAAAAATAAAATTATGTTGGACAATCTTCTTCTGGGGGAATGGGGGAAGTATAAGAGCCCCATAACCCATTGTTCTAGTGTAGACCAGATATTAGTTTTGGGGGAAATTGTGTGGAAAAATATTTCTGCCAAATTTAGCTTGTAACCATCACTTCATTCACCCAGTTAGATGAGGCTCATACTTGGTACAGTATGTGGGTTCTCCCATACATTATGAGTAAATGAAGTCGGTAGTGTGCTCTTCTTGGTCAGGATGGGGATAATCAAGAAACACTAAGCCTTTTGTTTTCTGGTTCAACTAAACATGCGGAATGATTTCTTGCCCTTTTTTTTTGCATTATTGGAAATATGTTGATGGAATTGGCATATTTCTCCACTTTAGGTTCATTGCTCGTCTCTTACCCTCTTATTACAATACAGCTAAACAATAGTATGATGGTGGGATCTAAGTTTGTTAGCTTAGGCTTAGTCTAATGTATGGGAGTTGTGTACAAAAACTAGCTAATGGTGAACTCACTATGTGCCTCTACCATATTAAGAACTAGCACCTCACTCAATGGTAAATGACTTGTTATTCCTGTTTCCAGGGCTGCTGGCATCTTCTGTGCAGGGCTGGATTTCATGAATCTGTATCAGAGAACGTATGAGGAAATCTACGATTTCTGGGAGGTAATGCAGGACTTGTTCATCAAGATATACAGTACGGCCATTCTCATAACTATTGTCTGCAATGACGTAAGTAATAAAGACGTTACTCATATCATTGGAAGTTCAATTTAAGTCAATTTCTTTCTGCTCATAGCATCACCGGTATTGTTATTTATTATTTATGGCAATAACGGTGCCTGCAGGTAGAGCATAGTCAGGGATCAAGGGAGGGGGGGGGGGGAGTGACACTAAACCTCCTCTGTGAAAGCAAAGTTCCTCCAAAAGTTGGTCCCGGTGAGCAGGATTTCTCAGAAACAGTACAGTAGGAACCGTTCCTCCATGAAATTTGATTTGTAATACTGGGTTGGTGAACATGTCACTGACCCAGTCACCAGTCACCAATTAAGTGGAGTAATAAGCCTATTTTTTATGTGATTTATTGTGTAGGTTCATGAGCAAGATTAAGGAATGACTGCCGGTTCTATGGTGTTTTGGTCTAGCCCATAAACAGAATATGAGGTAATGAAATGGTTAGATTTGTGCTCTCTTTCGACACTCCAAGTCAGGGTTGGTGGAACTTCACGAAGGCAAAATAAAACAACCACTGGCTGATCATGGAAAAGGTGAGACTAGCTGTTCATGAACCCACTTGTTAATCTAAAGAGTCCTCAATTCCAAACAAGTGTCGAAGGATAGCTATTCCAGATTCATAATAAGCATCCTCATATTTAAAGGACAGCTTTTCCAATTTGGACACTATTTTGAGGGGTTGCGCTTCCAAATTATGCATTTGAGCTGCTTATACAAAGGGTCCTCTATTCTAAATTGAACATCTAGGAGAAGGTTCCTATATAGATTTCAAATTCTGAAATCATATTGTTCCATTCATTGCATGTTTCATATGTCCTCGCTAAATTACTGTATTCCAGTCTGCAGAATCATCCATAGTGTCGTATATTTTTCCATTTATTAGGGCCACTGTATTGGCTGGAGGATGCGGAATTGCCTTTGCTACTGACTTCAGAGTATCCGCTGAGGGCTCTGTGATTGGATTGAATGAATATAAATTTTGTGAGTTACTTGATTTGCAGTTTTTGTTTGAAGAATTGGTATGTGAACGTTCCAATCACACAATAAATCAAAAGTACTGTAAAGTATATCTCACTGGTATACATTTTACTGGAGGATTATGCATACAGACTACGATCATGTACGTCTCCACATGTGTATATTTTCATGTGTGTGACACCTTGCTTGTATTAGGAGGCAGATGGGTAGGGAACAACTCCTTTAATAGAGTACTGCTGCTGATCAAATTATTATTGATAAATAGTTGAAAAGGCCATAGACAGACCATCTATTCACTATGAAGTTGGAAGGGAGGGGGGGGATAGGATCCCGTGTATTACAAAATCAATGTAAGTATCTTTGAACATGTAACAGACAAACTTATAGACCTGAATGAAAACTTTTGAAGAATTGTTCATAAAGTAATGGAATAATCCTATGTGATTACTGTTTTCTTGTTTTGTCATTAAGAGCCTGTAGGCGGTCTTAGCGACATCCTTAGGTAGGGAAGTAATACCTAGCTCTATCCGATTCCCACTTATCATGTTTACAAGCCAAGGCACCACATATACACTATGCACACCTACAGGTATGGGTGACTACGTACACCAATTGAAAAGTTATGATGAAGTACAAAATTCTTCATGTGGCAAGCTATTGAAGTAGAAAAGTGAAAAATAATGGTCTTGCAATGGTTCCAGCCAACTGTAGTTCTTTGCAATATTTTTGCCCTTCCCTAAAGGGAGAAGCATTATATATCCAATCAAGAAGTTTTGCTATGGAGAATTCTATTTGCCAGCTTTGCCTGACGCATGCACAGTTACATTAAAGTAATTGTCATATGTCTTCATTCATGAAGAGTTTCACGTTGGAGTCCTGGCTTGCATGGGTAAGATGGAGAACTCAGCAGCACACCTTCTTCCACTCAAACCTATTCTGGGCCGAGGCACTGTTGGTACCCTTGGTGACAAGTTTTGCTGCACTTTGCTCCAATTCAAGTTTTGTTAAGTCTACCCCTACCACACCAGCCAGCCACCTGTATCTCTCTGGAAATCCTCAAACCCCACTACTGTCATCCATTAGTTTTCCCTAACGGACACAATCTCAATCTCCCATTGTGTGGATAACTGTAATGTGTATTTCCTCTTACAAATAAAGTTGGATTTCCATGATGCTCGTCAGTGTCATCATGGGTCAGTATAACTGAGACCAACACACAACAGTCTAACCAGGTCTTCATCCGTTACTCTGCCCAAGTCTCACTACCACAGAGCACAACACTACTGACACAAGCCTGAAAATCCTCCCAAGAGTTCAACATGTAGGGTGGAAATTCTAGAAGTAAGAATCAGAAGAAGTTCTCTATATCCTTCCCCTACTGCTCCTGATAATAGTCACAGAACTTTCTCCCACCACATCCCAAGCACTGATAATAATTTCCCAAATAGCAGAACATCTCAACGGACTGCTAGAAATTCCTGACTGATGTGTAACTAGTCTACTGTGTAAGTTCTATCATATTGTGCTGCAAGTATGCACCCTAAAACTACAGTACACATACTTGTCAACTACTGTAGCCAGGCAATCATTATTCGTACAAAAAGTTCATGTCAGTAGTGTAACTCATTAAATATTTTGAATCATCAATTATCCAATTAGGTGTTGTACTAGTTCCAGCGTTTGAAATAGCTTGTGTAGCATCGCAAAATGCTCCTCAAATGAGCAAGATTGCTACACACCTTTGGAAGTGCATAGTTGTCAGTTTGTACACAAAACTATAGACAGCATACAGGTTTTCTACAATACCTCCCAATTGATACACAAGCTGTCTACTTCACTCTTGCATTTTTCACATTTCTTATCTCACTGTACGCCCACCATAGCCACTACAACCATATGTTTGTAGTGGACTAGGGCATATTATTTTGTGTCCCTCATTACTATACGGCTGTCCCTAATTTTCAGGGAGTGCCAATCCCACGATTACTCTCTCAAATGCTAGAGGATCTGGCTGGATTCAGGCAGACTGACAAATTACAACAGCTAGGTAGGTTAAATGCTTCTATTGTAGGGTTCTCATATAATGTGTATAATCCTTCAAGCTACTCCATGCCCAGCTCTTGTTCCTCTTCCCCCCCCCCCCCAAAAAAAAAAAAAACTTGCCCCACCCCTACCTGCTGGCTTAACCACCCCACTGTATTCAAGTATAAACATTTTTAACAACCACTGTCCATGCATGGCTAATCAATTAGCTGTCAAGTTTCAAAGCTAGGGCAATTACTACTTGTGTGATGAAATGGGTATATCCAATAACCAAATTTATTTTGTATATTCCATGAAATGAAAATGCTGATAGCTAGGGTGGTTAGTTCTAGAGTAGGCCTACTATTGACAGAAGCGCAGCTTGTTCAAGGGGGTGGGTGCACTGTCCCATATTGCGTGGTTGTTCCTATTTCGCAGTTGCGCAAAAGTGTTCTGTTCAACGGAATTTAGTGATTCACTAGTCTTGCTGTGATTGCCAGTAGGGCAGGTGGGACTAGATGAAGATTTATTGTCACACTTTTGATGAGTTTCAGAAGTGTGGGGTTTCAGACAAGGAAAGCATTGAATAATTAGCATGTTCTTCAAAGCTCCATCTTGTACTCGGTATTATCTACTGCACCATCCATACAATGTACTGCTGATGGGACTATATTGAAGTCAAATCAGTAATTCAAATCTATAGCACTGGTCTACCTCTTTCAACTACATTAATAGCAGCTTTCATACTAATTTGGATCACTATGGAACATGGAGTCTAGCATAGGACTGCCAAGCTGACAACCTCTGGGCTAAAAGAACAAGATTACCATAACAAGGAGGGGGGGGGTGGTCATGTTGTCTAGTATGGTACAATATGTCCGCAAATAGCGTGGACTGGCAGTTCACATCAGTCCCCTAATGTGGTCCTTCTCAATGCACAGCTGCTGGTGGCAAGCCCTCTTCGTTGTCAGAGGATCAAAGCAGTGATTGGGTATTTGACCCCCCTCCTCTGCCTTGCCCCCCCTTTCAATACATGACTATGTTCTTGTATCCTCTCTGTATTGACTGTGACACATCAGCTGCATATTTGGCAAAAAACAACACAGGACTATAATTAATAGGACTGATATTAACCATTATAAAAAAATCATCATCATGGATATTATCCTCACATTCATACATGTACTCCTCATCAAATTTATTCATGCAATTACAAAAAGAATTAGGCCAATTTGGTGTGTCTGCTGGATTTGCATAATTTATGAAATTTTGGTGAATTTGTTCATTTTCAATTAAACTTTGTGGATACGGTCCACTGTTGGTCCTGGAATATTTAAAGTTAGAGAAGGATCACTGAGGGCCAAATAATGTGTCTCTGATTTGCATGATTTGTTCAAATTTCCCATTTGGTCAATATTTTCACAACCTAACATATATCCTAACAGGAATGACCACTAAGCACGGAATAGGCCGCGGTTCAGGAACCTACTTTCATAACTAACTGCTCTTCACGGAATATGAGTGGGGATATGGTCGCCGAGCACAATTGGGAAAAGACATGTGGGCCCTGGAAAAAAACCTCTGTTTCCCTTAGATATTGTTTAATGGAACACAGAATTTTCCAGTATAGGCTGACCTCAAGTCCACTCGGTACCACTACTTCATTGGGGAGCTTGAAAATGTTTTGTAACAGATACTGCAAATCACAAGAAGATTTTCAATTTGCCATAGCTGCCAAAATGGGATTAAATGGGCAGATTCACACACAGAAGTAGCCAAAAAGTATTTCAAACCTTTTTCCAAACATTTGCTAGAGGGAAAATGGTCTAGAGTTTTGTTTGGCAACACCTTCAGCCTGCCTATTCCTTCTGCATAACTCTCTGGACGTTCGAGAAAAAAAGAAAACTCATTGGATATTAACACAACTTACATAATAGGAACCCAATTACACAATAGGCTAAAGTTAGGCTTGATGTTCATGTCCTGTCATTGTGTCATACCCAGATTAGGTGAAATGTTCACCCTCCATTCTGGGCTATGACATTTGTAACATTCGCTCACCCATTTCACCCCTGAGGGTAACATTATACCCCTACATTCATCTGACGCCGCCCCTGAATGTGAGATTGACAATATGGAAAGCAGTATGGTATTATCGTCATGCGCAGAGCGAATGGCAGATTTGCCTGACTGCTGGCTAATGGACATCGCCACTCAGTCTATACATCTTGTTAAAATTTTTTTTTTTTTTTTTTTTTTTTTTTTAGTAAGCTTGCAGTGACATTGCGAACCAGGGGTTTTTGCCCCACCGTTTTGGCATTTGCATCTATCCTGCATCTGCCTGTTCATCAAAATGTTCACTTGGTCACTTTACCAATGATTTCCAAGTGAAGGGCATCTGGGGTGCTCAGGAAAATAAGGGAAATGTTATTTAGGGTTAGATTTGCTTGTTATTCTACATGTATTTGGAAATATGCAGAATGTTACTACATTAAAGTCAGGTTGGATTTAATTCCTAGTTGGTCATTAGTACCATTGACTACTGCTGACTATGGGATGTTTAGGTCAAAGGTAACTTTAAGGGGTCATTTTGGCCAATTTGGTTTTTTAGAGGATAAATTACCCAACATATCTCTCACAGATCAAATTAGAACATTGTAACTGAATGCCATTTAAAGATGGTGTTGGGACAAATAGGTTTAGATTTCCTCTCTATTTAGTATAGACGGAATCATACTTCATCCTTGCAAAGTCTCTATTATATTCACATTATTCAAGTTTGTCAGCTTTGGACTAAAACTTGGTGGATATGGTCTACCTTTAATCCCGATGAATTTAAACTAAAAATTTGGGTACCATTAGTACCCATAAATTCAAACAAAAAAATCAACAAATAGGTAATTTAATGTGTGTAACAATATTTACACAGACTTTGGAAAGTTGTTGGAAGTTGCATGAAACTTGGTGGATGCCTGCAAACCTGCCTAGTGGTTGTCCTGTGATGATACATTTTTGATAATTGCTGTCTGAAGGTCATCTCAGGTCCCTGTTAAATAAGAGGGGAATAGCCTACTCCACATCTTGTTCTTTCAAGAGTTTGATTTCATTTGACAGGATCAGTCATCAAATCTTCTGAGGCCTTGAAGCTTGGACTGGTTGATGAAGTTGTTACCAAAGAGGAAGTATTGCCTGTTGCGAAGAGCACGTTGCAAAGTGGATGGAACTTCCAGGTATTCCCTTATAATATACAGGTTGCTGTCCCCATATAAGTTCATTTGGGTCAAGGTTGGATGATACCACATACATTCATGTTCATGGTGCATGGTGATACACAATCTAGTGAGAAAAAGCTGTGGACACCACTAACCTTTTCAGATTTCCCCTACATTAAAGTACCGCCAAAGAGGCATTGCCTTATTCCGTGTATCTAATGAGGGAATCGCAGCAGACAATAGGTGCAGTATCCAGGTCTGCACCCTTGCTGGGCCTGAATAGGTTGGAATCTCTGCTTGGCAAGTATACCATAAAATTTTAAAAAAACAATTCAGGTTGCTCTGCTCATAAAAGTTCAGTTGAGCAATGGTCGGATGATACCAAATACTTCCATGTGGCATGGTGATAATTTGTGTAAGTAATGTACAAACCCCTATCGGTTAAAATTAAACATTTTCCATAGTTATAAGTAGACCAAGGATACATTTCCACTAATTAACATATTTCAAGATGTATTTTTTCTAAGCTAACCTCCCCCTATATATATAACCCTAACGGATGCATCTAGTCACAGCTATACCCTAGTTTACCGATATATCTTATTTAAGTTACTTTTGAGCTGACATGCTCTAACTGCTCCACAGGTATTACCCTAGTCAGGTATTGACTGTATTAACTCTGTCGATCGCAGAGATTAGGTGGCAACAGCTAATACAGCCCTAGTCCTCAATTGATTTCCTCACAGGTCCCTAAAACACCTGGGTGCAGTGGAGCTATAGTGATGAAGCATGATGCACCAGAGTCGATCAGTCCTTGAGAGCATTCAAAACCTTTTGTATCAAGTTCTGCACTGGTCTCCTATTAGCACCCAGTAGACAGGCGCAATTGGGACAGTTTGTCCTGCTCGAGGACACAGCTAACAAGCTGACCATTCTAATATTCAAACTCTCAATCTATTGTTCAATGGTCCGGATTGGCTAATCCATCTCCTTATGTGAGTACTTTCCAATTCTAAGCAAAGGAAATTGGGATATAAAACTATATAAAAACCTCAACTTAAGACAGTCAAGTGTTTAGAGATTTTGACTGAGAATATAAGCTAATCAGTGGCTTGGGCCTAACAGCAATGTACGATTTGCTACTTACTGCCTCAAGAGAGAAAAAATCCCACATCAGATGAGCCATGAATGCTGAGTTTCCCTATTAGTTAGTAGTTATTTAGTTTAGTTTAGTGAATAAGGGTCGGAAAGGACAAAATCTCATAAACGACCCCCAGAGCCACAACATCCCCCAGAAGAAAAATGACCAACCATAAATAATTCGCCGTAATTCCTGAAAAATAATCAAGACTGTTCTTGAAACGCATTCACACTCTTAGCGAGAACAACATTTTCAGGAAGACAATACACTCATTGATCCACTCCTGCGAGAGAGACCATATTACGAATGTCAATCTGCAACGCTTGCCCGAACTGGAGACAGTGGCCTCTAGTGCGTAACATTGAAAATTCAAAGAAAGAGAAGTAGTGGAAGGACAGGCCATCGAAAGTCCATGGGACATTTTGAAAACCTGCATCAAGTCACCCGAATTCGCCTTAGCTCCTGGTAGTGGACGAAGACGCCTAATCTTTCTTCGTAGGATAAATTTTTTCAGACAGTCAATAATTCTAGTTGCCCTACGTCGAACGTTTCAATAACCTGCTTGTCTTTTGCGAAGTATGGGATCCACACTTGTACAGAATATCACGGGCGGTCTACCAGTGCTTAAACAGCCTGACAACAATATCACTATCAAGAAATGAAATGATGTCTAATTCAAGACAAGAATCCAAGTACCTCTTCTATCAGCTTCGGCACACTCTTAGAAGGTTTAAAGAGAATCAAACAAACCCAAGATCTTTTTCTGAAACACCTCCTGGATATTTAGCCATTTTAACTTGAAGGCGGAAGCGTTGCGATTGTGAAAAACCAAAAATCAAACTTCACTCTGTCGACATTGAAAAACATTGACATGGAAGCCCATGGAATTATATCCAGATCCTTTGAACAATTTCAGGCATACTCATTCGAACCGACCTCCGATACAACTTGGTATCGTCTGCGACGAACTTCTTAACCATGGAATGAACAGAACTTCAAGATAGTCAATATACGCCAGAAAGAGTACCGGCCCATGAACCGATCCCTGGGGAACACCACTAGTGACCTTTTGCCAAGGGAAAGGCCAGACGCCCATTAATGACACTCGTGTTCCCTATTATGAAAGCACTCACGGACCACTTAAGGACATTCCCCCGCAATGCCAAAGCTCTCCACTTTGAGCAAAGAGATGCTCATGAGGAAACTTGGCAAAAGCTTTCTGAAAGTCAGGAAATTATATCAACAGCATTGCGTTGTCAACAGAAACATGTAACATCTTCCATAAATTCCAAGAGATTAGTCAAACACGAACGATTTTTCCTAAACCATGTTGAAAACATCCTAATCCGACTATGTCATTGAAATAATCCACCATATGATCCGAATGATTGATTCCATCCGTTGAAACAAACCACTAGTAAGACTGACTGGCCTGTAATTACAAAAGAGAACGTTGACCTTCTTGAAAAAGGAGAAACATTTGCTATCTTCCAATAATCCGGGAACCAATACCTTCTTGCAGAGTCTCATGAAAATAATAGCTGAGGAACAGACAACTTGTCGGCAAGGGATTTCAGTAAGAAAGGATTAAACCCGTCAGGAACCAGGAGCTTTACACTTTTGAGCTTCTGCAGTTCTCCTTTACTAAACAGGCGAGCACACAAATTACCAATACTATGCGGGAGAAGAAACCCCGCCAACTAGGACACCAAAGTTCTCATGAGTAAAAACAGACGAGAAAAATTATTGATAAACTTAGCCATCTCCGGCTATCACTGATTGTAACTCCGAGTCGGAGGAAATCTATCAATGACCAATGCTGCCTGCTTCTGCTTCACCCTCCATAAAGAGAAAAAAATGCAGAGGATTCCTTGATATTAGAGGCGATATGCCTCTCAAAATCAAGTTTAGCACCAGAAAACTAAACGCTGGACAAGGCTTTTGTGAACTTTGAAATGCTCTCGATCAGACACGGACCAAGCAGAACGATAAAGTCCGCCATAAATGTCGCTTGACGTTTTATGGC
The DNA here is from genome assembly GCA_026419785.1 of Sclerodactyla briareus. Lineage (NCBI taxonomy): Eukaryota > Metazoa > Echinodermata > Holothuroidea > Dendrochirotida > Sclerodactylidae > Sclerodactyla > Sclerodactyla briareus. Next base: position 137,624 of record JAODTK010005670.1, read on the forward strand.
CAGAATACTTCCGTATTCATCCAAGCAAGGCCTCCTTGTTCTTACTGCGACATTTCCTCCAAGGAACTAAACTTCATAACCTTGTTAACCTTTTTCAATGAAACCATTCCCAAGAGTCAACAGGCATTCGTCCTTCTAACATTTAACGCCAATCTATTTCGCTAAAAAACCTAGAAAGGCATCGACATAGCCTTCGCGAAACAGGGAACAAGCTATACACCTGTGGTCTATTGACTGAACAAGACACATTGAAAGCTAAAATTCGCGAAATCACTTGCACCGAGCTTACCCAGCTCTCTACATTATCTACAGAATCTGATCACTGCTCAAAACTAATCCAAAATATTATGCTTTCTGGTAGAATAAGGTACATGCGATAGAAAGGAACAATCCTGCGTGACCTTTGGAAAAGCCAGATCCATGACTGCCACTAGTCCCTTCCCTAACCAAGAATTATCTGGATAATTGAAATCAATCAATCAATGATTGTACTCTTCCTAAAACTTGAAAAGCATGTCGGAAGAAGAGATTGTTTGTCTTCAGAGCTATTTGGAGAACGGTACAACACCGCCACTAATAAAGAACTGGGAATAAAATACCGGATGAGTTAGACGGAATTTCACACCAAACAGTTGACAAAACTCACAACAATATCGGCCTTCTCAAAACTTTTCAAGTCAGATCTCACATCCAACACAACTCCACCACCAATGCCCCGGAGAGTATCGGTCCTACTTGCTATAAACAACATAACCAGGAAGGTGAAATTCGGCTGTGGAAATATCACTGTGCAACCATACTCTGTAATACCATGACGCAACCCTGCCAGTAATTCTACTCGGACACTCAAAACCCTCCGCCCCCCAAATTTTGTTTAACAACCCTTCTACGCAGACATTTACCAACTTGCCTAACACTGAACCCGCACCATTAGGGGAAGACCATCCTTAGCGAAAAGATCCCTCCTTCCCCAGAAACACGAAACATCCCACAAACTGAAGCGCCCTCCTCACGCACTCTCCTTCTAACCACCTAGTTGCGCCCTCGTCCTACTGCCACACTACCTCAAACCTAGGGAGAATGCGACCTTTTCCCTAGTTGGCCTCAGCCTGCACAGCAGTTCACGGAATCGAATCTTAGGACTCCTGACTGTCACCCCGGAGATTATTAGTGCCCTGTCTCACAACCACCACCTCCACATCTCCCACGATCCTATTAACACCCTCTCACTAATATCCTCCACCCTTAAAAGAATCAATGGTGCTTCCCGATCCTATCCTTGCACAAGAGCTGTGACTGATTGAGTTAGGGGTTCTTTCCAACAACATAACCTATTATGACAACAGTGTAAATGTTGGGGAGAGCTATGGGATTTCTATGCAGACAGCATGGCCACTTTGCTCATACCCTTCATGTATCTGGCATGCATGCTCCAGTGATTTTGTGGCCATTCACCTATACGCCATGGTGTGGAGGGCAGCCAGCAGGGGGGCGGGCGTTGGCATGGTTTTTGTAATGCAAACAGGAAACATACCATCACTTATATACTAATTGCAATGTCTGACTTCAGAGATTTTTAAAAAGGTGACTTCACTCACTCACAGCCAAACAACAATGTTGATTGTGGGCCCGTGTGGTGGTGGATGCAGGCCAGTACCATGCCAATTGCTTTTCACCTACATAATAATGTCTTGGTTTTGGTCTCCTATGCTTATGCCTCTTACCAACCGACGACCATATCCTCGTCTATGGTTTTGGTTGTTTCTGGGTTCTTTTTCCAATGCTGCCAGGCACAACACAGGTGCGATGAGGAAGAACCGAATTGAAATGTTCATTGGGAACAAGGAAGTTGATTCAAGTTCTCTGCGCTTGTTCAAGCAGTCCAAATACACAAGCTAATGTTTAAGACATACATGGAGAGTCTGAAGGATAAAAAAAATGATCGAATGAGTTTAGGTTGCATGTCTGCTCATCGTCCCACGATTCGCACGAATTTACCTCTAGTGATTCAAGGCTGGTGACAATACATTTTGTTGAATTGTCTAGATGAAAACTGTCCTCCTTAAAAAAACAGACATTAACACAACGGAACCTTCAGTTGTTCTGTTAAGGATGGACAGTATTTCCTTGATAGTATAGTTCCCACATAACATATTGCTGCACTATGTGAGGAAATAGTAGGACAATTTCCTGGAATAGACGACGCACAGATATGTACAGTGAGGCTATTACCGCTGTCAAAATGAATGGATGAGTAAGTCTGAAATCCTTGATACCATGTCCAGAATGGTGGTCTGATCAGGTTGGATTTTGTGTGTAGCTTCTTATGGTTCACGCAGGAACCCTATTCTCCTTGGTGTAGACCAGTTTCTTTACAAAAAAGGAATTCAATGAAAATTCACTATTATGGCAAAATTCGTTTTGTCAGCATGATAACTTGACCTTGATGGATGAGCTCAGAACTGTTCTGTCTCTTCCCCGGTTGAGGTCAATCTGAGGCCAGAACAATCTTGTAAACCTGAAAAGTTGCTTGTCTGGATCTGGTTGGAATTAGGTGCGTGGCATCAAGAGCAAAGGTACTCTGTGTAAGACCGGAGAAAGTGTGATATCCAGCCACTTCCAGCTCTCTCATACAGACTGAAACTTGAAACTCCACCTATAGGATGAGCTCGATACCGTATGTTAACTATGATGACTTTATGACTTTTAAGGACAACAGAGTCGGAGTTGGGAAATCATTGATTTTGGAGAAATGAATCAGTTGGAAAGTCCAGATTCTTTGGCCTGATTGCAAATGAAATTGAAATGGGACAGTTGTCGGATGTGCCCATAATAGCTGGAACAATTTCCCATTTGTCCTTGTGGTCTGGCCATAGGTTTGTCAGAAATATCACAGAATCACTGAGCTTTTTGGCTTCTGTTCTTTTCTTCTCACTTAACTGTGAATTGCATGCACCATAGGATCCACTTATTCAAGAAGTACCGTGCTGCAGACCTAAGTAGTTACATAGTGAAGCCCTTCGAGAAAATAGCATCATGATATTGAAAGATGCATCATTCTACCTCCCCTTCGAGAAGAACTTCAGTCAAATCACCGCAATATATCATCTCTACTTGGAAAATGGTGATCATTTTTTGCGGATTTTTAGAAAAAAGCTGTAACAAATATGATCGTTTTGCTCCAGAGCCATCCAACGAATTTGATTTTTACCATCTATCGTTTCAGAGATTTCCCTTCAATTGGTAGGTTTTAATATCAGTCCATACAGTAGATTACTACAGTAATGGTTATCTCTCTCTGTGGCTGAAAGGAGGACATGAATAAAGCTGAATGGGAAACTTAAATGTATTTTCGATGTGTTGATTTGTCATGGACCTGGCTGTGTTTCTAACATTTGGTTTGTACACTGGCCCTGCTTGAAATCTGACATGCGTTTGCTTGTGCAACGCACTATTCCTTGCTAGGGATTGAGCACCAACTGTATTTAAAGGACAACTGTCAGGATGAATTATAACAAAGGGGGCTAATATGTTAGCAGAGAGAGATAACTTAATGCGTCAGTCCAACCCAAAGTTCATACGACTTTCCGTTACGGACTCACAGTCCTTTGAAGTTGTGCATGTGTATTGGTGCAAGATCGAAAACATTCCCACTGCAATAACAAATGATGTCATACTTTCATTCACGACCTCTTCACAAATCTTTGTTCTCTATTGAATCAGCACATTATTTTCGATGGGAGAAGGTTGCTATAGTGGGTTGTAGGTGTTGATGTTACTTTAGTGAGAGAAAGACAGCAGAAGCTTCTGGTAAATGTTCCTTTCAACAAAACGAAACAGTGAAATACATACCATCACTTCTGTGTTGTCCTATGACGTCATGCATTATTGCACAATTGAAATTCTCCCCAAGTTTCTGCATAATGGACCAACGTTTGAAAGCCAATAACTCCACATCGTATTGAACTGGGGATTGGACATATATGAATACAGTTCTCCATTCTCCGCAATATCACCTCTGTTGTACCAGCCTGGTTGTTCCTTTATCGCAAGCACACGAATGTACATTATTGCAGGCTTTTATTCATTGAGATATTGGTTCCTTGAATGTTCCCACGGCTTTGAACTTATACCATTAAATGACTGGCCTTAATCTAAAATTGTCAAGTTTTTTCGATGTTTTTTGGACCTCTCATAAAGAGTAAGGAATCATGCTGCAGTGGGGGTCTTTTTTGGAATAGTTGCCTGATCCAGTAGCTATCGTACCAGGCCCAGCATGTATATGGAATTCATTATAGCATGAGGACTAAACCTTGTAATCTATCTGTCTGATGAAATTAATCGGCAATGAAGCTCACAGGGTGCTCACGGATTTCAGGTCAAAGGTCCATCTAGTGGTCTTTGGGCCATTGGTTATGTGTGGCCAGCTGAATCGAATGCCTATTCTTCCCCAATTGATTAATTGATTAAATAGTCAGTATAACCAATGGTAATATGGAGTGCTCCTGGAAATTCTAGTCCAAGTTATTAACGGCAAAGTCCAGCCAAATTAATACTCTTTTCTTGGTGTTATAATTTAAAAAAAAAACTCATTCAATATCACTTGGGGGGGGGGGGGGGGGGGGGGGGGGGGGGGGGGGGGGGGGGGGGGGGGGGGGGGGGGGGGGGGGGGGGCGGGGGGGGGGGGGGTGTTCAGTTTATATCAGTTTGGGTTGGATATGGCTTCCCCAAATTTATTAATCTGGTGATTTTTGGTGCAAACTGGCCACCCTTTCATGATGTCATTCTAAACCATTATAAGGGAAACTACATACTTCTTGACCTTTTCTTTTCTTTCAAAATGGTATATTATGACCTCATCAAATGTTGCCAATTTGCAAAATGCCAATTAGCAGTGATAAATTAATAATCTTTCAAAATTTGTAGCTTTAATAACCGAACATGCTATGAACATGAAACACAGTTTGATTGGCAATGATTTTCATTGCAGCAATCATATGCATTCGAATATTTCTGGCTGGAATTTCCTTTAAGGGAGGTAACTTTTGGGGGTAACATGTTGTTGGGAATGGTCAAGGCTTTCACCTCCTACAGAATGATATAGTTCATCGCGAAAGTTGGTCAGTACCGTCAATGATACCTAGATTGGGGTATCCATGAGTTTTTAATGTCAAAGGTGATCATCAAGGGGTCAGTTTTCAGTCTCTTTTGAACGGTCAGTTGGCTTCTCCTCCTCAGAATAGGTTGGAGATCATGGAATCCGATTATCATTCGCTGACTGTACATATGGGGAGTTCATGATTGAATACTCAAGCAATGTAACATCTAGAAAAGACAAGTCATATTCACCTCATGACTGTTTGGCCCTTATCTATGATCCTATACGCACTCCTGTGTTTTTGCTCATGTTATGTGTATGGGTGGGCGGGGGAGTTGACTGTTTGTAGGGTGTGTGTGACCAGTGAGAGTGAGTGTGTATCATTCCATAACTATATTATACGCTGTTTGTATAGATGCATATGCTATTATTCAAGGGAGGAACTATTTTGATGACCCCCAGGGGCTTTCCCAGCTCTCTTTCCTTCTCATTAATCCATATTTGTGTCTGGTCATCTTTTACCAATTGTCCGTTGTTGGTGAAACAAACAGGCGAAATCGACCGCCCAGTGTCTCGCCTGGTTGCCGATCCTTGTTTTTACAGTCTATTAGTCACCATGCAAACATTCACAAGGCATATTCCATGTGTCGCTAAAGATTTCATATTAGCATTCAACAGAAACAGCCTCCTAAAACAGTGACCATTCAATTTGAAAGACTATTCCTGACCAATGTCTATTATAGAGTAAAAGTTTTGTGGACGTGACTGAAAATTGCCTCAATTATGTAAATTAGAAGTTGACAAGTTGACAAAATCCGCACTTTGAAATTATGGCATATTTATGCAAATGGACCTGTTGAATGACCTCCAGTGAACCCCTGAATCCATGATAAATATGTTGGAACTCAAGGTAAAACCATACTCACCAGGGTTTCATCATGAAAATCCAAGCAACTTAGAAGTGTTGGCATAAATTATGCAAATTATGTAGTGTTGAATGACCTCGCCATGCCCCGAATCTTGTTTAAAAAGTTTTTTGACTGAAGGTAAACCATTTCACCAAGTTTCTAGAAAATCTGACAAACTTTTGAATTTCGCTATAAATTATGCAATTTAGATGACCCATTACCATATTTGACGCTTAAAATCTAATCAATTCATGTACCTTATATCCTACATCTGTGTGCCAAACCAACTCACCATAGCAACTACGGTTCTTCTGTGATCTTGCTCACGACGATCCTGGACAATAATTACATCAATGGGCTAATCACCTTACTCAATTTGACTTTTGTGTGCCAAAATCTATCCGATCGTGTTCACCCAACCCCGATGATCCCGGAAATTTTGTCACAATTGCACTTACCGTTCGAAAGATATCCTGCTAACGAGAAAGTGTTGACACCCACACACACAACAACACCGCACCGCACACACACACATACACAACGCCAGAGTGACCACTAAGTCCTCCTCCTGGAATTTCATTCAGGCCTAGACAAAAAGGGAGAATAAAACCCGGTGAAACAGTAATCGAGAATGTTTTCATGGGAGTTCGGCAAACGTGCTCACAGACGTAAATGCTCTCATAACTGCCAGCAATTTGTCCTCCCATTCTATATTCTTACACGGGTTGTTGTGATTACGAACAGATGTTCCCACCGCGGCGGATGGGGGGTGAGGGGGGGGGGCTATGAGAAGAGAGGATAGGTATTGAGAGATGAGCCCCCTGCATGCAGTGTTTTGTGGACGAGCATGTTGACCTTGAACTTCACACGAAACTGAGGGAATTTCAGTAGTACTATGTACTGATTCTCCTCATCATGCGAGCAGCAATATCGATTCCTTGACTTAAGTCGATGATCTATTTATGGCGCGTTGTGTGTGTCTGTGACGTCTGGCTTGTAAACGGATAAACGAGACCCCCTCTGGATGGATCAAGCTCATACTTGGTATGTGTGTTCCCATTATGAGTACATGACCCGGTCTCCTTTGGGGTGTGGTCAAAAGGTAATAGTGGTCTCATTCGATTCCTCGTAAACAACCTCCACAAGTCCAGAAAGCTTGGTCTTTCGAGCTAATTTAGTGTGGCTCCCTGCCCTATTGTTTTTTTTGGTGTTGTGTAGGGGGTCCCTTTTGGGGAAAATTGATTGTTTGACCAATTAGGGCTTGTAACACTCTAACTCTACCCCATCTGAATCTGATCGATGAGCTCATACCTAGTTCGTGTACCCGCATAATGAGTATCATGATCCAATTGTTTGGGGTTGGGTCAAGTCGGGGTAAAAGTTGAAATCCTTGTAAAACACGAAAATTCCAGAATGCTTGGGTCAGAAGTCTGGTAAGCCTTTTGAGCTTCTGGTTTCGTAGCAGCTTCCCGTTAACGATATAACCCCATTCTGGCAAGCGAGAAAGGTCTCAGTCGAGAGGTATCAATGACATTGGTTAGGGATAGCACTGCACCACGGCCCGGCTTAAATGAACGATGATCAGTTTGGAGTCGAGTTCCAGCTAGTCCTAGACCAAGTCCTCAGACGCCGAGTCCAAGACCGGTCCTCACATCCTAGTCAGTCCCGAGTCCTTTTGTCCGAGTACCCAAATCCCTATTACCAACTCCGGAGACTGTATATATGATATAATCATAATGCAGCAATCAGCCCACTGCGAAATTCATATTGAAAGTTGCCAAACTTTCCTATTTCATAGCTGGATGCTCATCAAGAAAGGTCATAGCAATGGTCATGTTATGGCAATGAACATGCAAAACTCAAACACAACAGAATAAATGACCCAAACAATTCATATAACCCTACGTAAACTCTCCCCCTGCCTACCTACTATTGGAGACCATAATAGTTCCAGACATCAGTTATGCATAAATATTTTTTCATTGCATTTTTCAAGAACATCACAATTTCCACCATCTTTGCAACCACGCCTGCAAGGGCGCATGTTTCTCCGTGCTGTGGCATGTGACGACATTTGCGAGAGCCGTTCCAGCAGGCACAGCTTAGCCTGCGTTCCGATGCACGCGGGCGGGCGGAGCGTTTTGGCAGACTCTTTTCCATGCATCGCGGGCGGGCGGGCGTTTGCTCGGGTCACGCACCTCTTCTCATTTTTAGTGTGTAAATATGCGCTATATAAGACCGATGTAGCCTACTATTATTAATATTGTTATTATCATTATTGTTATTATTGTTTATTATTATTATTATTCTTATTATTATTATTAATTATTATTATTGTTGTTGTTGTTGTTGTCGTTGTCATTGTCCTCCGTCGTTGTTTGTTGGTATGTTGTTGTGTCGTTGTTGTCGTTGTCGTCGTGGTCGTTGTGTTGTCGTTTTGTTGTCCAAACACCGGACGCATCTATTGTTTAAATCTAAACACCGTTTTATTTTCTAAACTATTGTTCTGACTGTCAACGATTACGGCCCACCATTAAACTTACAATTGACCTGTTTTTTGGGATTTATAGCCAATACTTGAAATATCATCGGTTTAAACATTTAATATGTGTTCAAATAGGTGTCCCGCCGTTGAAATAATAGACAAAATCTGTTAAAAAAAAATCTCATCCCTATGTTGAAACAGTTATGAAATGTTGTTTGGAACATTATTTGTACCTAAATTGGGGTCCTCTACTCTCCATATCCGCTTCCAAGCCGTAAATTTTGCAGGAAATCCCCGGGAATTGATTGCGAAATACCACACTCGTCGTGCGGAAAAATCGCTACATGACCGATTCGAAAAAAACGGCCCCTTCCGCCCGCCCGCCCGCTGCATGGAAACGCCCATTGAAAATAACATGAGCGATATTTAGCTCGCCCGCCCGCCCGTGCATTGAAACGCTGCCTTTATGATATTTTAATTCCAAATTTGGTATGAGCGAATTTGAACATTGACAAAAAATACAGCACAGTATGTCATTATGTTTTTGTGATCACAATGTTAGAATTGTGCATTATTCTTTCTCATAATCCTCCTCATGATTTTTGCCAAGATTTTTCGTAGCGTTCTTGAACATGGACTCGGAGCGAGTCCCCGAGTCCCAGCAGCCGAGACCGTGTCCGAGTCATTGGATCCCGAGTCCGATCCTTCAAATCGTCTCGATACGAGCACCGGACTCGAGTCCTCCAACACTGACATGCGAACAATTTGCAGTCGGATAGGAATTGCAAGTTCTACAATACTCTTGAAATGGATGGCAGGGTCCATTCCGTCGGGATCACAGCGTTATTACGGGCGAAACACTTGCGAGACATTTACATCGCTTTTGGGCCTTATATCGCAGGATACATCTGCTTTTTGTCTCGCCCTGATGAAATTCAGGAGATACTTAGTGTCTTATGGAGTGTATAGGTGTGGTGTGTGGTCACACTTTCTCGTTAGCAGATATCTTTGGAACGGTAATGCAATTGCGACGAAATTCCAGGTAGCCGGGGTTGGTGGGGAAAACGTGATCTGATTAGATTTTGGGCTAAAAGTCACTATTAAGTAAAGAATTGCCTTTTTATGAATTTATTGTTTAGGCTCGTAGCAAGATGACGGAGACCTATTGCTATGGCGACTTGGTTTCAGCTAAAATATGGGTGATTAATCGTCTATTTGCATAATCTTATCGAAATTCCAGTTTGTCGATTTTGGGTCAGACGGTGCACCAGATGTACACAACAACTAATGATTGGGAGCCACATGCATCTGCCTTGTTCAAACCTTCCTGGTATCATTTGACCACTAGAGGAGATTAACGCTCTCTACTTTTCACAAACCATAGGGGGGGACCTTGCCATTCCTCATGATCAACTTCAGCCAGCCCAACGTGAACCGCCGCTCCAACTCGAACAAGTATATTGAGCATCACACGCGTCGGGACTGCTACAAATATCCTTCATTCCAAGAACCATCCAGGGACTGGAACAACTTGCCACATGAGATTACAGGTATTGTTAGCCCAGCAACTTCAAAGCTGGCTGTCTTTTTTTGAACGACACCTGAGGCTTCATCATCGGGACTAGCCTCCCCCCCCTCACCCCCCGTTTAGTAGCACTGCACACACCAACCCTGCTGTTTGTTCCATGGAATGTTGGGCAGTCCCACCTCAAAGCAAGAAGAGAAAGAAAAAGATTTTCACGAAACTTAGTGTAATATGGTCTACCTTCAGTCCCAAAACTTTTAACAAGATTCGGGGTCAATTTGAAGCATTCAACGTCTCTAATTGCAAATTTATTGAACCTACAGTAGTTGCTTTATTTTCCAGGAAACATGGTGGGTTGGTTTACCATGGTTCCATTTTTTGTCTCGCCCGAATGAAATTCAGGAAGAAGACTTTGTGGACCTATGGCGGTGTGTGGTATTGTGTGCTGTGTGGGATGTCACGTTAGCAGGATCTCACAAACTTGAGGGCGATATGACGGGGTTGGGATACACGATCTGAATTAGATTTTGGGAGCAAAGTCATTAAGCTGGGTAATTGCTTTTTATGTACGTTATGTTAAAGTCTCGTTAGCAAGATTACGCAAGAACCGTATGTGTACAGTGATTAGGTTAGGGCAGGAGACTTGGCTGACAGGTAGAGGAAAATGATTAGATTTTCAGCCTGAAATATGCTAATTAAGTGGTCTAATTTGCATAATTTTTGCGAATTTTCCAAGTTTGTCGGATTTTTCACGAACGTGGTGGATGTGGGTTTTTTCTACCATGGCGGGGGGCCGGGGGGGGGGGGGGGGCGGGGGGCGGGGGGGGGGGGCGGCGGGGGGGGGGGCAGGGGAGGGGCGGGGGAGAACGGGGCGGGGGCGTTCCTGAGAAATTAAAAGTGAACGTCGGGGGTCACTGGGGGAGGTCAGTTTAATGTCTAATTTGCATATTTTATCATTTTGAAAGGTCGTTGGATTTCCACAGATGGGGATTGGTAGGTGGGACCCACCTTTGATCCAGATCATTTTGAAGGTCAGCTGGGGTCAGGAGATGTCATTGTAGGGCTAATTTGCATAATATATTCCAATATCAAAACTTGGTAGAAATTTCTCCAAATCAGTAGGTAGGTCGTAACATTTTCTGGATCTGAGTGGCTTGTTGATTCAGGAATATTGAATTCATAATTATAATAGCGTCTCGTTAGAATAAAGCACTGGAGGAACGAGTAAACCATAGCTCCTGGGAAAATTGTGTGTTATAAGCTGCCCACAAGCAAAACCTCTCTTAACCAACCAATTTGATGATATTTAGGCTTGATTAGGACATTCAAAAATAACTGTAACATTTTTCCTTTCTGCTTCTCTTGCCTGGGGACTGGGGACAAATGTGGGGGTTTCATAGAGATATATTTTGGGACATCTTGACGGACTGCGTGAGGATAGTTTTGTTGGTGTGTGGGCGAGGTGGGGAAGGGTGTTTGCTGCTGGCCAGGGTGCTAAGGGGAATTCGGAACATTGCGAGTTGGATTTTGGATCAAAAGGGAAGTGAGTTGGACTGTGCGATAAACCGTTATTCAAATTTGGTATTTATGGAGAGAAGAGTGGGGGGGGGGGGGCATGAAGAAGAAAAACAAACAATTAAGGGACTCTTGTAATTTAAGAGTCAATCTCATTGGTCAGTTATTTAGGAATTTCTTTTAGAATTTTTATGTGTAGATGTGAAAATATGTGATGTCCGTTTGACATGAGGTGGTCTTGCGTAAGTAGTGGTTGTGTATAGGGGCAGTGGTCGAACCACCAATCGAGCAACAGGCGAGACACTTTTTGGCGGATTCGCCTTGTTTATAATGGATTCAGGGTCCCGGGAGGTCATTAATCGTGGTTAATTGCATAATTTATGCTATCTTTGAAACGTTTGCTGGATTTCATGGAACTTGGTAAATTGCCAATTTGCGTAATTTAGGGCAATTTAGTCACAATTTCCACAAAAAATTCGACT
>JAODTK010005671.1:0-217320 GCA_026419785.1 Sclerodactyla briareus
CTTGTTCATCAAAATGCAAACTCTCCTAGGAGTGGATGTATAACATGAGAGATACAATTTTCATAATAGCTGCCATGTCATTAAAGGTCATTCAAGGTCATTAGGGTGTCAAAAACTGTTATTGGCCATCAATCGGAGAATTGAATATCTGTGAAAGGCTGAAGGTTCACCATTGTGAGTATAATTGTTGAACCTGCCATGGTGTGGGCCTCTGACCTCATTTGACACTCTGTCAGTGGGTCATGTGGTTAAAGGTTGTGTCTTGAATAAATGTTCTTATTCAAGGAGGTACGGGCCAAAAAAATAGAAACTGGGTTATTTTTGGATATGTGATAGACCTTTGTGTGATTTTTGGAGGGACCAAACTACCGCTTCGATCGGAACTTTACTTTGGTAGTTACAAGGGGTCAAGTTTAATTTAATAGCTTGTTCGCAATAACATCGGGCATGGTCATCGGAATGCAAATGCTTCTAGGGGTGGATGCATTAAATGGAGAGTAACCATTTTATAAAAACCGCCCCCAGTCATTGAGGTCATCAAGGTCACGTAGGGGTCAAAACTGAGTTTAGTACTATTTGGCGAATAGCACTGGGCATGTTCACAGAATGCAAAATGCTCTTAGGAGTGGATGTATCACATGGAGAGTACAATTTAATAACAAACTGCAGTCATTAAAGGTCATTAAGGTCACTTAGGGGTCAAAAAAAGTGTTTTTATGGCCATAATCGAAGATTGTATAATCTATGAGCTGGAAGGTTCCAACCATTGTGATATAATTGTTGACTGCATGTGTGTGACCTCTGACCCTCGGACCTCAATTTGACCTCGGTTGGGTGGTATGTGGTTTTAAAGGTTGAGTCTTGAATAAATGTGCTTATTTAGGAGTTACGGGCCAAAAAAATAGAAACGGTTAATTTTGGATATGTGTTAGACCTTGTGTGCTTTATAAAGGAGACCAACTCCCGTTCGATCAGACACTTTACTTTGGTAGTTACAAGGGGTCAAATTAATTTAATAGCTTTTTGAATAACTTGGGCGTGTTCATTGGAATGCAATAGCTTCTAGGAGTGGATGCATCACATGGAGAGTAACAATTATTTAGGCAAACCGGATGTTCATTGAGCGTCATCAAAGGTCAGTAGGGGTCAAAAACTGATTTAGTACTTTTTGGCAATAGCAATGGGCATGTCAGAGAATGCAAATGATTCTAGGAGTGGATGTATCACATGGAGAGTTAAAATTTTCAAAAAACTGCCAATGTTCATAAAGTCATTCAAGGTCATCAGGGGGTCCAAAATGTTTCCTGGCCATAATCAGAGATTGAAATATATGTGAGGCGGGGAAGGTTCACCATTGTGATATAACATTGTGAGTAGTAAGAATTGATTAAAAACCGCCATGTATTGAAGGTCAGTAAAGGTCACATAGGGTCAAAAACTGATTTTTGTATCGCCTGAACTGTTCAATGGAGAGACATAGTGGTCATTGTGTCAGGTTACACCTGCAGTTTAGCTCTGGTATGTGAGATAGCAGGGGGGAGGGGGGGGGAAGATACTCCCTTGGGGGGTGGGATTAAATGGAATCTTATGGGTGACATTGAGGATATACAGACAAACTTTATATTAGATAGGACCAGTTTTCCATATAGCTGGGTCTAACTGTCGTCGCGCCAAAAGTTAACCATTGAATCGGTTACAGGGGTTATGCAGTGTTGTATAAATTGCTTATGCCCAATGTTCAAAGTTTGTTGATCCAAGAATGATTAAGTTGTGGTTCACAATTGGTCCCTGAGATAAGTGAGTGAGAAAGACAAGAAAATGGGTCAACAGAACGTTGATTATTGTCTAATTTGCATAATGTAGGGCAATCTTGTCACCTTTCCACAAAATTATATGGTAGACATTGTCAGTAATCAGTCCTTAACCGGATTTGAAATTGTCACTGATTTGGTAGGTGTTTCTGTCAATTGCTAATACCAGAATCTTAAAGCAACTCTTACATGCCTTGTAATTGTTCTCATGGTGACTACTAGATGAAAACACTTGATCGCGGTAACCAGGCGAACACTGGGGGCGGTCGCCTGTTGAATATGGTAGCGGTGGTATGCCGATTCAATCGTATACCACTCCTGAATGAGACCTTTTATAGAACTAAAGCCTGCCTGATGTTAAGTGGGGGGGTAAGCTAATCTGAGTATCAGAAAACCGCAATCGCCCGTGCATCTCCAAACTGGTGCAAACGAAGTTGAAAATAGCAGCAGTGGAAGGACGACATTCCAGGATCGGCTGTTGTCGCCCCTGGGTTATTTGAGAACACTAACTTGTGAATCTTCCAATAACTAGCAGTACAACTAATCAGGCGGAATCACTATGTCTTATTCCATTCTCATCCCTCTCTCTTTGACTGCCAACTTTTTCTCCTTCCCCTTGCTTCCTGCCCTCCTCTCCCCCCCTCCTCATCCCTCAACTGGCTATGCTGCCTGTGTCTGAATAATCGGAGGGGTCTTCTTTATTGACAGTATTACGTTGGAGATATTTCGTCTCCATGAAGTGATGGGGTCCCTAGCAGACAGGCCTGGGGGTTACTCTTCTCAACCGAATTTCCCTCCCCCGAATTCCCCGCTGCGAGATGATGGATGACTACAAAGACATCTTCACAGTAGTCCTGATGGCAACGCTGGGGTTGGCAAGACCTGCCTCGTCCGTAGAATTCACCCAAGTGAGTAAGAACCAACCGGGGGTCCCACCACACCAGCGGTGGGCTCGTTTAGGTACACAGATAACAATAAGTTGAGTAAATTTATTGCGTTTTCATGAGGGCGCACTCCAAGCGAACCTAGCAAAACATCACCTCGAATTGCAGAATCTGTCCATTTTATTACACATCCTCTCATTCATACAGCAACTAGAAATGGAACAAATACCAATTTGCTGCGTAAATGCTAAAATAGTGTCTAGAATCTTTTGACTGTGGTAAAAAGTTTCTTTCATGTTCGAAATAAATACCAACAATAACTAAACGGGTGTATTATGGGATTGTCCCCTTTAGTTTTGTGTGGAACTAAAAATGCACACACTGCGCTGTTTCCCTAAAATTCTGGCATGTGTGTGTGTGTGTGTGTGTGTGTTTTGCTCACAGCAGGGTCAATGTTTGCATGTTCTGAAGTGTCAAAAAGAATGTGAATACTCCTAAAGCCTGTATGAATGGATGCATTTGAATTCCTAAGAGAGAAAACATGCCTATTTGGTTCAGTGGCAAATACGTAATATGCAGAATCTACTGTCTGTAATCCCCGCATGCGATGGTGGTGCACATTTCCGAATGAGGGCGATTCAGAGAATCCATCCGCTGTTTTGATTTGTTTTTTTTTGCTATTCGCCTGGCTAGTTGGTATGTTACCGGTGCTTATGATGGTCCACATGTAGTTCTATCCCCCCCCCCACTACACTAAACCATCGGATTGAGATGATTGACTGAGAGAATAAGTTGCAACATTGTTGCACAGTTAATATTTCAGGGTTGAGATACTTCATTTCTGTATGACATGTATGCCATATTTATATCATATTTCGGATTCTTTCCTTCCTTTATTTGATTCCTTGGATGGGGTCCCACGGAATCTACTAATCAAACGCGTGGTGTATTTGTGTGTATGTGACACATACCTTGTAATCAGCCAAGTCCAACATGCCTTGGTTTATCATGTGAAATTTAGGCGTATTTTTCCCCATAATGAGTACAGGGTCGCCATCAAATTTTAGTGTCACTAGGGAGTCAATTTTGGGAGAAAAGTGAAACAGTTGATTTGACCCACTTTTTACCTTGTAATCACTAATTTTAGACGTCGCCGTGGTCTGTCGGTTGCAACTTAAAATAAAAGTTGCTTCTCATATGAGTTACATGAACGCTATTTATTATCGTAGGCGTAGGAAGTCAAATTTGGAAGAAAAGTCAGGAATCTTGTAAAAAATGGTAAAAATTTCCTAAGTCCAACAAGCCGAGTGGTATCAACTTAGTTTAATGTGCTTCCCATGATGAGTACATGAACCTAATTTTTTTTTATTTCTTCGGACTTCAGTCAGAGCATCTATGCATCATTACAGTGTGTGTGTATGGTTGTATGTGTTGTTGCAGTGATAACCACTTAGTTGGTGTTTTTTTTGGGCATATAACCCCAACAAACAACCCCAGACAAGACAGTACAGGGGGAATTATACAGTGTATAAAATATATAATACTAGTGAACAGGTGGCTGTGCTTGCAGTTGCGGTGGGGGGCGAGGTCTTGTCTTCGTATGGAATGTAAATGGCCGTCACAGGAGCAGTTGAAATAGTAACACCCTGCTCGCTGATAACAGCATTAGGCTGGGATTTCATAGGGGCGGATGCATATCCCAGATGGATGTAAAAATCCCATATTTACGAGAACGAACGTTTGTTCAGACGACGAAAGACAACTATACTGTAGGTGTATCAAAAAAACACATAAAACGGCAGCAGCCCATTGCATATGTCTTTTGCTTGGCTTTTTAAGGAAATAGATATTCCATATAATTAATTTGCCGTGAATGTGATATGCATACGCATTGGTATATGCCTTATTTCACCTATTCAGTGTTAGTTTGCCTCATTTATGAATTTTTGGCTTTCTGGGAACCAATATCTATCTTTGCAAACTAATCGAACATATTAAACACTAGCCACCGCTATTAGTTAAACGTAAATTGGCAATTTTTCCGCATGCGCAACGCATCTATGTCAGAAGGAGAAGGTGAGAGGTCTCATCCAGATCCAGCTGAAAATTGTTACTTATCATTCACTTTGATTTCACAGTGACTCTTTCCACCTGGGCAGGGCGCTACCATTGGCGTAGATTTTATGATAAGGAACGGTTAAATTGGCGTTGATAAAGTGAAGGTAAGGCGAATAAAGCGATGCTGGGGTCTGATGTGTTATGATAATGATTTCGATTTTTCTACGCCTTCTATTGGCCGACCACATTTCAAAGCACTTAACAATCATTACCCCTGCTCGTTGGTAAATTTTCACACCCACACTATATAAAGCACAACCCTTGCTGTTCGCACCTGGCCCTCACTGACAGTTATTCGCACATTCATCGTGTCCCCTGGGGACTTCCCCATAGATCAGCCACATCCCAAGCGCAATCTATATAAGTTAACATCACAGGGTACCCATTTACACCTGGGTGGAGTGGAAGCCCTCGACAATCGAGATAAAGCACCTTGCTCAAGGTTACAACGTGGACTCGAACCCACCCACAACCGCTGGATTACGAGCGCGACCCTTATGCAAACTATTGTGTTCACACCATATGCGAAAATAAACAAAACCTGTCGCACAACTAGAAAAAAAGGGCAGAGGTTCGTTACATGAGAAGGCTAACAATGGAACACCTAATCTGCTGAAAGCTAAGATCCCTGAGACTACCACCTCCGAGTTGGCGACAGCAAGCTAGATATCCTACATAGACTTGAGAGCACCAGGTACCACAGAATTTCTAATTAGCACAAATAGGCCATGAGCTGTTGAATTCAACAAGCAATTTGCAGGGAAATTCTCTGTCCAGAGCAAATTAACAACACTACTTTTCAGAGAAATTGTCTCGAATAGGTTGAAAAAGGAATGATGATAGTCACACTGAGGGGTCTTCCATATTTCCATGATGTTGTGGCTTTTGTCCATAATATTGCATCCAGGGAACCCAGTGGGCCTTTCCAATTTCCTGTGGCAGTTATCCATAGAAAGGTGTTTAGTTAGTTTCAATGGAAGCATCTTCTTTGTAACATAATTCCTTAGTGTGTGTGGGTGTGTGGTCGGGGGGTTGTATTTCATTAGGGAGAGACACTTACTAGAGGTTACACAGTAACTGGACCTGACGAGGAGCCGCCCATTTCTCCATCCAATGTCTAAGGGACGGTGAATCCAGACTTTTGGCCTCCTGTCCCAGGTATTTTAGTTAAGATCACGGAGCTGCTTCTCTAGGCCAGGAGTTTTTTGCCACCAAAAATTGATTATGCAAACGCTGATTAATATCAACTGAGTTTGCTACAGTCCAAAATCGCCATCTCACCTAATATAAGACCTGTAGTGAAGTGCACAGGGGAAGGCCATGTTTTTGGACTGGAAGCATTTCGTCACTTCTCATTCCCATTCGGCATTCCCACCCGCCCCCCACATCATTACATTACAGTCATCCAGCCTCCTGGCGCCCCCTCCCTCTCTAGGTATTCAACAAAGCCTGCCACTTGGTTGATCGGATAACTTTGATTAGGTAATACTTCCTCATCACTGTGATTCCTGAAACTGAAGAGTTGGTTACTCTATTGTGATTGAATAAGAGTACCAAAGGTCTGTCACTATTTGCATGACTGTCAGTTGATATCTTTGTCTTTGCTGTCACCCGAGCAAGTTGACTAAGCTCCTCCTCATTGCGAGTAAGCGAGCGATTCTCACTTCTCTCCTCTCAGCTACAAGTTTGGGACACCGCGGACAGGAGAGTTCCGGTCGAAACGCAGAGTTACTACCACAGCGCCGACGCCCTGGTCCTGGTGATACGACACAACCTCTCGCGAGAGCTTCAATGCCATCCCGGGGTGGGTGAGGAGGTGGAGCAGTACGCCAGTAGGAAGATCACGATCTGTCCGCTGTTGGTAGGTATCGGTCCTGTTATGACTGGTTACACCTACTCAGGAGAAATGGCGTATCTCAGCCTCGCATCCTCACTTATGCTAGTTATGTTACAGCTAAGCTGTGGATACACTGTAGGAATAGGGTCTCCAAAACAGGTCGGTAGAATTGAATGTTCAGGAGAGTGGCCTCCACACAAATTGACTTGTCTCCACCAAAAAAGAGCTATTTTGAGGGTAAGTGAGCCACCCAAGGGTTGGAGACGTGTCTCTGCAGTTGGCCCAGCCATATCCGTATATACTCTAGCATTGAGACAACTAGACTCGCCTGGCGGGTAAAACTGCCAAAAATGTATATAATCCACTCATGAACAATGTAAGACGATGATGGTCATAGCGGATTTATATATCCAAGGACGACATCCATGACTAAAAAGGCAGGGAAGGAGGTTCATTAAATGTTCAGTGACCTTTCCGCTATTTTGGGAAACCATCTGTAGTCTACATTCAATAAGTTGTTGAAAGTTGGACATCTGCAAAATTTTGCCAAATTTGGACCTCCGGCGACTTGAAATCATTGCCATGTTTTCGGAAGCCACGCCCAGCAAGTTCCATTGTTAAAATTGAGGCAAACTATTGTTTTCCGTGAATCTGCAATCTATTTCATGTATCAAATTACCCCACATGGGACTATGCACCCACCCCAATTGCAATGTTGAGCTCTGCCAATTACACAAATCGGGTTGGCCACCCCATCGTCCTTCTCTTTTTGCCATGTTTTCACAACTACACAGACACAACTCACAGATTTCAGCCTGGAAAAAGCATTCGAAAATTCAGCTTTTTTTCTAGGCTTCGATCATCAACGATCTGTAACAATTTTTTCAATGTTTATACCATCTTCCATCAAGTATCCTTTCAAGGTTGGTTTGAGTTGTGGAAGGTTTCATCTCTCTATGCCATCGTTCCCACGCGGGGTTAGCCTAGCTTTTCCCTCACTGCGGTGTTTTGCACGCTGCGGCTAGCCAACACTCCGGCGTGACAGGCTAGCCGCCTCCACCCGGGATTCGATCTTGTTCGGGTGTTGTCCCGAGGCCCTTCCCCTTACCTCCCATTCCCACCCTGCCTACGCCACCTTGGGTTTTTCCTTTCTCTCCCTTTCTCCGGGGTTGTGGGGGTTTATTGTGGGCACGGAATTGGGGGCCGTGTTCTTTCTCGTAGGCCTCGGGGCATGTGCTACGGAGAAGGTTTTTCAAAAATTTTTCGTGGAAGTTTGTTTTGTGCCGTGGGAAGATCGAGCTTTTTACGGCGTTCCCAAAACTCTCTCACGGTGGACCCCAGCACATACGGCTTTGTGCTGCGGTCGTTAAGGCATCGTCGAGCCTGGTTAACCGGTGCCCGGTTTGGCGCGGCAACCGTAGTGAATTGCTACGGTCATTAAGTGTTAGCTGAAACCTTGGTTACCGTCTCAGTTGTCCATGTGGCTTCCCACAATAGGCAGGCACCGGTTTAAGCTTCCTTAGCGGATCTCCAGCTATGGCCAAGTGCCAGCGGTTTTCGGGCCATTCAAGGCTGGGACCGTCACCAGGAATGTCCTCGATGCCGGACTATGTCCACTGTCAACCGATGCGCCGGTTGCGAAGGTTAGGCGGGCGACGTCCCGGTTCACCGCCCCATCGCGAGTGGCCTCAGGAGAAGGCGCGGGAGCGTGTTGTCCAGGGCTTTGTCCGGCGGGACGCCTCTGAAGAAGACCCAAAAGCGCGGCAGTTGCCCTATGTCCAGGCGCCGCGGAGTAGAGCCCCGAGGGGACCGCTATCGGCCTCAGTGTTGGATCAGGCAGGAGCTCTCTGCCTCAGGGGGATAATCGTGCCGCAACAGTTGCACTCGGCCCCTCTGCGGGCGGACATCCCAGCAGCCACGGCTCGTTTGCCGTCGGTGGGGCTGGGCACGGGCCGGGCCCGGCACGGGGCCTGCCGGTGGGGACCGGTTCCAGCCCCGGGGTGCCAAGAGCGGGAGAGCCGGCCCCCGGCACGGAAGAGAGAGCCAGGCCCGGGCTCGGAGCATGGACCAGGGAGCGGGGGGGGTTGGGCCGGAATGCCCAGCCGCTGTGGTCCTGCCTCGCCTCCCGCCCTCCGTGGCTCCGTGGCATCCATTGCCAGCGAGCCGAAAAAGGTTTCCGGGAGCCGGGCTACCTCTGCTGGAGGGTCCCGTGACTCGGACCGACATCGGGTGGTGCGCAGGAGTTACGTGGTTACAGGTACCAACCGCGGTTCCGAGGATGGACAGCGGGCGGCCTGCGGAGGGGGGCCAGAGCGAGTCCGCGCGGAACGCGAGCAGTCGGACGGGTGGTTGGCAGGACAACAGTTTCCTCCCAAGCCCGGCTACACCGAGCTGGAGCCAGCCACCAGCTCGGAGGCGTAGGGTCTCCGCCCGCAGCCGAGCGGATTAATCGTCTCCGCGAAGGAAGCGCTCCCCGCCGGACCCACTCCAGGGAGGGCCCAGGGGCCTCTCCTGGAACAGTTCCGGCTTGTTCTCGACAGGCTGCAGCAGCAGTTCAGCAGCAGCAAGTCCCAGCAGCCCGGCCGCAGCAGGGGTCCCATCACAGCACCGCTTTTCAGCGCCCCCTGGGTCCAGGCCCTTCCGGAATGCCAGCCTCCGCCGCTCTGGTTGGGGCCTCCTTACCTACGACCACAGGAGGAGGACGCTGGGGGGGGAAGGAGCGCGCCTTTGCGAGGCACGGAGGATCCCCCTCGACGCCTTTGAGCGGCGTTGGAGGTGATCCGTAGGGTCTGAGGAGTCGCCCCTCCCCTGCTCAGCAGCAGGCCAGAGCAGCAGCAGCAGCGCCAGTTCCCGTGCTGTAGATCAACACGGCATCCCGCGGTGGAAACCTTCGCTCGTATGCTGGTTGACGCGGAGGCGTTCGATCGGTTTAGGCCATCGCGGGCGCACGGCCTTGGAGGCATGCGCCGCGACTGCTCGGGTTCCGCGTCCATGACTCCGACTATCGGGAGTGTTTCGCGGTTCCCGACCTTCCGAAGCCAGGCCAGGGAAAGGCTGGTTGCTGAGGGGGCCCTGTCGGCAAGGGTTCCTATAACGACCACGCGACTGCGAGCCTGGATTCGTACTCCGGGACGGGATAGTGCATGCACGTGCGGGGCTTAAATTGGCTCCGCAGGTCTCGGCGTGACGGAGGTTTTTGGTGATGAAAAGTCATTCCGGGAGGTAGCCTCAGCGGGGGGTTCCCGGCAGGACACCGCGAGTGTCATGGCCCTTCTGGGAACCTCTCTCGCGGTTGACTCTTTGATCAGTTTGCCAGGACTTCCATCCACGGACGAAGATCCGGCCGAGGGTTGCGTTGGGTGCGGTTTCGTGGCCATCGGAGACCATGAAAGGCCAACACTTCAGAAGCTTGCCCCTCCTCGGGGTAGGACTCTTCGTGGGGAGGTACGACGAGATCTCTGGAGGAGGCGGAGAGAGACAGCTGAAGTGTCTGCGAGTGGCAGGGATGCAAGTTCCGCCAGAGACGTAGCGCAGTGGTCAGCCGCTAGAGCAGAGGCGGCAGAAGCAGCGCCCCCAGGCGTCTTCCTCCCGTTCCCGTCAACGTGAAGGGACGTCGGACAATCGGCCGCGGGGTGGTGGTTTCTATCAAGCCTCGGGAGGTGTGTCTCGCCGGCCCGGTGGCGTGGGGCGGGAAGGCGTCAAACAGCAAAAGCAGCGCCCTGGGATGCCCACCCCACCGGCAGTCCCCCTACTGGTGGGGGGGAGACTAGCGCACTTCAGGAAGATGGGAGGTGATCGATCCTGGCCCGTGGGTCCTGGGCGTGGTGCCGGAGAGGGTGACAGGATCCAGTTTACCTAGTCCCCGACGGCACGATCCAGGCAACGAGACTCGGTTCCCTCGGATCCGGTCAAGCGTGGCGCCCTCGAGAGGAGCTGGCCGTATCCTCGGAAGGACGCCATTCAAGCTCCTGCCTCGTACCATCAGGAACCGTTATTCCGATCCCGGTCTCTTACTGGCCCGAGAAGCAGCATGAATGGGCCCCATCCTGAACCTTCGGCCCTTCAACGAACGGTTTTTGTGCGAGCCGAAGCGGTTCCGGTGGAAGTCCCTAGCGCGGAGTTCCGGCTCCTTCCGCCAGGCGGTGGGCGAAGTCTATGACCTGGGAGACGCCTACTTGAACATCCCCATCAGCGCGACGATTGCGCTTCCTGCTTCCGCTACCAGGGCCGGGACTATCGATTCCGGTTGTTTGCCTCCCGTTCGGGTCGGAATCTCCACGCCCCGCACATGTTCACGCGCGTTACCCGGCCGGTTCTTGCCTTCCTCCGGGGTAACCGCGTTTGCGTACATCGACGATTGGCTGATCGCGCACGGAGCGAGGACAAGGTTCGCATCTGCGTGCTCGGGTGACTGATCAATTGGGACAAGGTCGACCTCAGCCCAGACAGTCGATCGTGTATTAGGCGCCCGCTCGCTTTGCGCCGCTCGCGTCTCCATACACCAGTAGCAGCTGGTAGGATAGCGAAGAGGCGCAACAGACGCATCCTCAGCAGCCAGGCTCACGGGCGCAAACGTGGATGAGTTCCTCGGCCATGCTGCCAGCATGGTCGAGGCTTGGCCTCTGAGGTCTCCGCATGCGGCCCCCTACAGCGTTACTTATTGGATCGCTACCGCCCAGCTGTGGACTGCCCCTCCCTACATAAGTTCCGGGAGTCAGACCATTTCCTATCCTGGGGACAGGTGCCCAGGTGCGGTTGGGCAGGACCGTTTCCGGAGGGTCGCCGCGGAACAAAAACGACCGTATGACAGACGCCCCTCATCTGAGGTGCGGAGCGACGTTGTAACAACCAGCTTGTATCCGGATCGGGGGACCCCGGAGGAGAGCGGTCCACATCAACCTCCTCGAGACCGGGCAGTCGCCGGGCAATCGCCCAATGGCGGTCGGTCCTGCGCGGCCACGTAGTCAACAGTCCTGCTCGGACAACCTCGACTGTGGCGTTCACAATCGGGTGAGGGGCGGGACGAGGTTCTCGTCCCTCCTGGCAAGGTATGGGACTCTCCTGAGTGCGATGCTCGACGTCGGACTCCAGGCGACTCATCTCGCGGGGGAAGCTCAACGTCGTACGCGGGGATTCCTTCCTGTGGACCCGAACGAATGGAGTCTCTCCCAAGCGTGGGCGGACTACCTGTTCGGCGTTACGATCGCCCGAACGTGGACCTGTTCGCGACAGCGGGCAACGCCAAGTACCGATATTCGCAGCCGCCGGGTTGCACTCCAGGGGGTGGGAATCGACGCTTACTCCTGTCGTGGGCGGCATCTTCGCGTACGCGTTCCCCCACGCTCAGCTATGGTATCAGCGGTGCTCACCCGGCTCCACAGCAAGCAGCGCGACCCTTCTTAGTAGCGCGTGTTGGCCGACTCGCCGTGGTTTCCCCTCCTACTCAGGCTACTAGTAGACCTTCCTCTGCGTTCCGGTTTCGCCGTCCCGCTGTCCCAGCGGGGGGGGAACATCCGGTATCACGATGCCGGGACTCTGCGTCTTTCTGTTTGGAAGTTGTCAGGGATCGCCTCCAGGCAGAGGACCTTTCAGGCCCGGCTGCGGGACATAGGCAGCCGCCCAAGCCCGCAGGGACGCACGCTTGAACTTACGATTGCGACTCGCAAAGTAACTGAAGCTGGGCACACGTACACCGTTGTTGATCCCTGCGGATTCGTAGGGAGATTTCCGTACTTCCTGCTCTCCTATTCCGGGAAGGCAGGCAGGTCTCCACTATCCAAAATTACCGCTCCCGCGAATTTTGGGGGGCCCCAGCGGTACACCAGGGTTTTCCCGACAGCTCGACGGTTGGGACTAGTCCCGCCCTCTGCCAGCTTTTGCTCGGCATGTACCATGAGCGGCCGCCGACGCGGCGCCTCCCTCCCTCGTGGTCTCTCATGGACGTTCTTGCGGTCCTCACCGCGCCCCCCTACGAGCCGAATCATCGGCGACGCTGGAGCACCCTACCACAAGGCGGTGTTCCTTGTCGCGGCGGCGCGGCTCGGCGCCCAGTCGTCTACAGCGCTACTACAAGGAGTTTTTTTTTCACAGGAGCGTGAGGCGGATTTGTGTATTGCCATAAGCTCACATGGCATGGGGGTGGGTGCTAGTCCCCATGTGGTGTAAGTATTCATAAATTCCAGATTCCCAAACGCTTCCTGTTTTGTAGAATACAGAGGCAGCATTCATGGCACAAAGCCTACTTTCGAATCATCCCGAATTGACCTCATTGGACATGTGTGCCAATTCGGGAGGGGGGTGGAGGAAATGAAATCAATTGGATAAAACGTTGAGGATTTTTGCTGACACGAAAATCCTCAGGCGGACGCGGAAACGGTATATTTGGCAGTAAGGGCAAATAATATCTCT
Source organism: Sclerodactyla briareus (assembly GCA_026419785.1). Classification (NCBI taxonomy): domain Eukaryota; kingdom Metazoa; phylum Echinodermata; class Holothuroidea; order Dendrochirotida; family Sclerodactylidae; genus Sclerodactyla; species Sclerodactyla briareus. The sequence continues at coordinate 13,059 of JAODTK010005671.1, forward strand.
CCTCAAAGTTGGAATACAATAGTTTTTAATTAACTGTGGGTTTAACAGTGTTTATTAATAGGACTGCAACATTTATTCATGCTGCAGGCGGTTATGCTGTGATCAGCTCACAACTGCAAGCATGATCTGGTTCATTCCCCGCTGAACTTTCTTCTCGCAGGAAACAAGGTAATACCACAGAATGGACCGAGATCACGGTCGCCGAGGGAACCGTCTGCGCCGAGACGCACCTAAACATGCGCTTCCCTCGAGACCTCCGCCAAGGACTCAGACATTGACCGGCTCTTCCTGGACCTCGCCGTGGAGCTCACCACACACGCCGCAACGTCGATATCAAGACGTGCCCCCCGAGGCTGTTATCCGGGACCACGGTCTTGAAGGAGAGGCTGCCGGTGACTGCTACCCCCGGACCCGACTCGCCCCAATGGGACCGACGCTAGCAGGGACGGCGGGGGGGGTTACAGTCCCAGGCAGAGAGAGGCAATAACCCAAGCCAATCTGCATTCATCCAGCTTTGGCTATATTCCCCTTTGTGTCCCTCGTGTATTGCTTGGGTTTCGGTTTCATTCGGTGCTAGTTTGCTGGGAAGGGGTGATCATTTTCCGACATTTGCAGCATGTTGCTGTTGTGAATGTAGACTCTGTGTACACTGCAACATGTTGCACACCATGTTTGCCGTACATCTGTTTTCGCATACACACTCTTTTGCACACTGATCAATTCGACCATGTTCCAGTAATGATGATGGTGATTTATTGGCCTCAAGTTGCGCATCATTTCGCAATAAATAAAAAAAAAAAACATGTTTGCCTGTCAAACATTTTTGGACACAAGGCAACATGTTGTGCAACATGTTGACAGTGGACACAGCCGCTGACGAGGAAGTAGCCTATTTGTAGTAACTGCATATTTTGTGACTCCATTTGGTGAAGACTATGCAATCCTGGGTGCAATTTTTGGCTAATCCAAATCCGCATCAATGGGTTAGAATATTCGGAAGTTTGTATAATGCGTCGAGTTAACACTGCATCTGGTAGCAGGCTTCCAAATTGTTAGTCTCCCATGGAAAAGCTGCAGGCTTGCCTAGAACCTGATTTCACACCAACTTGAAGAATGGATTATTCTTATATTTACTTTGAAATATATGCAATCCTTAACATGACTTCATATCTTTTTTTATGTTTCATAGTTTCACCTCAGGAACCTAGTGCAATTTGTTGGTATGCGGTGTTTTGCAAATACCGGAAACATTTTTGTTGTGTGTATGTATTGTTTATATGTAAAGGATCAGACAAGCCTTGGTCTTGCCTTTTCAGGTTGAGCTAATATGAATTGATGTGTGACAAGAAAGTATCAAAGAAGTGTAGAATTGTAGAAGTGGGTTTTGGATATCTCGGCTATCAATCAATCATGACTTATTGTCTTCGTACAATAATGAAAACTGCTTCATTATACTCTATGTTAAGATTCTGTTGTTGTGGCAGTAGTTGGGGGATAATGGCTGATTGGAACTGTTGTTTCAGAGAAATCCAGTTGCTGGGAAGCAATGGGAGAAAACCAGATGAATGTGATGATTAGAAGTGGGTGTTAGGCACCAAGGCGAGCTGCAGCTGAGCTGCGGTCCCAGGTCCCCCCCCCCCCCCACACTGGTGGCAGGATAAAGTTCTGGTCTTAAGGACAGTACGTAGTCAGTGAAGATGACTCATCTCATAGGGGAGTCATATGCGGAGCCAAAACCCAAAAGTTTCAGACTCTCTGATGCGATAATAGGGCACATCCGATTTGGGGTGTGGCTACCAGGGTGGAGGAGTGGTTGACTGCGAGATCACTTTGTAATACGCAGTCTGCAGATGTTAAAATACGTTCTTTCGAAAGTCCTGCAACAAATGATGCTTTGTCCACGTCCCCTGTTGAGTATGGATTCCGCGGAAGTAAATAGGGTGATTCAAGAAGCGCCACCACCAGGGTTCCCGCAGTCATGGAAAACCTGGAAAAGGGCAGAATTCATCAATAAAATCCAGGCCTGGATAAGGTCAGAAATTCAGTAAAAGGTTGTTGAGTCATAGAAACGTCATGGAACTTGTCATGACGTGAGTTTGTCCTTTCGCACAGCTGTTCGCTGTTGTGCTTTGGCTCTTCTGGTTGTTCAGGGAGAATTATCGTGCGAGATGTCATAGAGGAGGTCCTGGAAGACGTTAGTTGCTATGAAAAAGTCTGGAAATTGATTGCCCCGAGTAAATCCTGCAGAAACCCTGCAACATGCTAGAAACCATGCTTGGCAGATGCAGGTCACATGTAATTTATGGGGTTTTACGGTTTGTATGAATATGCATGATTTGTTTCTGGCTAGATTGCCAGTTTTGGAATGATTATGAGATAACAGGGTTTGTTCCCTACATGGCCATGGCCATGCCTGGATATAAATTGTGGTCTATATGTGGGATATAGGTTTATGAACATGCATGATATAGACTCTGTGAAGGGTAGGATACAATTGTGGCTCGGAGGGAGGATGTAGGGTTCCTATCTGCCTAAATACCATTGTCATCTTTATCCCATCTGCCTCAATTGGCAGCATGGATTTTGGCAGTGATGTCCTTCTTGCACAGTTATGGCATTGCTGAAACTCTGGAAAAAGAAAAAAACATTGAAGGAAGTTGTGAAATATGAAATTCTATGACAATCTGCCCAAAAATCTTAAATTCTCGAATTCTGGTTTTTAGACATGAATTAGCTGTTGATACAGCACAATTAGGGTCAAATTAATTGAAAAACAAAACAATAGTTTCTATCATTGACACAATAGCTTGTGTGAAGTACTAATTCTGGAATATTCAATATTGTGCATACAGGAAAAAAGAAGTGACGTGCGGCTTACTGATTAGAAATAGTGTGTGAGATATGCTGGACCATTTAAAAGGCTAGAAATTGAGGCTTGCAGCACCTCGCTGTGAATGGCAAGAGCTTGGAATGGTTATGCAATTGGTTCATCGTTTCTTCAGCCTACCTACAGACTTGTAGTGTAGATTGTCGGTTCATGTGGTGCAATACTAGGGTGCAATAGCTATAAGAACTTGCCCAGCTTTTTATCACCAAGATTATTTTGCATTTTTAAATATTCGTATTAATTCTATTTTGTTATAGTCTTCTCAGCTTTCTTGGATAACGGTGCAAAGTTATGATTACTCTAGTCAAGTGCACTTCTGTCATATGTTAGGGCTACCTTGCCAGTGGAAGAGAGATATCGTGCTGTGTTTTGTTTTGCAAAGGTCGATTCACATTGAAGTGGTAGTACACTCTGGCTCAGTGCAGCAATGCGGAAGTTTGAACAAGAACAGTTATACATGTTTATACGTTGATACACAATGACAAACAAGGGTAGGCCTCAGTGTAGACTGTTGTCATATTTTTTTAAAGCCCCTCCCCCCCCCCCCACACACCTGGGAAGAAATCTGCCAAAACATACCATTTTCAGGCCTCAACGACCGACACACTATTCAGTATAACAATGTCCGATCAGAATGACTAGTCATGTGCAAAATAAATCCCTGCTACATCAACTCATAACAATAGCCCCAGGGGAAGTAATTTTCAATAACAACAATAGAATATAGCTCCGGGGGAGGGAGTAATTCTTGAATAGCAGTATCAGCCCTTGGGGGAAGTAATTTTCAAGCAAACAATAAAAAATCGCCCATAAATAAAGAGCCCCATGTTGAGTAATTCTTGACTAACCTAATAATAATAGCCCTGGGAGTAATTTCCATGAAGGGGAAAAGTTGGGGAAATGTTAGTTCAGGCATCTGGCAAATCTTCATGGCGTACTTTTTCATTGTAGATTCATTTTGCTTGTTGCCTGGATTTATTGGTGCTTAGATTTGAAAAAAAAAAAATTGTTATCAAGTGCGGAACAAATGGTGTTACAAGTAGCCAAGTGTCACAATATAGATTTATGGTCAGATGTAAGTAATGCTGCCAGTTTTATATCGCAGTGAACCTTAATAAAAAGTAATGTATTATAAATTTACTGCCTCTATCATCATTACTTCAATTGTTGCTTTGATCATATGCAGGGAATGCTAACCCACAGAGGAAACTAAAGCACCAAGAGTGCTGTAGCTCAAATTGCACAGATGTACCAAGACAATGTACAACAACTTTGAAATGTTCAAGATCATGAGGCCAAGTTGGCAGTTTCAAACAGTGGGCCTATTGTGCCCCTGTAACGACTTTTGACCTTCACTTAATAGGCCAAAGAGCCTTAGCAGTCAATAAACATCTCACATGAGGGCCGCCTAGGGACCCACTGCGACTTGGGTCCTAAATCTTTGGGTACACTGAAGGTACGGCTATCAGACCATTATGACCAAACAACAGAATTTGTACGAGATGTTTGCAGATTTAGACATTGGACCAAATGGATCAAGTGGGCCATGGGCCAATTCCTGAACACCCTCAAAGGGATGACTTGACCATCATTAGACTGATTATCAGACAGTGTGCACCAAAATTCTTAAGAAAGCCATTTTGCATAAATTCCACATGCGCCCTTGGCCCTAAATCTGGGCACTCTGAAAGTATGGCTATTAGACACCATTGACCAAACATCAGCACGCGCGCAAGAAACTTTGTAGGAGATACAAGATTTTGAGTATTCATATAATGGGCCCGAACTGGGCCCCAAACCAAAATTTCCAAAACCCCCAATGGCCCCGTCACCCAAGACCATAAATTAACTTGAAGCAATGAATTGAAGCTGTGGGAGAAGATTATTTCAGTACCTTGTGTGAAATTTCATGAAATGGGCTTCTGACTAAAAATTACTGATCACTCCGACGGTATGGTGTAGATCATCATTAGGACCTGAAAAAAATCCGCATTCGTACAACAAAATTAGCAGAAAGAAAATTTTTGCTTCTTTCTATATGGGCCTTAGGGCCCAAAACCCGGGTCCAAGGCCCAACATTCTGAACACCCCCAATGGCCCTCTACCCAAAGACCAGTACATTAAACTTTGAAGAAAATCAATGAAGCTTGTGGAAGGAGAGAATTGCAAGTATCATTGTGTGAAATTTCTAAAAGGGGCCCTTGCGGACCAAAAAATTCCTGGACACTCTGAAGGTACAGCTAATACCTGTAGACCATCAGTATGACATAATGTCAGTACAGTGCACCAAACTTTGGTAGGAGAAGCAAATTCCACATTGGGCCTTGCGCCCAAACGGGGCTCTCGGCCCTATAAAATTCCACAAACCGCTAAGGCCCTCTACCCAAGACAAGTACATGGAAATTGAGGAAAATCAATGAAAGCCTTGTGGCGAGGAGGATAGCACTTTCAAGTACCAGTGTTGTGGAGAAATTTCATTAATTGGGTCCAAAAATTCACGACACACAAAAGTCCCTCAAACCCAATGATGACACTGAGCTTTGCCTGTAGGAGAGACATTTTGAAATTATATACAATTATGGCCGCCCTTTCAATGACCATGACCTTCACAGGGTCCAGAATGTTTTAGGGGTAATAAATGAACATTGTGTCCGAAGTGGTCACCATTATCAAAGATTGACCGAATTCTTTGGGGGACCAAAAAAAACATTGGACAGGGATGGATAGATAGTACATAGAGTAGATAGACACCATAACATTACAAGGTTGAGCTAAAAGAGAATTTAGAACCCAATGTCTGGCATATTTTGAATGTTACAAATGGGTGTTGGTGGTGAGGAATCAGCTAAAATAAACATGATGTGGAGCAGAATTAATCGTCACAGAGAATCAAGGTTGGCCTATAAGACAGCCGTCAGGTTCTAGCATAGTTAACGGAAAAATCTAATCCATCCAATACTATGAGCATTGTAGAAGCCCTATGAAATGGGGAAAACGGGTGGCTTTTTTTATGCTGCTGAATGGTAATTTTGTCTCGCTGAATTTCGTCAAAGAGAAGAGACAGGTTAGTGGTCACTTTGTTGTGTTGTGTGTCGCTGTCCGCTGCTGTCTGTGTCTGTCTGTTGTTTGGTTCGATATTCCTCCGAACCGTGAACGCTGGCATGCTGAAACCTTTTTGTGGAAGTGTACGTTTGGAAGAGTTGTCAATGAAACATCCACTTTTCGTCCTGGAAAAAGACCATACTCCAGTTTGCATAAATTTGCATTTTAATGAAAATAGGCACTGGAAGCTTGGTTGCAGGATCTCTTGACTGGTAGAGGCATCTGTGATGCAGTTCAGCATAAAACAATTATGAAGTGTAGATGAACTGATTAATATCCAGCATTATAGGTAATAATTAATAGTCTATCTTGCATAATTATGCAATCTTTAAAGTTGCTGGATTCTCATGAAACTTGGGGAGATGGTTTATCTATCGTCCCGATAATTTGGCGTAGTATGAGGTCACCAGAGGTCATTTTATGTTTTTAATTTGCAATCAAGTAGACAATTTGCATAAATCTATGCAGATTTGAAGTGGGTTTAATTTCCATGAAACTTGTGGAAGATGGTCACCTTCAATCTGATCAATTTAACAAGGTCCAGGGGTCACTGAAGTTCATTAAGTGACGAATTTGCCTGAATTATGCAATTTTTTAAAAGTTTTGTTTAAAAAAGGACAAAATCAAAATGAGTGCAGTAGTTAGGGTGATCGTAGAGATAGAGATTTGTCCATGGTATTTTTGGAGGGGTGGTTGAAACCTCGAAGGACAAGGCAAAAGTCAAAAAGTGGAGTCTTTGAAAAATGTGCTATTTTAGGAGTGATAGGACAAAGAAAGAAATAAAAAAGTCAATGGATAGAGCTCTGTGTTCTACATAGACGAAACCAACCCTGGCTTCAATCGGACACCCCCTGGGGTCTCACGTTTTTAAGGGGTCATCAAAGGTTGTTTGATACCTTTGGGGGATAGCACTGGGTGTGTGCATCTGATTACCTAATATATTTTAGGGCTTAGTGCAGCACATGGAAGGCAAGCTTCCAAAAAAAAAAAAAAGAACCGTCATGTCATCAAGGTCAACAAACAGCCAAAATAATAACAGTTTCTGCAAAAACTTCTAGTGACTGTGTGCGATTATGGCTGAATGAAATTTTGGGATCTAATGGTTTCCATGAAAATTGTTACCATTGATACTAGCCAGCAAGTTGTCAGGAAACGTTAGATCATCAAAGGTCACTGTATAGACCAAAAAAAAACTGCAAATGATAACATTTTCCTGCAACAACCCTAGAGACTGATGCTACCTATTAAAGAATGGTATAGTCTTGGGGCTACCCTAGCTGAATGCATGATGCTGACATCACTATTATTCACAGCATGCGATAATAACAAATGTTGCAAAACTGTCTATTTGCAGTCCACCCCTCAGGTATGTTATTTCCAGTCATCTTAACTAGTATTCCTATGTGTAACAGACAGAGATTTCAGGTATTGTCAAAACCTGCCTGTTGCTACCTTGAATCCACTTCTGCCGTCACCCCTATCCTGCCCCCCCCCCCCAACACGACCTAAAATTATAACCACTGGGCATGCAGACCCTAAAAACTGTGCGAAATTTTATATCAAATGGAAGCATCTCTGAAGCAGTGGTAAGATTACCCTACATTAATGTACCCAGTGTCCGATATGCAGCTATGCAGGACTTCACATAATTAGGGGAGGTATAGGGAGGTTGATTGAAATAGGGACTGTCCCAAGAACAATTTAAAGCGACCCTCTAAAATTAGAACAATGTTGCTGAACTACGTTTCCCAAAGGTTGGTGTTTGCAGGAGCATGGTGTGCAGTGCAGGGTCTGCTTCATTGTATGGGAGCCTTTTATTGTAGAGTGAGGGCAGGGCAGCATCAGAAAAAGTAATTCGTGAAAAGAACGGGCTGGGCTCTTATTGAACCAGGTTTCAAGTCAAGGAGTCATGTTGCAGAAAGAAATGTATCAAAAGGATAAACAGTTGGTTTAGTAGCCCCCTCCCATCCGTCATCACTCCCCAAATTCCCTCTTTGCTGTGATGCTCAACTAATGGTCTGAAGCACATTTGGAAACCCAAAATAATTGTTATATTTATTGGCATGTTATTCCCAAATTTCGATTTTGCACGGTTTATCCAAATTTCAAAGTTTATCTGATTTGCATGAAGTGATGGGTATGGGCTACCTTGGTTCCCAAAAAATGTTAAATTGACTTGAGTCACTAGGCTTATGCAGTGTGTATAAATTGTCCATTTTAATGCTAATATCAAAAAGCAAAAACATGAATGCCTGTAATTGTTTGCATGAGACTATAGAAGGAAAACCAGGCGAGGACCTGGGGGCAATAGCCTTGTCTGGGCTACTAGGGGACTTTCAATCCGAGTCCGTTTTGTATGCACACTCCTTGAGATGCTGGTTGTCCTTATGCGGTCAACCTTAGCAGACCCCTCCTTTGCGATATCATGGATATGCTACTGATGGACGCATAGAATTTCTTCGACTTTGTCAAGGAATGGAACCAGTCGCTCAGTACACATTGTAGCAGTTGTTGTACCAGTGCTGTGATGCCTGAAGGTGTGTAATACGCAAAAAAATTTTGTGGACATTTGTGTCCTGTGGTTACGCATCACTGGTTCGCACTGCCACCAAAGTCAGGGGGCAGTGTGGGACGCAGTTTGGGGACGCAAGTTGTCAAGGGGGTTACCATTTTATCGACACATGGCAACGGTTAACAGTAATCTGAATAGAATTACATTGAGGCAAATTCTCCTCGTGGATCATGCAAAATGGCGCAACCAGTTGCGACTATCTTGATATTCTTCTTGAAACCAAAAATGCACAAAACACCATGGTTGTGGATATTGCACTTTATTATGAGACAGTTAGATATTAAATATAGTGACCTTTCCAATAGGAGGGTATAATCATGTACAATCCATTATATGATCATATACAAAATCCTTTCATTTTCAGATACAAAAAAAAAACCTCCAATGCCATGAATCTAAAATGTATCACAAGCGAGCTCATGGTTGAAAGAGTGAGCATGTTCACAAAATGAAGGTCGGTCATTGGGGTATCCCCCCATAGCGTATAATCATATGCGTATTTTCAAAAGGAAAAACAAAAAGAACCAGTTCATCCCCATTGGTTGATGGGTGTAAGTAATATCCACGGTGTGGAGTGTTCAGGAGGATATGATTCTGGCTGTGAATGCAGCTGTCGCCGTATTCATTCTAAGAGGGAACCCACTGCATAGATGCATTTAACCTCGAGCAAGCGTGTTTATTGAAAGTATGATCCACGGAACGAGCCATGTATAAAATTATACCATATACCAAAAGCCCAGTGTCCTAACAAAGAATGAACCAGAGCCAAAGGGCATTCGAACAAGGTTATGAAAGAACAAAACCCCCCCCTATCTTTAATGTAATCAAGGGTCAATTTCGTAGTTGTCTCACTGACTATCGAAGAAATCAAGACGTAAAATTCACAATTTGGGCGAAAATGCCAGATATACTTGTAGACCAGCCATTGGAAGGTATACACTTTCCTGGGTGAACGTGCAACAGCCATGCAGCTGGAGAGTATGACATTGCGAGCCAGGAACAGAGCCTTAAAGCTCATCAGTCTTTTAAATATTCAAGGAAAGTACACATAAATGAAAAAATAAACAACATGTATTCCCAATGAGCGGTAAAAACCGGTAAAAACTGGGAATAATGTATTTACCCCTCGCGTGACATTAAGGGTGCTAGCCATACCTGGCGAGGCTGCACATGCAGGGTGAAACCTTAAGGCATCTGGTCATGGTAAGCAATATATATGAAGCTCATTTAAATCTATTTCAAGCCTCCATTCAGCCTTTGAAATAAGCATCAATGCTATTGAAAATGAATGCCCATGTTCGATACCTCATATACAAGAACAACTTCAGTCAAAGGTACGGCACTCATATCATTTCTATTTGGAAAAAAAATGTGCCATTCACGAATTTTCAAAAAAGCCGGCCAGCCTTAACAAGTAATGTGTTTCGCCACAGGGACCTATTTCACGAAATACAAATTTTGACCTAATACCTATCGTTTTCAACAGATTTTTTGTTCAATTCCAGTTTTCATATCAGTTCATTGGTAGATTACACAGATGGCGTAGTCCCTGGTTGGAAGAAGACATGAACTAAAAGGCTGAATGGTCGTTGGCCCCTAGTAAACCACTGGGAGGTCAGAGCATAGCAGTGACAAAATTTAGGATATTCCATTGGTAGTCCAGCATACAGAATCCCTTCCCCCAATCAGGACTACTTGCACACTATATTGTAAAGTTCTGGTGTCCTTGGTATTTTTGGGCACTCAGAACTACCGGAACTACTGCTAAATTGTTCCCCTGGCCATAGTCAGAGGATGCTACATTCAACTGACGAGCCAGTGGAAAATAGTTCAGAGGGTACAGCTCATCACCTATCACAGCCAATGTAATGCATTTCTAGGATATCATAATAAAAGTACCCTGAAAATGAACTAATTCATATGAAAGCTGAAACATGAAATCAACATTTCAAGGATGGCCGGGAAGAGGGACAAATGCGGGACAGTGGTCAATTGCTGGAAAATGGGCAGAAAATCAACCAAAAAGTATTATAGAAAAAATAAAATAATATCTGGTGATAACTATCGGAGCAGGTAGGGCGACACCATGTATAAAAGTTTATTGCATATAGGTAATTGCTTATACAACTGTATTCGGAAACTACACTGTATGTAAATGTAATATGATTGACATAATACCGAACTATAGGTTGATTGCTGTATAACAGTGAAGAAAAAGAAAATTGTGTGTTTCTCAAAGGTAACGCAATTGTAGGAGTAAAACAAAAAACAAATGGAGGTTATTGCCACAACTGCGTCAGAATTACCCCAAAACGTTGCAGGAAATAAAGCACATTCACTGCTATATATATCAATGATCTCCCATTGTCCAAAAACTCTGTGCTATTGGATATAATATATTACTGCAGTATGAAGTGTTACTTTAAAATAAACCTGTGTCAGGTCTACAATGATAGGAGACGGTTCTGATGACTCGTTAGTACTTATTTAGATACAGGTCAATATTAGGTGATGAAAGTTATCAATCAGTTAATGATCATAATATTATTTTATAGACCATGTATTCATTATAATGGATGTATATTGCTCAGTGTAAGTAACAAACACTATCCCATAACAAAAACCCAACAGACAGAGAAAAATGCAAAATTTGACAAATTACTAGGTATCGACTGGAAGCTTGAGTGGAATTGAACAAAGTCACATTTCTGTGATGTAAGTGTCCCAAAGGTAAAATATGCACCTAATCCGTAGTGACAACCTAAAAATAATCTCAACATTTTACAGATGGCAGAGGAAGGACAGATTCAAATTATTCAAACTAATAGTCACCTCTCTTATGAGATTAGCAGAAAACCATATCCCATCCATTTTGGCATTGAAAATGTGATTGCAACTCTTGGCAACCACCATTTTCATTTTACATCTTCATGGGCAATAGAAACTATAATGACCACAATTTGATTGAAATGCTCAAACCCTTTTCATGTTGTAATTGGAATCTGTGTCTATATACATGTGCTTATTTTAGGACGGGCCCCGAACAAATAACTTGGCATTTCTCGGAGGAAAGAATTATTATTGAAGCTGAATTTCTGTCCATTAATATATAGTTAGCTTCTCTTTACTTGTAAATAGAATCAGTGAAGACGTTTTTACACTCATTCCCTGACTATATAAAAAAAATGTACAATTATTATATATTTTAATTACATTAAAGTTTACTATGCAACCTTAACCTAGCACCAAATGTGGCTAGTAGCCTATGAACAGTCAGTCATGGTCCAGGGTCAGTCACTGAATGGAATGAATAGTGTTCAAATGTACTAAACACAATGACTTGAACCTGTAGACGTTGATCCAGCCATGAATCCCGATCACAATTCTTTTTCTCCTTGCCCCTCGTCGTCCCCAAGCATCTCAAAGACGATGAGTCACAGGCGAACTGCAGGATCATCATCCAGAGGTCCCAGGTCTCTTTGATCCGGGTCCTCTTTGCCCGCCTCCTAAAGCATCTCTCAAACGTAGTGCAAAACACGGTAGAGTCGTTGGATCCATCAAGCCCCACTGAAACCTGAGCTCCACAATCCACCACATCCCCCCCAATCCATCTTATTCCTGACCACCATACCCTGCCGCTCCCCTATTTCCTTCATATTGACGGCACCTCTCGGAGGATTAAGGACACGGTGATCATAGCTGGGATTCCAACCGAATCCACTCTGGAACCAAGTCCTGGACTTATCAAGCCACAACCCCTGATCAAATTCCTTCAATCTCTACCTGCTTCCTTCCTCCCCAGCTGTCATTTCTCTTTGATAACTCTCTCGGATAATGATAATACATGGTCGGAGGATCCCTTGTGCTCTGTGAGCAACAACTGCATTCATGTCCTGATGGCTCCACGGATTCGACACTCCCTTGCCCTCATCACCATTCAATCCTTCTCTTCTCCTTAATCCTCCTTGCCCTCGTCCATCATCTTGAGCATCTCGCGTACGATAGGGACACCGCGATGTCGCTGGGATCCATCCACTCCCGCTGGATCACTTGGTGGATCGTGATCCGGGCCGTGCTTGAAGCCCAGCTTGTGGAGATGGAGTCAGCCCCTATGCTCAATCTGCTTGCCTCCCCAGGACAGCAGCCTGGAAAAATGAAAACAAAAATAATTAGCACTCATACAGCAGGCTTTAAAAAGGAGTCACCTTCACCTAGGTTACCATAAGGGCACAACGCACAAGTTGCGATGACAGGAACTTGGCGATTGAGATAGCGGAAAATGCCCAAATAGGGGTGTGAAGATTTAAAAATGGTAGCCTCCCTATCTGTAGGTAACAACTCATGTTTTGCAGAAAATAATTCCAATCTTTCGTCTTCCTAAACTTCTGGAAGCGGGGGGAAGCTGGGGAGGGGGAGGGGGGCAGGTCAGTGAAGGGTATCATCATACAGTAGAAGACATAATCATTCTGAAGAAGGGAATGTTCTGATTGTACAGTGCCCAGGAGCACAGTCTTACCTGAATGTGGGCGCTTTATAAATGTTTGTTTGTTTGTTTTGTTTATCGTGTGTCCATGTCACAACAATAATATTACAATAACATAGGAAAAATAACAGAACAAAGAACATAGAGACACAGGACAACAACCCCATTAGGCCAACAAACAATTAGCCCATTTTCAATGGCGGTGCCACATACAACATTGCACCATGTTAGACGAGAAAGACAAAAAACAAAGAGACACCCAACCAACCACGAAACCCCCAACTAACCCACACCCCCAACAAAAGAGTGGGACACACCCCAAAAAAGGGCAGCAGGTAGGCAAAATCATTAAACAGATTGGCTGCTTCAATTAGTTAAAACAGGGTGGAGGGGCAACGCCCTTATATGATTAGGGAGCGCATTCCAGTCATGTATAGAAGTAGAGCGAAGCGGTGGAGATGGAAACCAGTCATCCCTTTAAACCTTGGGACAGAAAAATTGTAAATACTAGGGGGGGGACGGGGGTGGGTAGCCATTAATTATGAACAGGTAGGAAGTTTTAATGAAATTATGGGGACCTTAGTACCATAGAATATTTTATGTGTATGGTTCAGCCTGTTAAATTTAGCTCGATTTCCACTGTAAACATACTAGACCAGCTATCTCCTGTTGGCCAACATGGATCTTGGGCCCTGCAACAGCATGAAACGACACATTTTATTTTGAATAATTGGAATCTTCTCTTTGAGCGATTTATTCAAGGCCAGTATACCATGTTGATGAGGAATAATCAAACAAGGCAGTGTATGAGAGCCATACAAAGTAGTTTCTGCTGTGACGATAAGGCAGCTGCTGACGATGAAGGAAGGCAAGTCTTGCATTTGCCTTTTGATGATGTTCTGAGCATGATCGGAAAACTCAGATGGTCATTCTAATAGAACTCCAAGATAATTGCACAGAAGTTTTTGGCGAAAATAGTGTGAGTGACACTAGTGGTAACTTTGAAATCCACCGATGATTCTTATTTTACACTTGTTGTTCTTGTACCGAAGAGGATCAATTCAGTTTTATCAATATTAAGTGACAGCTTATTGTCAATAAACCGTCATACATGAGTTCATAGCCTCACCAAGTCCTTGAGAAATCACTGTGGCATTTTCATGGAAAACAAGATGGCAACTATCTCTGCATAAAGCAGAAGTTTGAAGTCGGTATAAGTGCTACCACCCTATTGGTAACCATCAACACAGGAGAAAAGTAAAGGGCATAAGATGCTTCCTTGAGGACGCCATAGTAATTTCAGTGACCCGGAGAGGAATCCTCACACAAGTGACCTGGGATCTATCAGAGAGTAGAATGAAAAAAGCTGGTTGACCGAACACCCTTAGCTCTAATTTTTTACACAAGATAGCATGATCACGTGTCAAAGGCCTTGACTCCGGTTCATATAACCCAGCCAGTAAGAGGACCTTTGGCACTGTGATCTTGATGTACAGCACGTCCATCAGACAAGTGTCTGTAGAAAAATTGGATCTGAACCCCGACTGATACTCGTAAAGTAAGTTATTGCGCACAAGATAGTTTTCAAGCTGAACAAAGACAGCCTTTTCGAAGATTTTGGGGAAAAAAGCATAACACATTATCGGACGGTAGTTTGGCACAATCAGTGGTACTCTTTTTTTGTAGAGGGGAACAACTCTAGCAACCTTGAAACTGGCAGGAACCTTACCCTCAACAATTGATAAATTAATAATGTGGGTTAAAAGGGGCAGTTAAAACAGGAGCACCATCCTTTATGAACCTAGATGGCAGGCCATCAAGTACAGTAGTGCGCTCTTGAAGGATCAAAGATTGCCAAGTTCCGCTCAACAAAATCCTCAGAGACTGGATCGAGGAAGAGAGGTGTCAGGGGGGGGGGTTTCAAACCTGGGATTGATAGTAAGAAGCCTACGAGCATAGGAACAAGCAAAGGTCTGCTTTGGCGGTGGTAATTATTCCACTAATTAGCAGCAATGCTTGTGAAGAAATTGTTGAAGCAGTTGGCCACATCTTGGGTTCATCGACTGTGGATTTATTAACGTCAAGACTGTTTTAGCATAATCGCTAGATTTTTTGCTGTAGCCCAAGGTGCCCAGCTACTTCCACAATCTTTTGGGATCATTGCGGAATTGTGTTCATTATCATTATTATTGAGATTTCATTAGATTGTTACTGTCAGGTTGAACAGGATAACATCATTTGGCTTGGGAGGAGGAGGGAATCATTTCCCAGACATCATTCATCTTCCCGTCAGATAATATCTGTGTGGAGACAGATTGGGCAATGAGAGGAGTATCTTATGTGACATACCTCACAGTTGGCTCTAACTGCCAGGTGGAGCAGTTGAACTCCCGTTTGTCCTTGGAGGGGGAGGGGGAGGGTGGGGGCGGCTTCCTTCTTGTGTCATCTTCTTCTGCTCTGGACGGTCCCTTTCTTCTCTGTCTTCTCTGGTGTTTTTGGGGAGGGCTGGATGCCGGTGGGGGGTGACCTGGGCGGGAGGCTCATGGATGAAGAAGAATAGAGGCCGTTCATGGTAAAAACAATATCCAGAACCACAGGTATGGTCTTATTTTGTTTTTATCTACTACTAAATTGCCATAGCTTGCTAGTTCACCTATATTCACCACTGATAAAAGTTATGGTATGGTGGGGGGGGTGTGTTTTATGGTGTGGGTGTGACACTACCTATGGCAGACGCGGGGAGGGGGGCTGAAATTATGGAAATGAAGGCGCAATATGGAAATATTTTACGCTATCAGTTTGCTCTATTTGTTCCGAATTCTTCCCTGCATAGAGAGGGTTGACTGAAATGAGCTGAGTCCATATGGTTGCAGCTAACCCACAATGATATCCACACAGTCATCAAAGGGTTCGCAGCTAACTATCACATAACGAGGGTTAAAATTGGAGGGCAAAATAAATTTTTCAGTCTTCCAATCTGATAAAGGTTGAGGAAAGTTTCAAATTGCAACTGTAATATTACTACCATTTTCCATGAAAGTAAGTATGTATTTCAGTTGAAAATCGGGCCAGTGAGTTGAGTTGTATTGTAATTCGTCTCAGGAATATCATATGAATGAATAAAGCCCGGTTGTGCATGTATGCCCCTTATGTGTACCCAAGTTACTCCGAAAATCCGTTATCAAGTAATTATGAACTACTATGCACGTACGTACCCTTATCCTTATACTCCATGTATGCAATGACCAGGTCATGTAGGAAGAGCAGCAGTTCCCACAGTCCATGCTGAATGCGGTGGTCTGTGAACGTCGTCACGAACGTGACCTGGACCGCTGGGTCAGCTGCAATAGGCAGAAGGGATACCAGTTTGTTTGTTTGTTTGTTTTGTTCATTTTAATTTGTTATTCTGCAAACAAACCAAAGTCACATAACAAAATGGGAAACTTGAAACAATTTTGGGAAAATGGACATTAATGTTATAAAAAAATTAATACCTCCATTCGCTACCTATCATTTATAGGAATTTTTCAGTCTATATCACACCACTCAACATTTTTATTCCTAAAGAAAAATGGTGATCAATCATTGAATATTCTAAAAGGCTGGTCGGCCACGAAAGATGAAGTATATGGTTTTCCATAGGGATCTATGAAGATAAAAATTTTGACCTAATTTTATCATTTCAATGATCCACGTCTTCTGCATATCAGAATGTAGCAATCATAGCAGAAGAGAAGGGAGTACTGTGAGTATCATTGTTACCAGAAGAAAAGACATGAACTAAAGGCATGTGATAGATTTAACCGATACACAAGTGCAAATGTGTAAGTGGAGCCGAAATACCGCAAGCCGAAATAAACCCGCCCATTTCCAAGGGGGCTGGCTTTTTTTGCTTGATATCATGGAAGAACCCCATCTGTCGAGTTGAGTCAATTATTTGACACCAAACAATGCCAGCTTGATTTATTTGCGAGCTGGACCAACTGTGATCATCAAGCAAGCGAAGGAGCATTGTCTACCCTCAGGTATACTCCTGCTCTTGCAGTCTGTCTGATTTAGTAGATTTGCTGACAGTAATGCTAGTCACGAGTATAACCTCCTCTGGAATTGCTGAAGTTAGTGGAAAACTACCACTCCCTCACCAGATATATACTATACAACCTTGCACTGCAGATTCCTGTTTCAGTGTCACTTATGAGCCCAAGTTTTGTTGGGAGGACCTGCTTTCAGAACATGCTAACTTCCGCTGGATATTTTTTTGAGGTAGTGAACCATAGAGTTATAATATAATATATACTAGAGAGGTTGATAATGAGGCGGGCCGTTTATTTCATAGCGGAATCTGAGGACTGTTATGACATGAAGGCAAGTTGGCGCTGCGCGATATAAGGTTATACACCAAATGCATGTTTTCACAATGTGTAACGTCCCAAAGAAGAGTGTTGTATGAACGTTTTGCGGCATAATACGAACACAAGTCTGTGTGGGGCAGACCCCTGTACCATTGGCTACTCTCTTTTGGTTGAAAGTTGTTTCAAAGCTACCTCTCCCCTGGATACTGCAGTTTTGCCTTGGGCTCCATCAGCTACGTAGAGCCAGGCTGGCTCAAGCCCCTGCCTGCGCTGTATTGAAGTGCCTATTCACGTTGGCTGCCAAATGAAAACTACATTTGAACCCGACATTTTGAACCTCTTCGTCTACGGAAGAGATGTACAATAATCCCCTCATGTGATTTGAAAGTTTTGCTTGATGGCACCCTCTAGTTGATTAAGCTTTACATATCAGCGTTCGCTTCATTCCTAAAGTTGTATTCAACCTCGATGATGTTTTTGTCTTACGCAATGAAGTTATATTGTTTTCTTTCTGCACTATCCATTTGATTTTATAACTACATTTTTTTTTTCATTTACTGGCTAGAGAGAAACTGATTGCAGTGGTTTTCTAACTGAACTGGTTCCTTACAGCCTATAAAAGGGAGCAATGTAGGTGTGTACCATTCAAAATTGTGGTCACATCTTGGCGTGATAATGATTCATACAATGCTCATTCGTATGTCGACGAAACGAATGTTTTGTGTTCACTAACAGTCTACAAATTGAACCACGAAACACTGGCTCACAACATCTCCGGTCAATATACAATCTCCATGGGCTGGCTGGACAATGCATCCAAAATATGTTAACCAGCTACCAGTACTACCATTGGTATACTCTATTCTGTTGGAGTTAGTTAAGAACATAGCCTACTCACTCAGTATACCACCCTGGACTGCCAGTTCCTGCTTCGTGTCCCTTACTACCTGCGCTTGAGGGGCCTGGCAGATGGGATCTGCTCTGTGCTTGTACGATGAAGATTTCATCGGCGGGAAGAACTCCTGGCTGCTCATGAACTGTTCTGTCTCTGTGTGAGAGAAATTTGTCCCCATAAGATTTTTTTTCGGAGGGGGGGGGTGTATGGTGACTTGCTACCACTCAAGATTTGGGAACCATGTCAAATGTCAGGCTGCAGCAATCCATTGTAACAATGCAGACAACTTAATGGTGTTGTATATGCTCACTGCAGTTTGGCGGCAGCGTGTATATGCTCACTGCAGTTTTTTGATTGGTGGAAATATTCTGGAGTTGTGGAAAAGTTCTGTTATTTAGGCGATATGATTAGTGCAGGGGGAGGTGCGCGGGAAAGTTCTGTCTGGGATAGGCGTGGGTTGAAAAATGTTAACAGACCTATTGCCACTGCTCACTTCCAGGGTGTTTTCTTTGCGTATGAAGGGGAAAGTCTTTGAGGCTTGTGTTTTAGAATGTATTCTCTATGGTAAGTGAAGCTTGGGCAGTTAAAGGTTAAGATTTGATTAGACTCAAGAGAAATGATATGAGGATGGTAGGCCTAGGAGGACTTGGGACAAGGTTGTTCATAGTGACCTCACTGTCAAAGGTATAGACCATGCCCTAGCCCAGAATAGATTGGAGTGGAAAGAATTTTGCCATCAGAGTGCTCCCGTCTAACTCATGCTAGCATGGACTTCTGAGGTAAAACTGTTTATGATGATGATGATGACCTTTGACATGGTGCCTGACCTTCGACCTGGTTCCTTACATTTCGATCTAACTTGGTGATTCAATTTGGTATCATACCTGTAGGACCTCATCTTCACCCCGGGGGCTTTTCAGCATCCAGGCTATGTTATCATGGCTGATGCCAGTGATAGCTTTATGACAAGCGCCCTGGGATCAGTTATGGGAGGTATAGAACTGTAATGGCGTTCTTACACATGGTTTGCCTACGACTTCCCATGTACATCTGTTGGGCGCAAGCACAAGGGCTCATCAAGGTCACTGTCCGCACATTTCGGTTTGATATGTCGATAACGTAGCAACACCATCATACCCCCACACAAAAACCCAAGGGGACAATTTTGATGTGGTGGGGACACAGGACGTTGACTGAATCAAGCTAACCACGTGTGAGAGGTCAACAATGTCCCATGGACCAAGAACATTGTGTCCAAGTGCCCTATGTCAACATTCATAAGAGAAAAAGACATTTGAGAGGCAAAAGTTTGCCAATTGGATAGGATGATCCAATCCAATGTTCTAAGAGCATGCAAAAAAGTGTTGCATTCGCACCCGTGCCATTAATATCAGTTCGTAGCACCCCTCGAAGAGGGATGAAGCAGAGTGGTTCAGGTTTGGTTTACATTGTAAAACCAGGCAAGGGGCAAATCACTGGTCTGATGGTTTTTAGCGCGGTCGGTGTAAGCAATAGCAAACATGCCCACAAACCGATGTGCCCACTATGTCCTGTGTGCCACACCGAACTTGCAGAGGGGTCTTTGGTATCAACACCACAGGGAAACAAACCACCGGTCAGGGACAGCGGGATGGCCGAAGGACATACTGGAAAGCACTATGCGATGCTGCCGATGAAAATGGGAAAGGGGGCTCTTTTTTTTCTTCGTTTTGCGGGGTACACCGATGAATCATCGCCAGCCAGCCGTCCTCCCGCTGGGTTTGTGTGGGACCCAGGGTCGTCGAAGGTAAGATTTCTGGGCCACAAGCGTGGCTCCCCTCTCCTGAATCAAATGAAGATAGTAAGGGCTTTGACAAAATGTAAGGCCACAGTCAGGGACCTCTGAAATTGAATCAACTATCTCTATGTAGGAGGACTAATTAACTAATACATGGAGAGAGAGAAGACGTTCTCAGTTAATTTTTGCACCGTGTGTAATATAATTATATTCCAGAGTCATATGACAACAAACAATGACCAATGAATGATGGTGATATAGTTAAGTACTATCTTACAACTGTCTACCAAAGGGCACCAAAAATATCTCCAAATGTGATTGCTATTTTTGTAATATCCCCCTTCCTTTGCTGCCATGTTTCTCTGCAAAATGGCAATCACTATACAGTCCATGAAAACTGTGACCAAGACTAACATAATTTTGGATGTAAAATACGAATTCAGACATTCTCATAGGGGCACACATGATGTGACGTGAGTAACTCTCGTGCGGGACGGTCCAATGTGGTTTTTTGTAAAAAGCACTATGCACCCAAAACGTGTGAAATTGCACGCAGAGGGAATGAGCTACTGACGCGCAGGTTCCAACATTTGGGAGGAACTGACGCCTGGGTCTGTCAATTCTTTGGGCAGGTGGGTTGAAGGGACACAACCAAACAACCACTGGCAGTTGAAGAGAATTCACTCTATATCTGCTCCACTTTCAATGACACAAGGACCTGTGTGACCTGTAACAGAATGAGTAGAGGGAAATACAATTCTGTATAAGCTGGTTACGGGTCCAAATTTCAAGGCGAAACAGCCTACATCACCAATTCAGCTCATTGTGGCGGAAAAAAAACTTAGGGTATATCATACCCCCACGGAGTTTCACACCAGTCTAGATTTTACCTTGTTTAAATGATTTAATGTGGAGAAAATCCCTAAGACTTACCTGGTTTCTGGGTCGACGAACGACCCCCATCTCATGCTCAAAATTAGCCCCCTCCTCCTCAAATTTAACCAACCGTCACATCCTGGCAATTTTTAAACGGCAACATATCGTTCCTCTCTATATCCAGAATTCTGGTTACAGTTGAAGTACATGTGGGTATGTAAAACTGTATAGTCTTAGATTTTTTTCTGCAAAGACGGATGGAAAAATGCAAAATATGCAGTTTTCTAACAACTCCAGGAATATTGTTTGATGACAAGAAAAAGAACACTGATACACACTTCATTCTTGGAGTGTTCTTCATATGACAGTTTACCCGGATGAGGTTTAGGTGAGATGAAATTACTGGGGTTGGATGAGACCGTCTATCAACTGCCTGCATGGTGATAGTGTTAACCTCGCACTAACAAAAAATATGCATGTTTTACCACTTACATAGCCATCACTACTGATGGAATGTTACTCCTGGATGGATCAAACTTAGGGGTTGACCCTTTACCTGACAGACTCAGGCGGGTGGATCTCAAAGGCCGTTCGTCTAAACTGGATGTGGGCTCGCGGGGAGGGGTAAAGAGGGCCAGGAACTAGACCTGAAGTGAGCCCGTGGTTGTGGAAGCATGTGACCACCGCTTTCTTGCCCTGTGTAGGGTCACCTGACCCCCCAGCGGTATCCCCTGGGCAAGGGAGTGCCCCCTGGCTGCGAACGCACTGCCTGCACACTTGAAAATTGTATGCCAAGTGGCCTTCCTCAGCAGCATCTGGAAGAAAATAGGGCGAGCGGGAATTCATTTCAACCTTAAACCAAAAATGTTTGTTGAACCAAATCATTTCATCTTCAAGTCATAGATACATTCTCACGTCTAGCCGAGTGGTATATGGGACAGTTGACGAGAGTTGGTTATGGGTTTAGGGTGCAAATCCTGTCAGTCATACAAATCTCAAATAGCTATATGTTGAGATCTGGTGGAAACAGGAACAAACCTGGCACTGCCAAATAAAGTTGCTTATGTGTGTGTACTCTGTGCAGCATTCGCAGCATGACAGAAGAGTGCAGTTTTCCGGTCTGCACACTCACTGGGGACCTCGAATAGGTAGGGTCCTCTGCGTATTTCGTATATCATTTAAAAAAATTCAGAAAAATTAAAGAGATTTATTTGGAGATATGGTATCTGTGGGGAGATTTCTTGTTTTTGTAAATTAGGGATTGAGTGCAATTTTCTTCCCGACTGTCACTATGTCATAAACAGTCTCGGCTAAAGATTCGGCTAAATATCCAACTCTGCTCCGCCTTGTAATGTTATTCAGCTGAGTTTTTGAGCCTCGACTGTCTTACAATATTGATTTATTCCTCAACAGAGCCTTTGGCGAAAGTCCAGGCTGCATCGAGCTGCAGCTGCCTCAGCATTTCTGCAGCTCGGCTGCAAGGTAACAATTTCCCATACATCATGAATATTTGAGGTAGTATATCTGTTACAACACTCAGGATTATAGCTCAGCTTCGCTAGGATGATGCAGCGGGCGCTCGGCTGCAGTCGAATTACCAATTAACCAATCCTGCTTACCAGATCGTTGCTTCTGTCACCTTCAGAGACACCTGCTTCTTTCTTCGTTTGCTGCGTCCCGCTGAGGTCGACCGCCCTCTGCTTGCATGCCGGGGCCTGTGGGTGGAGGACCGCTTCTTGGTCGCCCCGTGCCCCCCCCCTCCCCCGGAGGTCTAACAGAGGCGGTTTCCATGAGGACAAAGCATCTTCTTCGCTGCTTTTGAGCTGCGGGGTGCCAAACTCCTCGAGGCGGTTCGCTGAACTTTGCGGATTCCGGGTGGTAGAGCGCATATATCAGGTGCATGGTGTCCCAGACTTATCGCTGTTTCGGTGTACATGCTCTGAAGTTGCCTCTCCTTGCTGTAAATTTATCGAAACACAGGGTGTATTTTAGTTTACTGTAAGGGATAGATAAGACCAAGTGGCTGGCAATATTGGTGGAGTGTCGGCCATCCACCTGGAAGAATGGGATTTGCATCTCAGTCAGGTCATACCAAAGACTTAAAACATGGTACATTATGCCTTCTCGCTGGTTGTCAGCACGAGATTGGAACGGGACAACAAGAGGTAAGAGCAATTGCAATTGCCATCTTCGTATACGACCCACCACCAAAAGATAGTACTCGCATCATCAGCCTCCACTATAAGTCCTGCTCTTTGGATCCTCACTGCCACTTTCTACAGACCTTTTCTTCACCTTGTTCTTCCTACTATTACTTCCGGTGTTTTTCCAT
Source organism: Sclerodactyla briareus (assembly GCA_026419785.1). Classification (NCBI taxonomy): domain Eukaryota; kingdom Metazoa; phylum Echinodermata; class Holothuroidea; order Dendrochirotida; family Sclerodactylidae; genus Sclerodactyla; species Sclerodactyla briareus. The sequence continues at coordinate 36,335 of JAODTK010005671.1, forward strand.
AAGTTCACTGAAGCATGCATGTGTCACTCCGCTGCTGAAAAAACCAGGCTTGGATGCTGAGAGCTTCGCCAACTACCGCCTGATTTCAAATCTTCCTTTTCTTGGGAAGGTTATTGAAAGAATGGCTGTCGATCAGCTGCAACGTTAACTTGTTGAAAACCAGCTTCATGCCCCTATGCAGTCGGCTTACCGTCCTTTTCATAGCACCGAAACTGCACTGCTTCGTGTACAGAACGACATATTATCTGCGCGCTCGGATGGCGCTTTTCGTCGCGCAAAACAAAGCTATCTTGGTACTGCTCGATTTTATTGTCTTGCTGCATTCAACACCATAGACCATTCTCAGCTGATCAAGCGCCTTGCTGAGAGATCCGGTCTACTGGGAAGGTCCTTGACTGGTTTGCTAGCTACTTGTGCGGTCGAACTCAGGCTGTTACTATTGATAATACTATGTCCCATCCTACCCTTCTTGATTGTGGTGTCCCTCAGGGATCTGGTCATTGGGCCTATTGCTTTTCATACTCTTCAGTGCTCCACTACAAAGACATTGTTGCAGCCCATGGTATCCAGTCTGTCGCCTATGCTGACGACACTCAGCTCTATCTGACATTCGACCCCTCTGATCGTGCAGTCGCTTTGAACAGATTTAAGCATGTATCACCGACATAAGATCCTGGTACCGTTCCAATATGCTTGTGCTGAATGACAAGAAAACAGGGTTTGTCTACTACTTTCTTCACACTTCAGGAGTTCTCTTGCGTCCTAACATCAATGTCGGCAACTCTGTTATCGAACCTGTATCTCAAGTTCGCAATTTAGGAATAATCATGGACTCTTCTTTGAAAATGTCTAGCCATGTGCAAACCCTTTGTAAAGCTGCTCTGCACGCAATTAGAATGATTGGGGACATTCGCCTGTACTTCGATCAGAAGACCACCACCATGCTGATCCATGCCTTTGTCACATCTAGGCTGGGTGCTTGTAATTCCTTGTTGTTTGGCCTCCCTGACAACCTCATTCACAAGCTTCAGCGAGTGCAAAACATTGGATGGTGCTGCGACTGTTCTCTGTGTTCTCATTGTGTGCATATCACTCCCTGCTCTGCAGGCTTCACTGGACTACCTATCAGGCAGAGAATTGCTTTTAAAATTCTTCTGCTATTACAAAGCTGTCAACTGTATGGCTCCTGATTTCATCTCAGAGCTTGTTCAGCTGCATGTTCCTCCTAGAGCTTAAGGTCAGCATCTAAGCATCAGCTCAAATTCATGGCACGCTCGTCCACCAAGTTCTATGGGGATCGTTCGTTTGCTTCTGCTGCTCCTCACTTATGGAATGCTCTCCCAAACTCTATTAGTCTGGCCCTACTGTGGCCTACTTTTCAGTCTCGTCTTAAAACGTTCCTTTTCACCCAGCATTATCTGTCTGACTATCCTTTTGTTCTGTCTTGGGGTGTTTTCCCATTGTTGTCTTTCTGTTCCTTTCTGTGTCTTTCTGTTTCCTTCTTCTGTTACCTATTCGCGTTCCTGTTTGTTTATTAGTTCTGTAAAGCGCCTAGAGGCTTTTTGCATCAAAGGCGCTCTTAATCAAGTCCCCTCCCATTATTATTATTATTAAGAGGCAACTTGTGCCTGGTGAGGCATTCGCAGCTGACAAGAGGTGCAGTTTCAAGGTTTGCACCCTTGCTTAAGTATGTTGAATCCTGGCTCGGCAAGTATCCATAATTTTTTTAAATAGTCCATCATCCTTCATAGGGAACTGAATGGCTGACTAGTCCTGTGACACCATTACACTCATCTAACGATTTTGTGTCAAGTTTCCAATAAGATTGAAAAGGGTAACTTTAGGCGTCAATCTACAGCTTTTCCATCAAGCTATCTGCATTTCTGGTAAAAAATTGGCTGACTTTTATGTTGGGGTTCTTTCTGAAATCTGATCTTCTGCCTCCCAGTCCTTGAGCTCTACAACTAACTAGTCTGAAAAACTGGAACGGTTTTGGGGGGGGGGGGGGGCTCAATAGAAGAATGATATATTCACGTATGTCCCTTAGCTATATATGTGTAAATTGATCAATATTCTTTACAGCATATACCCCTTCATGGTACCTTCCACTCTCGTCTTCTTCTCTCAGACAGCTGTAGTCCAGTCATGTTGGGCCCAGCAGCTCTGTACCCATGTAGTCCAGGCGGCTTGCAAACGACTCAATGCCGACCTTGATGTTGTGATGGGGCTCCCGCTCTCTCATCCCTCTCAGCCCTTCGTAGAACAAAACCCAAAAGATCGCGAGCCTATCATTAATAATATATCTTGTTCTTATCAAGCGCTTTTCCACATCGATGACATGCTTAATTCCAATGGTCATGTAACATATTTTGCTTTAAACTAGCACAGGTTGAGAAGAGGACATATCACAACCCCAGACCCCAAACTTGGAGTTCTAGCATTTGCCTGCCATTTTGAGATATTCTGATTTACTTTGAGAAATTCTTGAGGAATCATGACATCACTGGGGGAATGAGGCGAAGGCCGTCCATTGGCCCTACAACACAGTAAATACTCGCATTTTTGGCCATGATTACAGAAAGCTGAACATTATATTCACTCGGAGATAACGAGGTTATTCTTCGATATTTCGTGAACACTTTCCGTAGGTTTTTATACAGATTCCATTCATAGTTTGTTTGGTACAAGATTTCTAAAACTGCATTTTTTTACAATGACTTTGTATTATAGTGGAACCTGCCGGTTTCCCCCGTGACTGTCACAAGGCAAACTGTGTAATGGCTGATCGTGCCTCACCGTTACACCAACACGGATCGGCTGAAATTCGGTGTGGAGTTCCCGCTGTCATAGCGTCATACAAGTACCAAAAGACCAGTCATATTTACATGACTATTGGCCTTTAAAGCTCTTTACAGATATTGCCCCAGATCATTAGTGACTTGTCACACACCTACTATACAGCACGCACCTTTGGCTTGTTCTCTCACGACGCACTATTCCTGTACACCACTCCATCGTGTCTCCTGGTGGAGTGCTCGCGTACTCTTCACAAGTCACCTAACTAAGTACACATGTGGGACATTTCAGAAGACATGACTTGTTCAACAGCACTGTCGAAAAGTCCTCTGGCTTTTCAATGGCCTGAACTCACATTGATGGTTTTGCACTACCGAATGAGCTAATCCACCTCCATTATACAATTTTTCCACATAGGGGAAAGGAGAGAGCTCAATGGAAATAGGATATATGGTAATACTTCTCCAGGTCATTGTACGGGGACATGATAGGGTCTGTGGATGGGGGGGGGGGGGGGGGGGGAGCAGAGGTTAGCCAGCCAAACGTTTACGTTTTACAAATGTCCACCGTTGATACTTCTTCTGCACATAAAAAAGTGACACTTGCACAACCCGCTGCAAGCTTTTTTAAGCGGTCGCAAGGTTTTTTGTGCGGTGTCTGACCACAGACATGCTGCATTGCGGCATTTAAATCCATACAATGTGAGGCTTAAAAGTACAATGGTCTGCAACAGATCATCTTTAAAACTGCACAGATGAAAAGAGGACATGTCAAACCCCACAACCAAAATCTGGCGATTCCGTTTATACAGAGAATGCCGATATTTTGCACCATTATAGCAGAAAAATATTAGTTAATATCATTTCGAATAATGGATGTATTGCTTCAATTTTTGTGGATAAAAAGTTTTCAATAAAATCCCATTGTTAGCTCTTTTGTCACAAGGTTGGTGAAAATATATGTTTTGGATTGACTTTGTACTACACAGGGTCCTCTGGGTTACTCTCGTGACGTCACGAGGCACATTGCACAATAGCAGAATTGTCTCCTTTTCACACATGAATCGCCTGAAATTTTTTCTGAGTTTTGAGTTTCCTAAATATACTAGATGAAAGACACTAAAATAGCGGAAGTCATGTGTACATGACCATTGTACTTCAAGTGAGGACAACAAAATACTTATGAGTTTCATATAGGGTAGTATACATTCTTCATTTTTGTGCAAACCATTGAACTACTCAGATAAAATAGGCTTTTTCAGCAGTGTGGGTAGTGAATACACCTTTTTACACTTCACAGTTCCAGGATAAAAACTCCACTACCCCAGACACGGTGAGTCATTGCAACAAACCGAGTAGAATGACCCACCTCTTGGTCAATTTTGTGACTGACAATTCATGAAAAGTGACACACCCCACTTGCGAGAAAGCAAAGATGATACGCTGCTGTAGAAATTGGAACACTGAAGCTAACAAGAGGGCAATCCCAAAAGTTGCAGGATCTCATCGGCATCATCCTAAAATTCAGTCTTCAGGAGTTCAGAACCTTTCAGAAATTATACTGCTTAAATCGCATGTGATAGTGTCTAAACTGCAGTTTGTGCAATATAAGTGAGCAGTGGAAGCAGACATTCAAGATTCTGGTGTGAGCTTTCTTGGTCAATCTTCCGACTAGAGGTTTAAAATTTTGTCTTCTAGGTTAGCAGACACTTTAGATCGGCTAGAGAAGATTCCATTCCGGGATAGTGAAATGGGTACAGCTAATACATTAGCAGTCCTGCTCCAAATATTTTGGCAATTTTTTTATCATAGCTACATTTCTTTGCCGGGAGGTTTCAGGGCCAACGATGATGGGAAGGGTATGGGGAGTGGTGGGGAGGGGTGGAGTGGGGAGAGTAAGGTGACCTCTAACTTTATCGATAGCATCATAAAAGCAGGCTTCCGTCATGATTCTAGATTATATTCAATTATTCCCAACTTTACTGGATTTTGGGGGCAAGTTCCATTAATCTTCTGCTTTTTCCCTTCTTCGGACTGATGATATAAAAATGTGGCCATGCAAGGCTGCCATTGGATTATATTGTATGATGATGTAATGTATGACCTTTACCAATTGAATTTTCCCTGTTTGTTTCCAATTTCCTGCTCAAAAATGTGATAAGATTCGAAATGGGCAGTTGAGGTCCAAAATACCTATTTCAGGCCCTTTAGATCAATGGCTTCGAGTGAGCCCAACATGGGTTGAATGATAATTATTCAGTCAGTTTGAAGGTTAGGCCAGATTCCAGATTTATAATCCAAATCTTATCGTTACCAACACCTGAACCTAACCCTGATTCCTCACTAACCCTACCCTAAGTCCCTACCAGTAATACAGTCTAATACTAAACTCATACATCCAGTTACACTGGGTATACTAATACTGTACAATCGTACCGCTAAATTGCCAGGGTAGCCAGGCGTGGACTGATACCGATACATCACCCGCCTAGGAATCTCTAGCTCCAGGTTTGTCTGGCTCTGATTGAATGACTTGGTACTCATCAATGGGAGAATCTCTTGTATTCTCGCCTCTAACTGCTCCACTTACCGCACACCCCCCCCCCCCTTACTCATCATGCCTGGTCTCGTCCATTGAGGGGTATCTAATGAATTTTTCCTCTCCCAAGTTCCAATACATAATAAAATTCACTAGAGATGAAGTTGAATCTGTATTTGGGGATTTCGGTCTTACAGTGGATAACCAATTCACTTATGAACCATTCAGTCATTCGCACTCACCAAATTTTCAAGGAAAAACTTCACAATTTGTCGAAAAATAGCGTGTTTCTCTCCAAATTCGAATTTTTTTGGCAATTTCCCTGCTTGATGCAACGAACTGTGGAATAATTTTGTTACTTCCTGCCTTGTTAGAACATCTCAATTGTTCGGGTATCATTTATTAATCACCGAACATCTTTAACAACAGTGAGACTGGTCAAAAATGACTTTTTTACCCCAATGGGCCATTTTGAACTCTCTTTCCCCTGAAGTTTTTCGCATGTTTCTAAGAAATTTGTCTATTTGGTTGGTATTATTTTTCGTGGGACGTTTTAGGAGTATGCAAAATTTGACCAGTTCGCCACCTGAAAGTGGAGCTATTGCGAAAAACCATTCAAAATCTTACGGACACGCAATCGCACACCACACGACACATGCACACACAGCAAACGACACCTGTGTGAGTGCACCTCATGCTGGACCACCTGCCACCAATGGTCACCCCACCATAGTGTACCCCCTCCAGTGGATGTACCTAACCACCACTATGATTACCATAGCTACCGTTGCTATGTCAACCGGCAACAGTAAATAGAGGTAAATTGCACGTGACTACAATAGCTCTCTGCCCTTCGGCCGATGAGATACCAATGAACTCACCGACCGACAACATTGCTGTCAGTCCTCAACATTGATAGAATGACCCATGTGTGTCACCTTACTATTGGACAATGACCCACAATAACTTACATTGTCCATTGGGGTGTGTCATGCCATTGACAAGTGCACCATACCATACCTGTCCCTGTAATTGTACCTTCTACTGGAGTCCCTTGGATCTAGCAGGCCGCTCCTACACCCCACCCTTTGACTCCAGGGAGGGCTGGCGAGGTGGTGAGGAGATGGAGGTCACTCGCTGGTTGTTACTGTCCATCAGGAAAAATTTGGGGGTTTTGGGCTCTACCCCTCACTCCTCCACCGTCAATCTGGAATGACGAGAGGCAGTCATTTCATTCACAAAGGCGCATTGCCCTCTGCCACCAGGCGAGAAATGAGCATTTGTACGATTGTATGATGGTCCATAACAAAAATGTTCCCCGTATCAAATATTATTGTAGCACCTGCCAACAAGTTTTTTTTTTGTCAACGAGTATTTTTTTCACAATTTTGTTGTCTTACGTCATACAAGATCGCTTCTTCTTTGCTGCTTTTTGCTAGTTACTAACAGACAGGACAAGCTACTTTAAGTTTCAACCCTAATCTCAATTACACTGAGGGCAGGCTAGAGCCTGGCCCCATTTTGTTCTACAGGAGTTTCTATGGTGATTTCGATCAATGAACCACTGCCCTACTGAGGCTACCACAACAGTATACTATGATGGAAGATAGGACCTTCACATTGATAGGAATGCAAGGGTGAAGGCAAGACTGTAGAATTAGAGTGTGCATTCTGTTGCCTTATGGCAAGGAATTAGTTTTAGACATTTATTTTAATAGAGATGGTCTAGGTTTTGTTTTTGTTTTTGCCCTGTATATTTTCATTCTGCAAGAACTGACTAGCCCTAGAATTTCTTCCGGTGAGGGTGGAATCATCCAGCAGATGGGCCATTATTTTGATATCACTATAAGGCTGGGATTCCATAGATGTGGATGTAATATTTGGCAAGACAACATAAATAGCAGATTCATGCGAGTATGAACATGAAACGAGCCTTAATAGCTGCAGTTGGCTTGCAGAGACAGAGTCAAGTTATGTAACAGCAAAAAATCACCCACTGACATGGCCCAAACACTGAGTAGGCACCAATTTACCATGTGTAATGACGCGGCAGTGGGTGCCGTTATCACAGCAAATTCATTCTATGGAAGATTCTTCCTACTAGACTTTAGATGTCTCATCCATGAGGTGCTAGATATTTATTTACATCACTATACAGTTTAATTCCTTCGAAAAATATCGCCCCCCTCGCAAAATGTTCACGTTTGTACCGCCTACTACCACATCTGCATTTATAGATTCCTAGCCTCACTGATCATGAGTGCGAGCTTGGGAAGAATAGAGCAAAGATTCAATGCCAATAGGCACTCACATAGTGGTACCCATGACGTTACTCATGTTGATGTTCGTGTCTAGCTTGTCCACGTTGATCGCCACCACCACCACCGTCCTCCACTTGGGTTCACGCTCCTGTCGCGGGTCGGGGGCGAGCCTGAGGGGCACTTTGGAATGCTTCCTGATTGGTTCCGCCACTTCAGTCTCATCCTGAATTGACCTCACATGGAGAGAACTGCATAGGATGTAGATAGCAAATGATTTGTATATATATGTGACACTTCAAAATATTGAAGGGACTTTACAATACTAGAAAGCTTTGGGAAGCTTGACAGCTTTGAAAATTGCATCTGCATCCGTATCTGGTGTAGAATTAAGGTGTAATTACTCAATGAAACTTGCTGGTAGATGTGGATATCATTTAGTACTGACAAAAGTGGAGGCCATTTCATTCAAGGGGCACCAGAGGTCATCGGAGGGTAAACCATGCGAATCTGTATAATTTGTCGAGAGTTTTATTGAGCTGTGGAGCTATATTTTAGTAGGCTATGCCTCACAACTATGGCCTGTCACACAACCGATGATCTAGAAGACATAGTGTTTGCACAAACTCTCTGTCTAGCTATGAGCTATATCGTTAATCTCCATCTATCTATCCTCGATATGTGTGTCTGTTTCCTGTCTACCAAGAACATCACAAACAGCTTGTGTACACTGTGCAAGTGAAATTCAATGCATTAATTTATGGAGATCAGGAGTATGGAGGAGACCAAAAATTGATCCTCCAGGAACACACAGAGTGGGAACAATGTTTTTTTTCAGACAGTGCAAAGACCTCCCAAGTCGTTTAGATGTGGATAGGGATTTTATGCCACAATTTGGAATCTTCTGGCTTAACTAGTTGTGGTTCTAAAACCAAGCATTAGCACCCTAAGTATTGATAAACAGTTCATTGTAAGCTACTGCATTATACAATGTGAGGGACCACTGTCTGTCACGGGAGAAGCAGCTCATTCAATACTCTGAGGCAACCCAAATGTACTGTTCAAACAATTTAGGATTGGAAAGGCCGTCAAGCATACACCTGGAGGTTGAGGATTTGTGTCCATGGAGTACTCTTGAGCAGGAGGCTTCATCCGGATTGTTCCTCTCCACATAGGTGTAATTGGGTACCTGTAAGGTGTAACTTGTGTTAAGAGTGCATTTCAGTGCAGTATACACCTATGTTTGTGTGGGGAGTGCATTTGAAACAAACTGGGTGTAATGTGAGATATATACATACTCAAATATTATTATTTTATTACAATGTGTTTATGAATCCCACAACCTTGGAGTATTTATTCAATCTACAAAGCAGCAGTCATTACTGTGACTACTTGAAATATCTCAAAAAATAACATTCTCTCATCTCAACAATGAACATCTCTGGGAATGTTTTAACAAATTGTATGTGATCGTTTCACTGAAGGAACTCAGACATGGTGTCGTCATTGTTGGGGACTTCCCCTCTGGACTTGAGACATTGCAGGGGCGTGCCATGTTGGGGTTGGATGGGGATTGCATTTGGGGGTGCCCGACCAACATAATCAGCACTGGGAATAACCACAATCTTTGGAGCTGGATAACCTCCGTTACCAGAGCTTTATCTGCTGTAGATCAAAATTTGTGAGTTTGATTCCTGTAAAAGACTGACTGACCATCTTATGTAGTGCCTTTGGGCAAGGCTCTTCTTCTTGGCTCACCCCAACAGATAGCGTACATTGGCTCATAAGGAACTGCCCAACCTTCTAATTTACAGTACAGATCGAGCTTTACTAACTGAGGTGATCCGAGTATCATAGACCCCAAATGCACCCCAAATGCTCCTTTCCATGTTCCACACCTCGACTTACTTTCTTTCTCAAATTTTTTAGGAGTATGCCTGATTCACATGATTTCGGTTAATATCCCTATTCATGTCTTACCGAGCGTGCCTCTCTTTGTCATTGGCGGCCTTCTCTTGCCACTGGCTCTGCTGGATTTCCGCCGAGGCATCGTCATCGCTGGAAAAACCGCCCCGCTGGGACAGAAGATGTAGCTGGGATGCGTGGGAAGGAGCCCTTAGGAGCGCCCTGCCTCTTTTTGACGTGTCTGGAGGGCAACCGGGAGAAGCTGTCGGAGGAGGTCGAGCTGCTGAGCTCATCATCTTTCAGAGGGGAACCATTAATAGGCATCCATAAATACCATGTGTGACCTACCTATGTATGTTTAGGGTATGGAAGTGGCTTATAACAGGGTATAAGAGCAGTACTGGCTGTCCAATGAGGATGTAAGCCGGATGAGCAATCATAAACATACGTAGGTACACGCAAAAGGCAAATCATGTGAATAGAGCATATATGCCTTGTGAACAACGAGGACATAATCCATGACACACAAATTTCATGCGCTGATGGGCAGGTAATCAAAAACTGTAATGCAATACTGCCAATTATAGATAGTGTTTCCATGAAATCTTTCAATTTTTCTCTCAGAAACTCCTAATGAATAATTCATGACATCATGATAGGATACAAAGTCTTTGTCTATGCACCTGCTCCTTCAACTTCCTGTTACAGGGTTCCTGCAGATTCTGGGCAATCAATTTCCATGACCTTTCCATGACCAAATAGGATTTTCATGAACCCAAACATGAACTTTCTTCTATTAGATCCTACATAGAATTTTCAACTGAACATCCAAGAGAGAGCTAAAGCAATAATGGCAACAGCTGTGAGAAAGTAACAAGATAACTTCATGAAAATTTCATGACTTTTCATGACTCACAAACTTTTCACAGAATTTCAAAACTTTTCCAGGACTGGATTTTTATTGATGAAATTCCATGACCTTTCCAGGTTTTCCACGACCACAGGAACCCTGCTGTTACGACATCATCCCGCCTTTATTTCTTCAACAATACCCGCATATCTGTTCATTATTCCCTAATTGACAAATCGTGACATCCTTACCTTATCAGCCCTGCTGAAGGTTCACTGCTAAATGAAACCGACTGAAGACTGTTAGCTAGTAGGAGCAGAATAATATATTATAGCTGTCAAGGCTTATAGAGCCACAACAACCTGTCTCAAGACCATTAGCAGGTAGAAGCAGAATAATACATATTGCTGTTGAGGCTTATAGAACTACAACAACCGGTCTCAAGACTGTTGACTGGTAGGAGCAGAATAATATATTATAGCTGTCAAGGCTTATAGAGCCACAACAACCTGTCTCAAGACTGTTAGCTAGTGGGAGCAGAATAATATATTATAGCTGTCAAGGCTTATAGAGCCACAACAACCTGTCTCAAGACCGTTAGCTGGTAGGAGCAGAATAATATATTATAGCTGTCAAGGCTTATAGAGCCACAACAACCTGTCTCAAGACTGTTAGCTAGTAGGAGCAGAATAATATATTATAGCTGTCAAGGCTTATAGAACCACAACAACCTGTCTCAAGACCGTTAGCTGGTAGGAGCAGAATGACATATTATAGCTGTCAATGATTATACCACCATAACAACCTGTTTCAAGACTTAACTAGTAGGGGCAGAATCTACATCATAGCTGTCAAGGCTTATAGAACCACAACAACCTGTCTCAAGACCGTTAGCTGGTAGGAGCAGAACAGAGAGAGACAATTATCTAGTACTGCACACCAAAACTAAAATTGTTAATGTTTATATGAACCATAACAACCTGTCTCAAGACTGTTACCTAATAGGAGCAGAACAATACGTTATAGCTGCCAAAGATTATAGAACCATGACAACCTGTCTCAAGACTTGAAGTACAATGGTCACGAAATGGATTCCCTCTAAAATTCACAGACTGTTTCTATAATGAAATGGTAGGTTTTATTATTTACAGTACTTATTGCCATTAATGGAATTTTCCACTTTACATCTAGGTGAAGTCTTACTTTGACTGGACAACTCCTTATATTACCATGTATCGTCCCGGTCAGCGTGGTCGAATTTATAATTTTTAAATGGAATGTTACAGTGCAACTGGCCCTTTCCGTCTGGACTCTTGTGCAATACGTACCGGCTGTCGCTGTTTTCCTATTTACTATTGTTATACTGGATGGAGCGTGAATTATAAGAGTCCAAAGAGGTAAGCTTTAGTGTGTATTTGTAGTGTTTGAATAGAATGAGTTTTGTAGAATTAGGCATTTATGCGAATCATTAATGCGTCTAGTTTAGCCTACTTAGTATGGGTTGTAGTAAGCGTGGGTTGTAGCAAGTGGCACGTGCGCATCAAAGAAGAGCCTACACCACACGCAAACATATATTACAACTTTGTTATTACCTGCGCAGCATACGCGCGCGTATGAAACCATTATCGATTGTGTTGGTTCTTGTACAGAATTCAGCATCATCAGGAACACAAGCAAGGAGCTTAACAGTACTAGTGACAGAATGGGCGATCCATACGTTAGGCTACGGCGGATGTGAGTAAGGGGAGATGGTGCTATGCGCGTCGTAAAAAGTCAGTTTCGCGTCGGGCCACGCAAGCGGATTTGGTACATGACTAGCGTGAAACAACGCCTTCTCATGCAAATGCAACCAGCTTCGGGCAAAATTGACATTTGCCACGTAATGGCAACAATGCAAATTGTACAGGACTTAGGCCGCCATGCCATCAGTTGGGTTAAGGCAAGCGGTGCGCTCTAGCAGTTAATAATACTATATGGGTGATATAAAATCATAGCTATGAGACAATACAATCATAGCTGTCACAATCTAGGAGAAAAATCTTGTGAAGTACAAAGCCTAATTTTACTGTCATTGACGGTCAGTCGGGCAATTCAAGGTCATTTGCATTTTTTGATAACATTCCCAAGAGGATTATGAAAAGTTGTTTTCTTGTGACCAATTACTTTAATGGTAGGAGCGGAATAGAGAGAGACAATTATCGAGTTTACCCCCCCCCCCACATACTAAAACTAAAATTTTAACGTTAGATGACCATTACAATGTGTCTCAAGACCTGTTAGCAGAGGAGCAGAACAATAATCATAGCTTATGTCAAAGCTGTAGAACATACCAACCGTCTCAAGACAGTTAAATGTTGGGAGCAGAACGAAAGGGATAGGCCATTAAAAATTTCCTATTTCAGCCACATATAGCTGTTCAAGGCCTATACAACTACATTGACTGTCTCAAGGACTGTAACTAGGGGAGCAGAACAGGGATAGGCTATTATCTATTACCATACTCACCTGTTAAGGCTTACACACCATATCACCAGTCTCAAAAGACGTAGCTAGTAGGAGCAGAACAATACATCATAGCTGACAAGGCTTATAAACCAATCCAAACTGTACAAGAATTTTTAATTGTCAGATAGAAGGAGCAGACAATACATCATAGCCGTCAAAGCTTAAACCAATCCAACCTGTACAAGAATGTTTAATTGTTAATTAGAAGGAGCAAACACTACATCATGCTGTCAAGGCTTATAACCACATCCAACTATACGAGAATGTTTTATTGTTCATTAGAGGAGCAGAACAATACATCCTAGCTGCAAGGCTATAAACCAATCCCACCCTGTACAAGATTAATTGTTCCTTAGAAGGCTTCCGAACATACTCAAGCTGTCAAGGCTTATAACCATCCAACCTGTACAAGATGTGAATTGTGTCATTAGAAGGGCAAAACAATAACATCATAGCTTCAATCTTATAAACCAATCCAACCGGTCAAGAATGTTTAATGGTTCATTAGAAGGAGCAAAACAATACATCATAGCTGTCAAGGCTTATACCAATCCCACCTGTCAGAATGGTTTAATGTTTCTATTAGAGAGCAGAACATCAATCATAGCTGTCAAGGCTTATAAACCTTCCAACCTGACAAGGATGTTAAAATTGTTCATTAGAAGGACCGAACAATACATCATAGCTGTCAATGCTTATAAACCAATCCAACCTGTACAAGAATGTTTTATTGTTCATTAAAGGCAGAACATACATATAGCTGTCAAGCTTATAACCATCCACCTGTCAAGAAGGTACTTGTTCATTAGAAGGAGCAGAACAATACATTCATCCTGTCAAGGCTATAAACCAATCAAACCTGTACAAGAATGTTTAATTGCTCATTAGAAGGAGCAGACCAATCATCAGCTGTCTGCTTCTAAACCAATCCACCTGTACTAAATGTTTAAAATTGTTTTTTAGAAGGAGCAGAACAATACATCATAGCTGTCAAGGCTTATAAAAATAAACCAATCCAACCTGTACAAGACATGTTTAATTGTTCATTAGAAGGACAGAACCAACATCATAGCTGTCAAAGCTTATAAACCAAACCAACCTGTACAAGAATGTTTAATTGTTCATTGTGTAAAAGAAGGAGGCAGAACAATATATGATAAGCCGCCAAGGCCTATGCAACTACTAGTGGGAGCAGAGCTTAAAATAGGCCATATAGTGTCTATTACCACACATCATTGCCTTGAAGATTCATGCCCTCCTTTCCAGCACGAAGCTCCTATCTGTAGTAATCTATTGTCCTGCCTGATATAAAAACTACAATTGAAAAAAAAATCTGTTTGAAATGGACAGATTAAGTTAAAATTAATAATTTCTTGGAAATGTGTCTCTGTGCAAAACGATACATTTGTTTACGGCCGGTCAATTTTCTTTTGGAAATTTGCAGACTGAACACCCTCTTCTTCAAGAAATTGGCAAGGAGTTTGAGTGCTGTAATGTTGCCTGAAGTTTTCGTTGCAGATGAGGTATCGAATGAGGCATTCAATTTCAATATCATTGAAGCCTATCTCTGGAATATTTTAAAGGCTGAAGGGAACTTGAGGTGTTAACAACCAAATGAAAAAGTCCCAAGGCTGAAAATCTACACAAGCAGAAAGTGAACTAAGCACTCTAACACTCCACTCCAGCTGTCAATTTTAGTGTGGCATTCATCAACATAGATAGCCACTGAAGATTCCAATTTCAGTTCATCCCAGTGATTTCCCTGCTACACCGGTTCTTGATCCCCGAGTCCGACTCAGTGGAAGCTCTCTTCATCAGGCGACTGGCCTCATTACCAAGAACATCCTCTATAGCCAGGACTCTGCCTGTACAGGCCTTGGGAACGACCAGCAGCTCCGTCAGCCGCCGCATGTCGTACTGGAAACGACCGCTGGCCCATGTCACAAATCACTATATGGAGGAAATTGTGAAGAGAGTGATCAGGTGCATAATTCTAGTGACTGCAGTGATTATTTGATTTGATCTGGAATCTACGGGTTCAGGAGGCCAAGTAAGGCGATCAAGGAACCCTGGCCGTAATGATCATGGATGAGCCAAGGTGGAACTCGATACTATTCTCGACTCGAGCTCAGATATATCGAGGGAGGGGTGACAAATCCCAACCTACTCCCGGGTCCACCTTTTCACGTCCCCATACAAAAGGAAATTACGCTGAAACCAGAAACTGACCACTTTGTGGAACCTGTGGGGAGACGTAAGTTCAAGGTGACTGCTCCCCTAGCTGATCCGATATCCAAAAAACACACTCCACAACCCCAGAAAGTCTGAGACCCTGCCCCACCGCAACGGCAAGAAGTACAGCCATATAAGGAAAAAACGTCTGGTGGACTGCTGGATTTCGAACCCAAATATTGCTGGTATATTATCACTGATACCATCTGCCATTCTCCTTCTGTGACTTACTATCAATAATGAAGTACCTAATACATTTCCAAGGTACCGAAGGAATAGCTAATTACTAGGACTGCCAACTTTTGGGCCAGGACCTCAGTGGAAATCAACTCCATACATCAACTTTTTGAAACTCATGGGGGAAAAAACCTATTCAGCAATGAACTGAGCTGGCTGTGAACTATAGATGTCTTTTATTAGGTAACAAGGCTCAAATAAACTGAAGTAGTTTTTTTTTCCCCTATGTGCATGTGTGATGGATTATCCAACATTCATGAATACCTAGATTGGTTTTCTGCAATCTGCTGCGTCAGAGGTATAATCAAAACCAGTATTGTTAGCAATCAAGTGTAGGGTGATCGCATATTTGGTTGAGTGAGAATGTATGGTCCTCCCGAAAAGTCTTTTTAGGCAACAATTAAAAATTTCACAGAGAACTGGCGCCCCCCCCCCCGGTTGATGAGGTCTTGGCTGGTGATCCAGGGGGGCGGTCGGGGTGCTGTGCTGGAAGGAGAGTCCCTGGTGGTCGTGGAACTCCCTGATCCGCTTCGGCTATGTTGACCTGACAAGGATCAGCTCCAGAGAGAGGGCTTCCTCCCCAGCCCCACAGACCCTGCTGCTGCTGCTGCTGTCTGGGCTTGCTGCCTTCCTCAGAGGCATCTGTCAGGTAAAGAAGGAATTAGACTATTCTTCAGGGTAATCTAGGAACTTGTGACATGTGAATGGGGATAGTCATCAGTGGGAAATGACCTTTTCACAGTAAATATAGATTATCAAATTAGAATATAATGATATAAAATAGGCGTTAGATTCAAGTGTTTGATCCAGGTTGGACTGAAGGCGGTATGGGAGGGGGGGGGGGGGGCAGCTAACACCCCAAACCACAAGATGTAAATTCTGGAAAGGGCTTAAAATGATATCCAGCAGGGAAAACTCTAGAGTCTAGAGCCGATTATTGGCACTGGACTAATTTCACGGGACGAAAAGCCCATACCCCCATAATTGAAATAATTCCAAGTCATAACCCCAGTGGCTGACCAAACTGGCGCAAGTTGGAGATCTGTGACGTATAAAAATTGGATCAACAAACGAACATGTTGCAGGGCAAGACTACTGTCACCCCACAAAATCACTATCCAAAAGAAACCATTTGGAGAGTCTCATAAAACCTGACTGATATTCGAAACCATGGCTCCTGGATGGAAAGCTGACACTTGAACAGTGTGCCCATCTTCAGGTTAATACACCTATTTGCATATTACAGTGTCGATTTGTTTAATCACCTTTCCAACAGACAGGGAGCTAGGCAGGGAAGACCTGTGGGGGGGGGGTGGGGGGAGTGTGTCTGGAAGGAGGGGAATCTGTGATCTAACCTGGCTGTGCTTTGTTGCTGGCCTTTCGGTTGCTCTGTCACCTCTGTGAGGTCTTTCTGCAGTTGTTTCCCCGTATGGAGGAAGACGGTCAGGGAGCAAGTTTGACAGGACCACCTGAGAAGTGGAGACCAGAAGTAGCGATTCGGGACTCCAGGGTATAACGGCCCCTGAGAGAGGCCTAGTCCTGTCGGCGTCAGAATATCTCCTCTGAATGGGGATCAAAAACATATTGCGCTACTTATTAATGAAAGATCTCTGCGTGAATGTCAGCTGACAAGAATATAGGACAGTGCAGAGTGTCTTCAGGAATGAAAGTATCCATCAACATTATAGAAACCAAGCAGAATCAACAAGTTTGAAATGCTAACGTTGGAATTCCACAGAATTCTGTCGATTGCTGATAATAGAGTCTGCTGATAACTGGGAGGTGTTTAGGCCTAGCTGGCGCCATTCCGACTCTCAACACCAAGTCTGACGACTGAAAACGCAGTGTATAACTGAAGGGTTGGGACTGAACGAAAATTATACATAATGGATTACAGCAATTGTTACGTTTCTTATTTTAGTCTTAGTCTTGGTGAGAGTCGGAAGGGGCCCCAGGCAATAGGCCTAAACACCCTCCAGAGTTAAGTTTAAGAGGGAGGAAATAATTTTGATACCTCCTGCCATCCTCTCGCCGACCTGCTCCGTAAAGAAGAAAGAATCCCCCCCCGTGCCGAGGTGAGGTGTAGTAGGAGCACTCTATACTGGAGCCTTGAGACAAAACGGGAGGAAAAATCAGACAATGTGTCATTAGTTTCAATTAGTGCTCTGAGGTATAGGCAAATTCAACACACAATACCAGGGAAATATCAGTTAGATGGCATTGATAGGAAATGATTTCACCTAGATCCTCCAATCAACCTCTTGCCAACCAGCTCTTGCAGAGAAGAAAGCTAGGAGCCAGAGCAGGAGCTGTGGTAGAGGCACCAACCACTAGAGGCCAGCTGAGAGGATATAAGGCACTGTATCAGACAGGCCTCAATAGCGGTGAGGGCAGGTATGGTGAGTGTCCGCCTGCAAGGCGCGAGTTCCCTGGAGAAACACTGGTACACCAAATTTCACCCCGCTCCTTTCCGTGTAGAAAAGTGGCTGCACGAGTGACAAGCTACACTCTAGTCTGTCAGATTCGGGACGTTAAATGGCGACCCGGGAGCAGGAAGTCTACCCTGCCTCGTTACTCAGGTCACTCTTCGAAAAGAGTAGGCGAAATTCGCGGTTGTCCTTCCACACCAAAAACTGGAGTCTCCACAATTTCGACTAAGGAATAAGGGATTGCCTATGTCAGCTGAAGCACCTTCGGGTGGGCGCATAACACGAGGCGTTAAGAAGTATAAAACAGGCCTCACTAAAGTGTACCAGTATTAGGTCATGCCCGAATAAAGGTACAACTAGCATTTTTGACCAATTTGTGCCTAATAAAAGCCACTGTGAAGATAAAATTAGGATCTAAAACAGTTTGTGCAGCTTTTGAAATAGTGCAGACTTGTGAGCAATTTAGGGAGAATGGTAGAAAAACCTGTATGTGTCTAAGTTTTGTGTACGACGGACTGCTATGAGGTCCTCAAAGTGTGTGAGCAATCTTGCGCATCTGGAAGGAGCATTGTTGCCATGCAACACCAGCTATTTAAATGCTGGGTTGTTGTAATTTAGTCCCCTCTGAGTGAGCCTCTCATACAATGAATGGGGTGGTATTGCATATTTTTAGCTAGATGCTAATACATTTCACTGGTACAATGAGCCTTGGACATAGCAATATGTTAAGCATGTGCCGTTCCACAGGTCTTTGGCAAAATTCTAACAACGTGCATGCTCCAGTGCTTGCATTCTAGACCATTTTTAAAGGTTAATCTTTGACTGCAAAATCATTGATTGCGAATCGTTCGGAACCTATGGGAAGCCTGAGGACTTTACTGCAGTGCTGTGAACAAGGAATGTCTCCTGAAATGTTCCATGCACCACGTGTAAAGTGGGGGTACCATTGTGAGTGACTGTGAAGAGTAGCGAGTGCAGTATGTGGCAGCCCTACTGGGAAGTCAACTGGGGAACACGATGAAGGAGTATGAACTGATGCGTCGGGGGAGAGAACAAGCATGGGGTGCATGCTGTATAGAGGGTGTACTATAAGCACTAAGTACTAAGTCACAGATGATCAGGGGTGTATCTTTGAAGTGCTTAGAGCATGTCCCAGAGTGGAAAAGCGCTATATAGAATAATATATATATTATCATTATAACAACCAAATATAATGAGAAACATCAGAAAGATGGAGATGGATGAATTGGTTTCACATCTGACTTCATCTCTCGTCGACAGCTCAGGCAGATGAAATGACAGCTCAGGCAGGGCAGCTGAGGCGACACTTACCTAAGAGGCCGGTTAAACAAGTCAGATGGAGATAGACGGCGCACAGGGAAGTAGAGAATGACGTCGACAGGGGAAGGTGGTGTAGTCCCGGCAGATGAGGGATTACCAGGAATTGGTGGAGGCACAATGTCATCCGTCTTCGAGAGGGTGGGTTCTCTACGGGGAGAAATGGTGGCAGTGAGAAGAATTGGGTGGAAAGATATTATAGTGGTAGGTAACCAAACCAAGATGAAGTTGATACGGCATCTTTGGGTTGCCCTGACAGCAGTGTGGGGACTGGAGTTTGGTCCCGGTCTCGAGACCGGTGTTGAAGGACTCGGTCTGGACTCGAACTCTGGATTCCAGACTCGGACTCGGTCTCGGACTTGGTCTCAATTGTGTTGTCCATGTTGTGCTTAGACTTTTTCAACAATTTCCTTTGTATATATTCATAATGGTGACTCTAATTAACTATCTATCTATCTATGTAATCAAATAAAGTCAGCAGAGAGACCGTCAAACATACTAATACTTTTAAAAATTATTGGATTCAATGGACTCGGACTTGGACGCCGACTCGGCTGCTGGGACTCGGTCCGAGTACAGGTTCAAGACCGGCTAAAAATTACTGGCAAAAATCCTGAAAATTATGACGAAGAATATACAAATTTTACATTGAATTCAAAAACATTTGTCAATGTTCGAATTTGCATGAGCAACTAACTAAGAGCACAAATGTTGTGTCCAATGTTGTAGCTCAGACTAATTGTCAACCAATTTCCTCTGTATATATTTCATTCAATGGCGGACTAAATTACTATAGTTTCTATGTATCAAATAAAGTCTATGCAGAGAGATCGTCAACATTATTAACTACTATCAGACACATCATTGAGGGTTGAGGTAATTTGAGCTGAATAGAATGAGCTTCATCTATCCAGTTGTGGTCAAGTTATGCTTTACAAGCAAAAATCAGAATGTTCTGCACAAGTAATTACGGCTCCATACTCTGTGCTCTCCATGACAACTGTGAAGAAGTATACCACAAGTTCACATCATCTAAACCAGCTCCAGGTTCCTGCCCCAGGCAAGAGCTTTCAGAGGCTGAAGTTCCTGCAGGCAGCACTTAACTCCGGAACAACTCCCAGTACATCTTCAATCGTTGGACATAGTAAAACAATCAAGAGTAACCTTCAAACCTATTCTCCCTTCCTATTTAACTTTAGTTGTCAATTTGTTACTTTCTCCTCCCATGAAGCGGTTTGAGCAAACACTCCTATTTTGATTCTGCGCTATACAAGATTTATTATTATCACAATTATGACAGAGAATGCGTCACAGATCCGGCCTGCAAAGTAGTCACCTTTGTCCACTTGCTACAATGAGGCCTTACCTGGAGGGTCGTTGCTGAGGGGTCGTCTCGCAGGTGGGATCACCTTGAGGGCCTGTTCCAGGAAGTCTAGTATCTCGTAGTTATACAATCTCCTGCAAAAACGGATGTTGTGAGTGCAATTGTTCATATAATTATTTCATGATGGAGAGACCTGAATTATGTTCCATTCATGAGGCACATTCCCATTGGATATAGCAACAGTGAGTATCGTGTATTAGTTGTGTATTTTACTTTCTATTTCAATGCCAATGAAATGAAAAGAATATATCACTGTTGATTAAAAAGGGCATATCCATCCTATCAGTGAACAGTTACCTGTACGTGCACTCAGACCTCTTCACAAAGCTAGACATGGTGTGAACATGGGAGATGATGGTTCCCTTTCCTTGATTCTCCTCCCTTTTTTGGATTGTTTCCCTCTACCTCACCTGCTTCCAACTAACAACGCTGACCACAAGGCCTGTGGAAGCTAGCTTGCAGTCGGACCCACAGCAGGCGGCAATAACTGATGCGCTTTGCGAGTTTCAACACAGGGTTTTGTTTTGAAAATTTAGGTATTTTGGCGAGGGTCACAGTGTTTTGTGATGGTCAATATGACGATAGATTGCAATGATAGGAACACCAGGATAGTTCAGCTGAGATTACGGTTGGTACCTTTTCTCGCTATGAATAGGCCAAAACTATTAATAATTCTTGCCGAGGATGTCGGACAGACTCTTTAAGGATCCAGCATGGGTAGAGGGTGAGGCAAGCCTCGGTACTGTATTCTATGCCCGGGAATTATTTTCCCATATTACGCTGTCTTCCCACAAGTGCGGGCTTGAGCACGGGTGGAAGAAATTGACCTGACATATTTAAATAGGCTTGATCTCCATGACACGATCACAGGAGGTGCGGAGGCGGGCTGAGCACAGATGAGGTTATTCAAATAAAAGTATTTTATGCATGCATGTTTGCCGCAGGGTATTGGTTATTTTGTCTCCTGGAGATCCGTCTCTGTTTTTTTTTTGGATGGACGAAAAATGCCAGTTCCCGGGAGGCAGGTTGGGATGCGGTTACACCCCCGACTAAATATCATCTGAGCACTAGTCAAGAAGATAAGGCGAGTCATCCCGGTGCTCATCAACGATCAATATAGACAGGGTTCCTGATGAGTCTTACTTTGGCTTCTGAACCCTTAAATCACGATTTCAATCAAATGATTTTCCCCTCCCTGGTATTTGGTTTTGTTCTCATTGCTCCGGGTTATTTTCGTGCTCTGTGGATCTATCTCCACACTGGATGTAACTAAATGCTTATAGATTGTTTTTTTCTCTCACCTGGATTTTCCCCTATGTAGTATTGTTCCTCTTGCTCAGGGTTAATTTTGAATGGTTGGTTGAGATTTCTCAGGATCTCATTCCTTATACCAGATTCTACCCTAGTCGTTGTTTCCACCTCCTACCCCGTGCTGTCACCTCAACCACTCTTTTTGGTTTTGGGAGGTGGGGGAATGTGTGTATAGTTCCTTAATATTTACATTCACAAAGAGTACAAAATCGTTTAACAGGACCTCTCGACAATGGACATTTTCTATATATGAGTCTGAAGACATTCCATATCTGCGACTGACACACGTTACTGTGTATCTCTTGAGTATTCACATTGGATTGTTATAGCGTACATACTTGTACATTCTACCTATACGTTATCCTATTGAGAGCACTTTGTCTGGTATAGAGACAGTAAAGAGGTGTTGAGGTTGAATTGCTGAGGCTAGGATGTTTACTTAACCTATATCATCCTCTTTGAGAGGCAGGTAGTGTCAGGTATAGATAGTGATTAAGCGCTAACCTTGGATTGCATGGGCTAGGAATATAAGACTCCCCTATTACCCATCCTCTCGGGAAGCACCTTGACAGGTATAAAGATAGTGAATGGAGCGTTAACCATTGATGCTGGGCTGGGAATAAATACTTTTAGCCCTATACCCATCCTACTGTCCGGGAGCACCTTGACGGTTTATAGATAGTGGATGAAAGCTTTAACATGGGAGTTGCTGGGGCTAGGATATATACTTACCCTATACCCATCCTACTCAGGACCACCTTGACAGGATAGATATTTGAGCGTTACCATTGGATTGCTGGGGGCTAGGTATGAATACTTACCACCCTATACCCTCCTACTCGGGAGCGCCTTGACAGGTATAGATAGTGATGGAGTTAACATTTGATTGCTGGGGGCTAGGGTAAAAACTTAACCCTATACCATCCTACTCGGGAGCCCTTGACGTATAGATATGATGTGAGCTTTAACATTAGGAGTGCTGGGGCTAGGATATAATACTTACCCTATACCCATCCACTTCGGAGCACCTTGAACAGTTAAGATAGTGATGGAGGGTTAACATTGGATTGCTGGGGCTAGGATATAATACTCACCCTATACCCATCCTACTCGGGAGCACCTTGACAGTTTAGATAGTGATGGAGCGTTAACCTGGATTGCTGGGGCTAGGATATAACTACTTACCCTATACCCATCCTACTCGGGAGAACCTTGACAGGTATAGTAGTGATTGGAGCGTTAACATGGATTGATGGGCTAGGGAATAATACTACCCTATACCCATCCTACTCAGGAGCACCTGACAGGTATAGATAGTGATGGAGCGTTAACATTGGGAGGCTGGCTAGGATATGATAATTACCCTATACCATCCTAATTGGGAACTGACAAGGTATAGATAGTGAGGGAGCGTTAACATGGATTGCTGGGGCTAGGATATAATACTTACCCTATACCCATCCTACTCGGGAGAACCTGAAAGGTTAGATAGTGATGGAGCGGTAAAGTCATTGGATTGCGGGCTTATGGATATCATAATTACCCTTACCCACCTACTGGAGCACCTTGAAAGGTATAGATTAGTGATGGAGCGTAAATTGGATTGCTGGGGCTTAGGATATAATTACGACCCTTACCCATCCTATCGGGACAGCACCTGTAGGTATAGATAGTAACGGAGCGTGAACATTGGATTGCTGAGGCTAGGATATAATACTTACCCTATACCCATTATACTCGGGAGCACCTTGACAGGTATAGATAGAAATGGAGCGCTTACATTGGATTGCCAGTGCTCTATACCCATCCTATTTAAGAGCAGGTAGTGTCGGGTATAGATAGTAGTGGAGTGTTAACTTGGATGCGAGGACTAGGATGGTACTTGCCCTATATTGATCATATTCTCAAGCAACTTGTATACAAGGTAGTTTAATGGAGGATAACAATGGATTGCTGGGCTTTAGGATATCATTCCCTACTCGCCCTATGCCCCATACTATCTGAGAGCAGCTTGTCAAGTATTGTCAATGGGGACTCACGTACCCTGGGGGACTCATTGTGCCCAGACGTACACAGTCCCCTTCTGGACCTCCCCCTTGACCTGCTGTGGTGATACCGGAGAAGACCGCTCGTCGGTATGAGTCTGTCCTCTCCCCCGCCTGCTGGGAGCTGTAAGAGCCTAATGGACACAAAACAATGTGATTACCCAGGAACAGTCAGTGGAAGAGTCCATACTTGGGGGGGGGGGGGCCTCCTTTCACTCTGCTACCAGAAAAAGTAGACTAGGGAGTTGCTTGACCCAGGTGTCCGATATTCCAAGATGATACCATATTTATTGTAAAATAGCCCCCCCCCCCATGGATACCCTTCCATGGGCCATGGTGGTGGTGAGGATTTGGTGGGCCCTGGTGACTATGAAAAGGCATGCAGAGAGTAGGCATCAATAGGAGTGGGACGGACGTTATTCTTGTGCATCACTTGGTCTTCTGTGAAGGTCTGAGAAGTGTCACTCTCAGGTATCCAGGAATGTGGCCAAAGCATATTATACCCTGCCACCAACTGATGGTTCACTTTGCTCAAATATTCCGATGGCATCACTGTCATCTGCGAGGTGGCATACATTGACGTGTTCCACACGTGGGCTGCAGACAAAAACAAATGGGTTCTCCTGTTCTGCGACCAGTGGTTGTTCCTTCAAAGAAATTTAGTTTGTTACAACACCAACAAAAGAGAGGAATTTGATAGTTTGCAGATGTTACAAGCAGAAAGAATCTGAAAGTATCCTAGGTAGCCAGCCACAGGCACTTTACATAGGAAACAGCACAAACCGCTGCAGTGATGGAAGTCCCACCTTAAAATTCACTGGGGGGGAAAAAAAATCTGAATATAAAAGTTACCCGGTCAATGAAAAATGTCGGCTGAATTAAAAATTTGTAAAAAAATTATGAAAATTGGACAATGAAGGACCTCAATGACCCAAATTTGAATACTCAGGACCTACTCCGACGACGCATCCATCCAGAACTGAAGAAACCTCCCCAATGTGCATGAAAATTTCGGAATATGCACATTGAATTGACTCAAAGTAACCCCAAATTTTTGTGTAAATTTCACAGGAGCAATAATGAAAAAAGCTTTTGTTGAAAATCTGTTAAAACTTAAAATATTGCATAAATTTATTGTAGCTCAAGACTCTTAATCAGCATATCTGATCAGGTCATGTACCCGATATTCCCTACCTATATGCGAAAACCACATCACCAAGCTCTTACAAGTAAAATTAATAATCAATGAGCTCGGGACAATACATTACCTAAATTATTGGACTTCCTGCCCAAAAAATTTTAACTAGGATTGTGTTCATCCAACCCCCTTGCCACATTTCAGAGGAAAATGTGGTGATGAGCAAGCGTGATAATGCAACACACACGCACACAAAAACACCACCCCAACACACAAGAGTGGAAATGATTTAAATGGGATGGATCAACCCAATTATCATAACCAGAAAGCCAAAAGGGCTTAGTGATTCTTGACTCTTTCTGCCAACCTATAACCAGACACAAGGACAAATGGGAGATTGCACCAGCTCATTGTTATGGGAAACCATAACGTCGAAAAATTTCACATATTCCCCAACCAACCAATAGGGCCTCCTATACTTTTGATAAGGAAGCTACACACTAACTTCAGGTTTCAGACCTTGACTGCTGGTGACCTCAAATGAAATCGGACCTGAACCAAAAACAATAGGGTTAATGTAACCATCATGGGGAAACTCCCATACCAACCATTAGCTTCAGCAGTGGGTGGAGTCAAGTTACGTGTTACAAGTCAAAATTGGTCAAAATATTCACTTTCACAAAATTTCATATTCTGACGTAAATACACCTCTGACCTGGCCACCTGGACCAAAAACCATAGGGTTCTATACTCCCATAGAAAGTTATACACTAAATTTCAATTGTTAAGACCAACCATTCTGGACTTTGCTGGTGTTACGAGGTTTACGACTTTGACGCTTGTTGACTTAGAGACCTCTGACCTGACCCCAAAAACAATAGGGTTCAGGTACTCAGTCATGGGAACACACCATATCGAGTATGGAGCGTCATCTATCCAGGTGGGTAGAGTGATCATGTTACAAGCCAAAAATTGGCCAGAAAATCGACTTTCCAAATTTTTCTCTTTTTTGACCAAATTCACCCGACCGGGACCAAAAACAATAGGGTTCCTCGTATTCCCCATAAGACAAGCTATACACCAAATTTAAACTGATCAGACCAACCATTCGGACTGTGCTGCGTGTTTACGAGGTTTGCCGACTTTGACCTCTGTTCACCTTAGATGACCCTGACCGACCCCAAAACAATGGGAGTTCATGTACTCATCATGGGGAACACACATATCAAGTATGAGCTTTATCCATTCGGGGGATCGAGTTATCATGTTTACAAGCCAAAAAATTAGCCAAAATACGACTTCTTTACAATTTACTATTTTTGACCAAAATTCACCCCCGACCAAAAACCAAAAACAAAGGGGCCTGTTACTCCCCATAAGGAAAGCTAACACCAATCAACTTGATCAGACCACCATCCGAACTTAGTGTGTTTACACTGTTTCAGACGGTGACCTCTGTTGGACCTAAGAGCCTCTGACCTGATCCCAAAACGATAGGGTCATGTACTAAATCATGGGGAAACACACATACCAAAGTATGAGCTTCATCCATCCGGTGGGATCGAGTTTATCGTGTTTACAAGCCAAAATTGGACGAAATATTGACTTTGCACCTTTTTACTTTTTGACCGAATAAACCCCGACCTGAACCAAAAACAATAGGGTTCCTGTACTCCCCATAAGAAAACTTATACAACAAATTTCACTGATCAGACAACCATTCGGATTAGCTTGTTACAAGGTTTTCAGAACTTCTTTGACCTCTGGCCTCTGACCGTACCCCAAAACAATAGGGGTCATGTACCAGTCAGGGGCACACACATACCAAGTATGAGGCGTATCCATCCCTGTTGGGGTTGAGTATCGTGTTTACAAGCCAAAATTGGCCAAAAAATCGATTTTTCACAAATTTTCTATTGTGGACCAAATCCCCCCACCCCTGACCAGGACCAAAAAACAATAGGTTCCTGTACTACCCATGGAAAGCGTACACCAGATTTCAACTTGATCTGACCAACCATTCTGGAGTACCGATGTTACAAGGTTTTCAAACTTGACCTCTGTGACCTCAATGACCTCGACTGACCAAAAACAATAGGGATTCATGTATCATCATGGGGAACACACATTACCAAGGTATGAGCGTGAGCTACCAGACCTGTAAGTATCGTGTTTACAAGCTGGCGTCACAAAATACAACACACACACACACACACACACACACACACCACACACACACACACACCACAACACACCCACACACACACACACACACAACCAAACACACAGACACGATGTTGAACGCATAGATTCCTCTGACTACGTCAAGAATCCAAAAAAAGGTTGGTCAACCCACAGCCCACAGAAATGGGCCCATCCCCAGCAACCGAAATGGAAGTTTCTCCAGGGGACTCACCGAACATTCAAATGTGGAATGCAAGAAGGTGGACTCCCGGGGGACTTGGCCTTGGAGGATGAAGGCGCTCTACGGCCACTGGGGCCCTTTGGAGATCCATGCGGGCAGCGAGCCGCTGGGGCTCCCAAGAAGGCTCTGGTGCTTCCTCCGTGGCTGATGGTAGCGATGAAGGAGAGCTTCCCTGAGTCGATTGTTGATGATGATGTTGAGGTCCAGCGGATATCTGTTAGGGTCGACGGGCCACGCCTTGCCTCCGGTTCCCCCTATGTTCGCTCTCGCCAGGGGGCCGAGATCTTGCGGTTTCTTGGGTGTGCTTGTCAAAATGATAGTGCGATGGAAGAATGAGGAGAAAGTACGGATGCTCGTTCGCGACAAGCAGCAGATTGCATTCCAGGATTGCCAGTTCTTTCATTTTTTTGCACAATTGGCAAATTTTTAGCTAGCCAATAATAAGTACAATGAAATTTTTAAACAGGAATGGTGTGCAGTCTGGGTAATGTGAATCTTTCGAGAACATTCATGAAAAGGAAATTGAAGTAGAGGTCCTAAGATTAGTGAATTTTTTTTTTCAGTGGAGTCAAACGGCCAGAGATTAGGCAGAATGGATAGCTTGTCACAGCTGGCTCCCAGAATTGCCAGCAGGAGGGCACTATCAGCCTCTCAACATGCCTGTAATTTTCAAAAATTGAAAACCTCCTCTAGGATCTGCGGTTGCAGTAATCACATGTCTGTGCAAATGAAACACTGGTTTCGTACCGGCATCCGACATGCATTGACAGGGGGGACATGGCACTATAGTTACTTCCTCTGAACAGATTATTGGCCGTGGCCTGCAAACGATACAAGCCCCTGCTGGTGTTCTCCATGGATCTTTAAGGGCAGTCCAAATAGCTGACCCAGGAAGGTTTTTAGCACGTCCATGACATGCTGCAGATAACTCAGGGTTACGAGCGACCCTGCGGGCAACTCTGGGTGAGATCCGAGTGTGAGACGGTTAGGGCCCTGCAATCTACGCGAGTACTTAGTACAATAAATGACGATAGTTGCATGCCAAACTGTGGAACCCAAAAAGTGCTAGTCTCTACCCTGTTTTGCCAAAGAATGAGAGGAATTTATCTTGGCTGCTACCCAATCACGGCTATTCAGCTCCCTTTTACAATCTCGAGAGGGATGAACAGTCAATATGGGAATTCTTTCATGCATCCAGATTTCTGGGCCTAATTCATTTTGAGTTTCCAGATCCTAATCAATCCATTAAGGCTTCCTCCTATTTTCTTTGCCATGATTACTTTCCTGTCTATTCCGCAAAATGAGCACAATCTCTAACGACAAAACATATGAACATTCACTGCCGTATGAAATACACAGCTGAATTCAGAATGAGTAGCATAAGAAGGTAGGGGTCCACATGTCTGACTTTCATTACCTAATTTCTTTCCATTGTGGTGTAAAATGAAATTCACGTAACAGCTTGATCAGCATTCACTCTAGTATCACTAATTTCCTAATTATTTGAAAAGTCATGGTCCATAGGTTTCTCACTTACCCTCCATCGGCATCATCATCCCCACAGTCCAATCGTCCTCACTGCGCTGTCCGGTTCTACATGGTCTGCGACGTCTGGAGCATGAACCGTCGTGCCGACATCCAGTACTCTGGAACGGAGGGCTCCCCCACCGTTGAGTTGAGGTCCATGTTTCGGTTACGAGCTCCGCCATCACCAGGATGGGCCGGTGGGCCTTGTTCCGCTCGGTCCACAGAGGCTCCGCTGCCGGTCCTTTTCAGGGGAAGGAGAGTGCCCGTGGGGTGAAGGGAGTGGTCGGGAGGACATTGAGAGGTTCGGGGTGGTGTCAAACAGTGTGACCTTGGTCGGATGGTGGTGCTCTTCCGCAGGTCTAGAGGGTATGCCGTCTTTCCCAAAGCCGGTTCCGCAAGAGAAGAAAGGTTGTATTGAAGAAAAAAAATCCACAAATATCCCAAATGTTGCTTGTGATGCTAGCTGATAATCCAAATTGTCTGCCACAAACATACACAATTACAGACTACAGTGAATTAGGGTTTAGGACAGTTCAGGAAGGACGCATCAACACAAGTGTGGATCCAAGTTCTGAGGCAGTAAGTACCAGGTCATTCCATAATTCTCCACATGGAGAATGGATGATTGACGATTCATAATGCTGTCTTGTTCGATATTTCAGCCTGGACTTCAAGTCCAGCAATTATCCCATGGACTGATACCCAACAATACTTTTTATGGTGGGATGAAGTTATGCTGAGCCAGTTGATCTTGCTTGAGCAATGATGCAATAACTCACCCGACTACTGCCTCGTCCGTCGGGGTCAGTTTATTTCCGGCGACTTTTTTTCTTCATGGTATCGTCTCTCCTGGCCATTCTTCAAAAAGGATTACGAATGTTTAGACAGGACAATCATCACAGTCCTTTCTACTTGATGGTATCAAAGTATTTCTGGGACATCAAGCCAAGAGTGCTTGGCATGAACCAATGTCTGGCTTGGGGAGTCTTTGTATCAATATATATAAAAATATTAATGCAACCGAACCAACCAATTATAATTGGCACAATTGTGCACAAATAATGCATGTGGTTCAATTATAAGCATGTCCCCCCCCCATCCTCCTACCTGGAATAGAAGGGAAATTGGGGAAGTTGCCAGAACTTACGCAGGGATTTGCACAGTGGACATTCAGTTGCCACGTCATTGCTGGATTTAGCCAGAGGGGATGCATGGGTTCGCTGGATGTTGCGAGACAGTGCTCAGCTGTGCTTTGTGTATGCTATATTAGCCAGGGATGTGCTCCCTTGTATTTAATCTATCCCCGCTTGGGGATATTATGGTTTTGGCTTCGCCGTCTCCGCGCGTTTTTGTTAGGCAATAAATCTCAAACACTGTGTCCCATTGAGCCGAATACTTGGCAACATGTCTGCCTTAGTGAAACCACGGATGGGTTCAAGTGGGCGTCGTCCATGAAGGGGGTCAGCTAATTTGCATAATTTTCCGATTGGACAAAAGATTTTTCCGTGCGCCATAACTCTCCAAACACTGTGTCTGTTTGAGCCGGAAACTTGGCACACATGGACCATCATAGTGACATCTCAGATGGGTTCAAAAGTGGATGTCGCCGTACTGCAGGGTCAAGCTAAATTGCATAATTGGACGTAAATTTTCCAAAAGTTGGTCCGATTCCACGAAACTTGGTAGGTGGGGACTATGTTGGTTCTGAAAAAGAAGTGAATGTAATTTCAAGGTCACAGAGGTCAAATTTACGCGAGCTACAAAAGTTGTCAGATTTCAATGAAAACCTTAGTCGGTGTGGGACGAGGTTGGTCTCGAAAAAAGTGGAGGACAGGTCATCAGAGGTCAAAGTCACGCTAATTTGCACATTTTTCGAAAGTTGGTTTGATTTCCACAAAACTTAGTAGGTGGGGACTATAATTGGTCCGAAAGAAGGAAGGTCATTTCAAGGTCACCAGAGGTCAAATCACGCTGATATCGAAAAGTTGTCGGATTCAACAAACTTAGTAGTGTGGACGAGTTTTGGTCCCGAAAAAAGTGGGAGGACATTCGGGGGCATCAGAGGTCAAAATCACGCTAATTTTGCCAATCTACACATTCTTTCGGAAGTTGGTCGATTTCCGGGAAACTGGGTAGTGGGGACTGTAATTGGGCCCGAAAGAAGTGAAGGTTATTTCAAGGTCACCAGAGGTAAAATTACGATTATCAAAAGTTTGTCAGATTTCACGAAACTTGGTAGGTGACATGTAAACACTTGAGGACTACATTTGTGGTAGAGAAATTGCACTATATAAAAGCCAGTCATATCATTACTATTCATAATGACCATCCACATGGCAAAACTATAAATCAGTTTCACCACTGATCGCGATGGGGATATACACGTTGGCAGTTTACACGCCAGCATGTGTCTAGTTTCGAATATAAACTCCATGCTACAAGACCTGCCTCTCCCGGTATGGGTGGCCGATGTGTAAGGGGGCCGATGTGTTGGGGGCCGAGGTGTGGGGTGCCGAGATGTAGAGGGGGGGGCGAGGGGACTGTCGAACCAGACTTCCAAATGGTGGAATCACCGTATAGGGAGATCATTTTACATCTAAAACAAATCTTAGGAGTAGAGGGGTTGCAGGTTGATGACATAGTTCCTCCTTGGCACCCAATGTGAATAGGCACTACAGCACAGCGGGGCTTGCCCATGACAAATGACGTATGCAAGAGCATGAAAAAGAGTGAGTATTACTAGGCAACCAGAATGGGTGGGCAATACATTTTTTCCGGACACTTTGCAGTCTTTCCACATTTGAAATTATTCTTCCAGAATGGGAATTGCTGAAATAAGTTTGGTTTTGCCATGAAATTTTCATAATGATGCTACATCCACAAATATGAACCCAATAGAAATTGACAGACAAACAATTATTCGAAGCATATGAAGCTTTCTTTTTACTGCCATAATTTCAAGTTCAGTGGAAACGTTGTTATGATTCCTTTTCGCCAATGCCAAATATCGAGTTGAGTCCTCAAAATTAGAGACTTGTTGACTACACTCCAAGAGTCCAAGACCTCCTCTCTCAAGTACTCCAGCTCGGCAGAGGGACACATGGAAAACCAAAACACGACCTACCTCCTGATGTGACGTTAACACAAATACATCTGACCCGCAATTGAAATATCCACCACACCCTTGGTTCCTTGATCAACAAATAGAGCCTATTCAATGGGTAACACTCACTGATTTGCCCATCCGAAGAGTTTCTTTTTCAGGCACTCTTAGCATTCTCTGAGCCTCGCCTCCAGCTTGCCCGACGGCGCTTTCTCCCTTGATTGTTCCCAGAGGTTGCTCAAGCGACCTTATGAGAGGAAAATAGAAAAGATTTCCTAGCAAATTGTTGTTCAAACTAATTCACCCCCCAAATTGATTAAGAACAGTGTAAAATATAAGATGTGTCCGTAGTGCTATGACAACATGGTAATTTTGGCTACGAAATCCAGCAAATCACAAGAACAAGGGGAATGAAATAATACTAATGAAACTACGTCTTACAAATGCAAATAATCGCTCAAGTGCACTGGCTAGGACGAAGAATCCCCCCACTACCCGAACAAAAAAACAATAAACAGTGGTACGTAAGAACATGAGTTTTCAGGTTTGTGTTTTTTCAGGTTGTCTTCAACGATGGCAAGGGTTAGATGTAAACTTAGCTAGAATCATCTGAGCACTGGATGGGAAGAGATGAGTTATTGCGGATGTTCCTCGAACAATAATGGCAGGGTTTCAAAGAGCCTTAATTGGCCACCAAAACCTATAGAAATCAAAAATTCTCCCAAAGTCTCCGTTTAATGACACATGATATATTTATAGATGACAAAGAACTAGTAACTATGTAACTAATCAAGGTATCACTAGAAAAACCTATCAATGTGTTTCCATGTCTCGTTTCTTCTCTATTTTGACACTCCAAAGCACTTTGGTGGGAGATACCACCTAAATATTCAGATAATGACATCACTTATTTCAAATCACGGACAAACTTAGCCTGTGCATTAGTTCCTGATGATCTCACAGTTATCTTCTTCCCTTCATCATCTTTCAATTTCAGAGTGCTCGGTCTCTTGGGTTTACTCTCCTGTTATCAAAAGAACAAGGAGTATTTCTGCAAGGTATAGAATGATCTTCGGTTCAGATGAGATGACACATTACTACATACAGCGGCTAACAGGCATGGTGGGACCAATCGCCCATGGCCAAAATTCTGGCCGCCGCCCAATTATGTTCACAGGTGCAATTTTCAATGAACTTCACATTGCCAACGAGGGTGGAAGCTTCTGTGCCAGTAATGGAGGGAAAATTACGAAGGTGGCTAAGCCTGCATGGGTAGGAAGTGGATGATCGATGTGCCTACTCATACACAATCAGATAGACAGATTGGACACACAGACAATATTTACCTGCGTCATTTTTTTAGCTCTCTCATGTCTCTGGTACTGATGTCAGATCTGCGTTATCTTCAGTGCCCATAATTTAGTTCTGGGAGCCAGCTCAGGGGTAGTAGCCGATCACAGGTCTTAATTGTGTTCAACGATAGCAGATAGACGGACGAACGAACGCACAGACAGTTAATTATTCTCCCCTCTACCACCTTCGTTAGCAAGGTCAAATCTAGGAATCTCAGTCTGACTATTATTGAGGTCAGATAGAGCCAGTGGCTTGACCTCTATTGGTTTTCTCATATGCAAGCAGAAGGACAGAAGACATATAATGCTTCGTCGAGACGGATCAACTTGAGATTCTCTTCCATACCCTCCATACCAGCAATAGAGCTCAGAGTTGTAAAGTCGCTGGTAGCGGAACATAACGGGGTAGTGGCCAATGGATGAGTCCACTCAAGTAAAGCTGACGAACAGACAGACCCACAAACAGAATCCCTTACTGATCAGAGAAAGCTTATTTCAGCTCCCCTTCCATCCCTGTTGCCGAGGTAAGATCTGTTAATGTTCAGCAATGTAGGTCACAGTAGCAACTAGCCCCTAAGAGGCAGTGGGGATTCATTGGTCCACTCAAACACAAGCAGATAGACAGAGGGACATCCATACTCAACTGATAAGAAAGAGCTTCCCGCCCCTGCCTCCTATCTCTCCATACAGAGGTCAGATTTCAACATCTCGGTTTGTTTTTTTTTGAAAAACCCGGCATGTTGTGGGTAGAATCAGCTAGCAAGGAGATATAGGTCCACTAATGCACTGACAATTGTAAGACGCCACCCAACAATGAGGGGTCATTGTCGGGACTCATATGCGTCACTGCACCAAATTGTGAGTAAGACGGCTGACACAGGGGTGTGTAATGTACAGGAATGGCAGGTTGCAAATTCGACGGAGGAGTCTCCATGGAAAGTCAATTGTTTTTTTTAATTGTCGTTCAGTGAGTGACGTTGGCGGTGAGGTCCCGTTCCCAAGATTGTAAGTTGTCACAGTGACTAAGGTGTGTGTCAGTGTCAATTAATTGTCTGACGCACACTGGCCCGGTGTATTGGGGGTGCGTTTTACGATTGGACAAGTGCCTAATACACAAGAATGGACAGACGACACAAGACAATCCTTACCTGGTCAGAGAGCGCGCGTCATTTGAGCTCCCCTCCCTCGTCTCCGATGGACAGAGGTCAGATCTGCGAGTCCTCGGTACCCGCAATGGAGGTCATAGTGGTGCTAGCCCAGAGAGGTAGTGGCCTATCGAGGGTCAACTTGACGTCCAGGCCAAGCTGTGCCAACGGAATCCAAATATTCCACAGGCCATGGGATGTGCCAGAACAGCTGAAATGGAAGTACAAAATTAATATTTCAGAAAATAATTAGACATAAAAAATATGCTTCGAGAAAACAATTGGAATAATAATTCAGCGGAAGGTGATGACTGATTTACAACCGGCCTCCAATACTTGTACAAAATCAGTTTACTTATATTGAGAGTTCACATTCATCAGGTGACATGTAGGTAACATGGAGCCCAAAAAGGATTTAGAAGGAGCAAATGACGAACATACATGGGTCTGATGGTCTTTGCATCAGCCGCTTGTTACTTATGACTTAGGACATCTGCTTTCAAGGAGACACAAACAGTTTGGTAATATTTGTGATTCGAGATTGTGCTCATTTCAACATTTATCGAAGCTCTCGAGATGTTTTCAAAGAATAAATCACAACCCCAGAATGTGCGAAACATGGCAGGGGCTATAAACTCCCAAAACAAGTCCTGCGCACTGTTGGTTGACACTTGCGAATAATCAATTATTTATGTTCTGAGACTGTTAGAGACAAAGGGAAATATTATGAGTTGTGGGCGAGGGTTGCTGTGATATTGAGTCAACTCTCCAACAGCTTAGGTTGCAAAGTTGGTCGCCAGTTGATGATGGAAATCGAGGGAATGGAATCAGGAGCAAAAGGATTGGAGTTGCTGTCCACAAACAACCATCGTGGGATGATAACCCTGGATGTATATGCCTAGAGCAGGAGGACATTGTAATCCTGTCTCGAATGTACTACAGATCTGTTGTGGGGACACTTATACCGGCTAATGATGCTGTAAGCTGGGCTCTATACTCACCCTCAGAATCGACCTTGGACCCAAACCTCGGTAGCTGAAGTGGGGGGGACACAGCCTGGAAAAAGGATGCAAGAGAGGAAGTAGAGAGTTAGTGGAGACCAATTAATTTAGACAGGTTATAACAACACCTCATTTATGTCCTAGCAATGACATGAATCGATGACAAGTCACGCAAAACTTCCCATCATAGGAAGAATGTGGTATGGGTCCGTTTGAAGCTGTGTATAAAAATTAAATTTGTGGATTACAATTTTGTTACAGAATTTTAGATAGCGCATCAACTACTAGATAAATATACTATATATAGTTATTTGGTAGCGACTCATCTTTGTTCTTCCAGCATCAGATGCAACAGCACAGGTCCGTTAGTTTTTTTTTGGCATAAGGTAAGTTAAATTGTGTGTAACCATTGTCCTACTGCATCGGAACCATGCCTGCATAATAATTTACTGTAGGCTAGGCTGTAGTTAGCCTACCTTCACGCTTCAACAACGTTCATTCTTTAGAGCTAGGCCGTACCTAGGCTCAATATCATACCCATCTAATCGTCACCGACATAGTATCAATGTTTATGAACTACAGTCTCAAAATTCTCTCTTCACACAGTAAGGAGGAAACTAACAACAAATTTTCAGCCTCTCAATGGCCAAATAGGGCCTAGACTATCATAGGAAGATGATACCCCTTGTTAGGTTCATATACGAGGAAGAGTCGATAGGGCAAGATATGGGGATGGGAGGCAAGACTGCCAAAATCTTTAACTAAATCAAAATGCAGAAAATTCCCTCAAACACGCGTTGTACAAGAACTATGTATGGTTGAGCACCGCACACAAACAAAAATGTTTGCAAATAATAGTTAAAGAAGAATCTCATTCAGTTTTTTTGTGATACCCCTTCCAGTCCAGTTCTCTACCAGGGGCAAAATAACAGCAGTTATTATGTGAAGTTCATGGACAGCCTCCATGTACCACCCACCTTGATGAATTGATTAACTCAACATGTACAAGTGGCCTTTTCGAATTTAGGGTGGTGGGCTATTCCACCTTCTCTCTGTTCCCAATGTTCTGTCTCACCTCTTTCCCACCAGTTTCAAGGAAAAAGTTGAGGGGAAAGTAGTTACGAAAACTATTGTACGGCACACTCACATGCATTGTATACTCAACGTGGCCTCGGTACCAGTCATCCATGCCACCTGGAAGTTTCTCGGAAGCGTAGGCAGACAGGCATTAAAGACCCCCTGGTGACAGATGACCGATAGTGGGCACTGACCATCGTTGACCTCGAGGCGAGAGGATCATGGCGGCAGGGGTCTCCAGGTCGTACTTGCTCCCAGAGGAATACACCTGTAATTGCACAATAGACAGGATACAAACTGCATGATTTGTTTACATATCCATTGTGTCGGTGACTCGTAGGCTCTTAAGATCTCATGAGCACAGCCTCATCAAACAATTGATAGCAACGAATGTATGCCAGAGCCAGTGAGAGAGAGATGTAGTGATTGACAATGGGTAGAAAGGCAACAGAGTGAAAGAGTGAGAAGTAAATTAAGGCAATCAAGTGATTAGAGGGATTGAGTGACTGAGTTGGTCGAGTGGGTGACTAATGAGCAGTAGTAGCCTGCTAGACATACGATATGAGATCCGTTCCCTAACCAATAAGGGGTCTAGCTATCGCTCTTTTGGTATATACCATGGGCGAATATTCCGCAATATATCGCTGCAGACCCGTTTGCCAAATCCCCAAAAATTGGGATTCGGCTCATTACGATTCAGGTGCGTAGTTGTCAGTCATCAGTAGCATAACGGGCGTGGATGTGGATGGGAGCAACCCTGGGTAGATTCCGCGAAAAATCTCCCAATGTTTAGGTCATAAATCTTTACAAAAGACCTTTCCAATAACTTTTATAACACTGAAAGCCAATGTTTTAGCTCTGCGCAGGCTTATTGCGGTTTGTTTGGTATCGGCCGCACAAGTTGAAAAAAAAGAAATCCCCAATAGAGAAATAAAAAGAAAATCCCTCCACGTACGCCAAAACTGGGTTGGAGGTTGTCTAAACAATCCCGAATCAGATCATAGAGTAATTTTCTAGCAGCATGATTGTTTTTCCTAAATTAGTAAAGAGAGAATATTGATTGCACAATCAACGTTGAACATGCAAACCGCCCAATATCCCCCCATAATTCTTTTGACTGCAAGCAGAACTAAGTCGCACAGGCGTTGTTCAGGCAAATCACCGTTGGTTGAACGTCATCCTGCACATATGAGTGATGATCCTGATAGAGGTGAACAAAGTCCAACCCGCTCTTTCAACAGGCTAGAGCAGTAGGGTTTTCGGGTTCGACTAGCTGCTCAATTATACACTCACAGTTTTACTAGAATTGCTGAAACGTAAGGAAAAAGCCAAAAGGCCAAGTGATTAATTGATTGTTCCTCATCCGGATCAAGATGAGGACTACCGACTTACTACTTAGGAGCTAAAGTTGGCCAAAATATGAGTTTTTTACCTTTTCCAATTTTTACAATTTTTTTACCAAAATAATTAGGGTCTTGTACTCCACGTGAGAAAGCAGTATACCAAATTCCAACTCGATGGACCAAGTATTCCCGGTTCATTGTGTCCATGTTTT
The DNA here is from genome assembly GCA_026419785.1 of Sclerodactyla briareus. Lineage (NCBI taxonomy): Eukaryota > Metazoa > Echinodermata > Holothuroidea > Dendrochirotida > Sclerodactylidae > Sclerodactyla > Sclerodactyla briareus. The sequence goes on from JAODTK010005671.1 coordinate 74,486, forward strand.
CAGACTATGACCTCTGCTGTCCTCTTGACTGCCCCCAAAACAACAGGATTCTTATTCTTTCCTCATCACAGGGAAACCAAGTATGAGCTTGATCCATATAGGTGGGGTTGAGTTATTGTGGTCACAATCTAAAATTGGTGAAACTATCAATGTGCAACAAATTCTATCAATTATCAAAGATGCCCTCTACTGACAATAGCAGGCAATAACAGCAAATCTGAGTGCATATTAGCCTCCAACATCCACATATAAATGGCGAAAATCTGTGATTAAAATCTTCATTCAAATTCATTGGGACTTAGTTTGTGATATGAAGCAGCAAACGCAATGAACGAACCTGGTGAGTCTGGACGAAGGGAACGCAGATGGCAACCTCCCTCACGGACAGCTGGAAGAGGAATGTAGCATGGCCTGGTACGGCCCGTCTCCTCTTGTGGGGTTGGGCAGTGTGGCCTGGCTGGATGAATTAGAGGGCGCTGTCCCCATGATGATCCCCTCATCGTCCGAGTCCTTCCACTGACTGTATGACCTGCTCGTAGGGCCACCTTGTAGCTCATCCACACCATCAGCCCTGTGATCGTTGGTGAGGAATGACTTTGATCAAATGATTGAATCACCTATTGATCAGTTTAAGGGTCAATCACTCGAGAAAGAATAACAACCAATTTTCCCAAATTCTCCAATTTTCAAATAGACAATAATCTTTCAATTTTACTCAAGTTGGATCAAAGATTGGATAGACCTACAGGACCGCTGACATTTTTTGCAAGACTGGAAGCAAATTGTTGTTCCCCAGAAATTCATCAATTGTTGTGAGTATTGCCCTCCACTCCGAGTTAAGGTGCGAGAAATGAGGAGATGCCCGAATGCAGGAACATACCTTGATAACAAATCGTGCACCTTGTCAATGTGAAGATATCAATAACGTGTCATCTGGTGAGTCAGCGGCAATTATGAGAATAGGTCCAACTACCTGATGGCTGGGTGACTTCAAGTCCTCACTTAATGGCATAACTCCTGCTGGTTAAGAATGCATGGATTGGCACTATTACCATGCAGGAGGCATGAAGGAGATACCATAAGCGATGGGCCATATAAATCGGCAATGCGCCATAGGTGGACATAGCAGTTTTGCGTAGATTTGAATATTATAGTTTTGGGGCTGTGTCCGGAGCCGTCTCCGCCCCTGCCTCTCGACCACAGAAACTTCAGCTAAACTTGTACGAGTCCAGATAGAGCTGGTACCATTTAGCTGCACATCTTCAGGTAAGTCCCAGAATAGCTGGACAACAAGTTCAACAAACAGCCCCACAAAGTCCAGTTAGTATCTAGCTATGCATAACGCATTGCACTCCGGGAACTCCCAGCTAACGAGGGAATACAGGGCGACTACGATGCCAGAAGTATGTCACATAAGCTCAAGCCAAGTTCAGAGTAACTACCCAGGAGTGAATTTTTGCTGCACCCCACAGCCCCTGTTAACAAACGTTTGTAATTGCTGTCACGAGCTTTCCCTCTGCCCCCCCCCCCATCACACACCATCTCCCCCTCTAATCAACTGACCTTATCAATGCATGTGGCCGGAATGACAACAAGGCTTAATCAGCGAGACCAGGAATGTCTGTTTGCCCAAGTCCTTGTACCATGTGTTGGCCTTCGGCTCTTCACTTGGCTGGCCCTGTTGGCAAAAAGGTCATTTGTAATTACAAGTGGTTCTCAAAGTTTTTGATTTTGATAGGAAATCGCCATCATCCCTATACCTCCCTCTCACAAGGAAAAACATGCATGTACCGGCAAATCTCCAATCAGTAGGCTGGGCTCGAAATATAGTCCGAGGGTATGTAAGAGATTCTTTCAAACTAGTACATATCAAAACCATACACCCCAAATTTGGTCGCTCTAGCTTGTGCTGGCGAGCTGTTGCAATTACTGTAATTTGAGAAAGCTCAGGAATTTATTAACAAGGAGGGGGGGGGGGGGGGGGGGGGGCGAGTCAATTCACACTGCACCAGAATGCTGCATCTTCGGGCCTCAATAAGAGAAAGATGGAAATGACTGATTATCCTCCTATATTTTGTGAACAATTTTGTAGGTTTCCATGCAAAACTAAGCTATAGTTAAAAATACATAGATTAAAAGTACCAAAAGTTGAGTAAAATTTACACAACAATCGCACTTTGTGCTGATTCAAATCTCCATACAACCAGTCGTTCCGCCTCTTCTTATCTTCAGGCTTTGAGTTGATGCCATAGACCATCCAAATATGGAGCGTGTATTTGCGCTGTGTAAAAACCTGTACCTGTACCCTTACTCTAATCAGTCTAATGAATCAATGTATAACTGAACAAAATATTTCTGTCTCAAAAAAAAACTCACCTTAGGAGAATTAGTCAACCCAACTTTAGTCTTGAAGTATGCACTTGGTCAAACTGGGTCCGTCTCGACAAAGACCGTATTCCTGAGAGTCCCCAGCGCTAGGTTCAGTTCAATCAGAGCCTTGGCATGGATTCAATATATCCCCACCAACATCTGTTGAATAAACGCATGAAGTACGAAATAACGACAATTTGTATAACCACAACGATATCCTGTTTCTATTCAGCATTCACAGAGGTCAAAGCGCAGATTTCTAGATGGAAACTTTAACTTCAAATGTGAGAGGCAATAGATTCTTATACTTATAGGCAGCTAATTATGCCATCATTGTCTCTTCTGTAGATTACCGGGCATTCAGTGTATCACCAGGCAGTGCCTCAAGTCAGTCATTACCTCTGTTTTGCCGCCATGAAGCAGTTAATGACATATTGTATAAACAAGAATTCTGCTTTATCAGCATTCAGGAGAGGTAAAAGCGCGATTCCTACAGTTATTTCTGTATTGGATGAACTGACTCCAATGACTACCCTAACCTGAAAATGAAAGAAATTGATTCTTATACGTATAAGACAATTATGTCGATCATTGTGTGTATCACATTTGTGATATTACCAGGATGTTTGTTGATCACCAGGCAGTTCCTCATAGTTCAGTCATTACCCTGGTTTGTAGGGTTGCTGACAGTCAGAAAAACGGTCCACAACCGCGAAAATAGAAAGAGTACTGAGCGACGAAGAAAGTGTTTAAAGGCACTGCAGGCTTGATACAACAGAGAATGGAAAATGTATCTATAGGTCCAAACCCCTTTCAATACGATGTTCCTATGGGGGAGTTATTGGCCTTCAAAAGTTTGGGCATTATGCAAAGAAATTGGGAGAGGCCCCAAAGGCACAAGACGCATGACATCACACATAGGACAACCGGGAAATTAGGTCATGTTTTTCATTGTTTCATTGTGTTGAAAAGTCAAACATTTAGCAGAAGTATTGTTGTCTTCCTCTCACAAAAATAGTCCATCAACACCTACCAACCCACTACAGCAATCATCTCCCGTAGACAATGCTTTTCAAAGTGCTTTAGTAAATAATGGTGAGTTAAAATAGAAAACAAAAGATTGTTTGCAGGTTGTGCAAGTATGACATCAAATATTATTGCATGATGGGATGACATTCGATCTTGCGCATACACATGCAGAAACTTCAAAGGACCTGCAACTTCTGTAATGGAAAGTCGTACAAACCTCAGGTTTGGACGACGCATTCAGTTTTTGCCAGCTAATTTATTAGCATCTTCATAATTCACCCTGCAGTTGTCATTTTGACTTTGACAAAAACCTCTGAAACATGGGCATGATAAATCTCATATTGGGATTGCGACCCTTGTCTTCCACTGCTGGTATGCCCAACAAAACTGGGAAATAATGTGGGGAAACATCAGGGGGTGACAAACGGTCTACACTGAGTACAGCAAGCGGAACCTGCATTCCTCCGTTCTAAAGAGCCCGCAGGATACTCTCGTCCCCTTTCATCCTTCTTGTTTGAGAGCTCCAGTTCAACGGTGCCCAATCTCGAGCCTGAACAGGCACGACGAGGGGCTGAGGCGGTCAGCTGAAGACCTGAAGGGAACAGATAACGATATTAAACACTGGTTTGCAAGGATCCCAACGCCCGAGACAATAGGCTTTCACTAGGTTGCCATTAACCATTGTTCAGATAAAAAAGAGAAAATCGTTATTGTGTAAATAGGATCTCAAAAATGTTTTTTGGCTTTTTTTGTGACTTGTTCACAAGCCTCGAAACGCACCTGGTTGGCTACAATCAACTGGAATCACTATAAGACACTGATAGGAGTGTGGCAAGTTGACTGTCATCCTTCTGAAACATACTAGAGTTATATGTATCTACAACAGTCTGATGAAAAAACCTTGCCAAACCAAGTGAGCAATCATTTAGGAGGAGTCGGAAGGTATATAAAGGTTCACTGAGAAAATTTCAAGTAACAAACAAACTTACACATGAGATCCTCCTTTCAATCTTTTCAAACAGTGAGGGGCACAAAGACGAAAGAACATGATAAAGCAAGAGCGCCAATGGTGCGTAGCTCAAAATGCTGACATATCAGTAAACTGTCCACAAACAGAAATGAGCACCAAAGAATTGACAAAGTTTTGCCACGTACCTTGAAATGGATAATGAACGTTAGATACAGAACGGCTCTTGGCTGGCTGACTCAGACATCTTAGTCTTCACGGATACGTTCTCGGAGGCTCGGAGTTAGCTGGTTCTGAAGCTCCTTCTTAAGGATGTCAAAATTCCTGTGGTAGAGGTTTTAAAAAAACGATGAAAAACAATTGCATACCAGAATAAGAATGACCAGAGAGAAGAACAAGCTGATCGCTTGGGTAGTTGTTCGAGCCAAAAGGCAATACTATACAAAACTACAAGAACCTAACCAATTGGCTCTACTCTTAGTCAAGGTATTGGCACAGTTGGTAGAGCAAAACCGCATTCCCCACCCAAGACCTGGGGGGCTTGACTCCGGTCGAGTCATACAAAAAAACTTGAAAAATGGTACCTGTAGCCTTCTCGGAGGGCGCTCAGCACATTAAGGTCCTCTGCTCAATTATCACACAAAAAAAATTCTGTTCACCCCAGCAGCCTTGGAGTAAGTAACATTGAGTGATGATTGTCTTGATCGTGAGTTCAGAGCTCATTGCGCATATTCTGTCTGTGCATTTGGTGAACTCATAGCATTATAATTTCATATAATCCAGAGGTGCAACAACCTCTTGAGCATGGGCAGAGTTCACGGGTGTTAATATTAGACAAATTAGAGACGGCTAAAGCAGGAGGCACCGGCTGTGACGCAATATTTATAGGGGATAATAATGATGTGGCCAACTGAGGCAGGGCGATTTATTGACTGGGCCAGAGCATCCAAGCACAAGAAATAAGTCACCTGTGACGATCTCTGCAAAATCAGGAGTGAGTGACTAGGTTGGATGCCAGGTTGTGGTACCTATGAAAAGATCTCTGTACAATCCGGATGTGATTGAGTAGGTGGATGCCAGGTTGGTGAGTTACCTGTAGAAAGAATTCTCCCCAATCGGATGTGATTGAGTAGGTTAGACGCAATGTTGTGGTTACCTATGACAAGACTTCTGGTACAATCAGGATGTTATTGAATAGGTTGGAGGCTCAGGTTGTGGTTACCTTGATACAATCCTTGTACATCAGGATGTGATTGAGTAGGTTGGATGCAAGGTTGTGGTTACCTATGGGACAAGATTATCTGTACAATCAGGATGTGATGAGTAGGTTGGAGGCAGGTTGGGGTTACCTGTAGAAAGATATCTCTACAATCAGAAATGTGATGAGGTGAGGTTGGAGCAGGTTGTGGTACCTATGAAGATTCGCTGTACAATCAGGATGTGATTGGAATAGGTTAGAGGTCAGGTTGTGGTCACCTGTGATACAATCCTCCTGTACCAATCAGGGTGTGTGCTTGAGTAGGTTGTATGTCAGGTTGGGGTTACCTGTAGAAGGAAAGATATTCTCTACAATCAGGATGTGGATGAATAGGTTAGATGCCGAGGTTGTGGTTACCTATGATAAGATTCTCTGTACAATCATGATGTGATTGAAATAGCGGTAGGTTGTGGGTTCCCTGTGATCATCCTCGGCAATCAGGGTGTGATTGAGTAGTTGTAGTCAGGTTGTGGTTACCTGTAGAAAGATATTTCCTCTGACATCAGGATGTGATTGAGTAGGTGGTTAGATGCCAGAAGATACAGAGGTCAAACACCTCTTAAGGGCAGGGCCCGCGTTAGCAGACGGCTAAAGCAGGATGCACGGCTTGACCGCAATATTTATAGGGATATAATGATTGGCCAACTGAGCAGGGCGATTTAATTGACTGGGCCAGAGCATCCAAGCACAAGAAATAAGGTGCCTAACCGGTTACCTGTGACGATCCTCTGCAAAATCAGGAGTGATTGACTAGGTTGAATGCCATGTTGTGGTTACCTTATAGGAAGATGTCTCTGTACAATCAGGATGTGATTGATTGTTGTAGAGGTCAGGGAGGTGTAATTACCTGTGATACTCCTCTGTACAATCACTGTTGTGTATGAATGTTGGAGGTCAGGTTATGATCACCTGTGATACAATCCTCTGTACCATAGGTGTGATGTGACGCAAGTTATAGGTCAGTATTAAATGAAATATCAACACAACCTTTGATACAACCCTCTGTACAATCAGGGTGTGATTGAGTAGTTTGGAGGTCAGGTTGTGATTACCTGTGATACAACCCTTTTTTTTTCTTTCCGGTAAAATTCAGGGTGTGATTGAGTAGGTTTGGAGTAGTTGTGATTTACCTGTTGATTACAATCCCTTTAGAATCAGAATGTGATTTAGGTTAGATGTCAGGTTATGGTTAACTGTGATACAATCCTCGTACAATCAGGATGTGATTGAGTAGATTCGAGGTCAGTTGTGATTTTGATGTGGTTTTTGCAGTTGGAAAAGTCTCCACCTCAGCTGGCTTTGAGAGGCACTCATTAGTCCTAGCACTGGTCCTACTTCCAAGAGGCACATCAGGGAACCGTTGTGGCTGGGGAGGTCACCATAGGAAACTAATCTGGAGGGAAGGGGATTGCTGCAGAGGACTCTGAGCCTTTGTTCTGGAAGAAAAAACAATCAGAACAGGAGTAACATCCTACTCTCAAAGTCTGGACAGCTGATTCTCCGGGACAAACTAGAATAAAATTTGTTGATATAAACCAACAATTCAACTCGTTATTCAAGTCATTCACAGACTGCCTCTGTTACTCTCAATAACTGTCATCTTCAACCTCCTTAACTGCTTAGCAGTATAAACACCAAGGACAAAAAACTGGACACCAGTCACGTAACCAGAGTAATGTTGAGCAATGCCAATGGCAGGCACACCCTAGCTTAGTCAAATGCCACAGAGTTTAGGGAAACATATTGCTAGGATGTCCAGGTGCACTTTTCGGTAATGCTGGTGTTCAAAAGTATTGTGGGATCCAATTCGTGAGAAACCATTTCAGTACATTAACTCACACAATTTCAAATCGGCCCTATGTGTAATGTGTATGGGGCATATCTTACAGGCACCATCATCAAAGGACATATGGGGGGGGGGGGGGGAGGGGCGGGGGGGGGGGGGGGGTGTGATGGTGATGCGCTGCACATCGATCAGAGAGGTCATGGACATACTTGCACATCTGAACCCACTGCATTTAAATAGCAGCTATCCCACATGTCATTGCCACCTCATCTCTAGTTGATAATAACGGAAGATACTATATACATCTCAAAGTAATTAAGATAAGGCTTATATCACTTTTCGACGTATCAAAGGCTTTACAGATATTACTTCCTGATCATTAGTGATTGTCACACCTGACAAATTGATATAGTACAAAAAAAAAAGGACCCCTTTCTGGTTAACTCCCGACACACTATTTCAGTGTGCCACTTCATTGTGTTCCCCAAGGGACTTCCCAATAGGGTGGCAGCCACATATGACGCACGCCTACTAAGAACAAGTCACCTCACAAGGTCCCCATTTTCACACGTGAGTAACGTGAGACAGTTGAGGAGACTGCCTTGTTCTAAGGGCACTGCCGAAAAAGCCTGCCCGCTTGTGGATTCGAACTCACAATCTTCGGATCACAAGTTTGAAGCACTGCCGAATGGGCTAGTCCACCTCCATGCGGATAGTAATTCCTCATTAGGGTCATCGCAGGACTATTCCACCAGTCAAATATGTAATACAGTTACCTTAGCCATAAACTTCAAGGTGTGGGTTGGTATGGTTGCAAAGATCTTGCCCTCTTCATTCCATGTGAAGGTTAGCACATGTGCCCTCAATCTACAAGAAGAAATAATCCATAGTAACATGAACCTGTGATGTAAGGATAAAAAATAGAATGAAATGAAAGTCTAATTCAGATTAACTTGATGGAAGGTCAATAAATGGCTTGGGTTTGTCCATCAATTTAGGCAATACCCCTAACCCCCCAGCCCCCCAGGGGGTAGAATATTCTACGAATAAAGCACAATCTGTTTGAACCATGAGTCATTAAATTACTGGAGAGGTTATAGGCCTGTGTTCATGGTGCAATTCAAAGAGCTATTAGTGAACACGGAACAGAAGTTGGTACACACCGAATGCATATTCAGCATGTGTTAACGTCCCCGATAGAAACGGTGCTGTAGGAACCATTGTGTGGACGTGATTTCACATGGTGCAGATTTCATAGTATAGCTGGAGAACAATATTGCAGTCACTGTTACTTTAACTTGACTCCACTGAGTCATTATGGACTCACAGTCTATAGTGCAGAAGCATTAGAAAAGGGAAGAGGAAAGGAGCATATGCTGTGAACAGCCTAGCTGACGCACATCCTGATCCTACCTACTGTAAATGTCAGACGACAGGTCCAGATGCTGCTGAAAGCAGTTTTCTTCCCTGCAACCCTGCCCAGTTTCCGTCTGAGCGCCCATGAGAAGCACAGGTACCGAACCGTCTTCAAAAGTCTTTGTATGACTCAACAAACAGATTTCGGAAAACCACAAGCAACCGGGTGGAAAAGGCTGACACTCTACTGACTGTGCCAACACCTCTAAGCAATATATTATTCAGGATAGACTGCAACAGGATTGCATTTGGAAGAAACATCATCTAGGCGAAAAGTATAACATCACAGAGCAAACAGGAAAAACAACACCTACTGTCCTGCTAAAGAAGGCCAAGACTGGTCCCAGGGTGATTGTTGCCTAACACACCCGTGTAATCAAGTAGGAATATTGGCCATCCATCCAATAATGGGTATGTGCTATAATGAGACATATTCAAATCATTGAATTGAGGATACCCATAGAAAACGATGTAGACCTTAGAGCATAAAATCTTTTACAACAAAACGCAAAAACTTGTATTGTTGACACTGAATCGGGCAAGAAGAGAAGGGTGATAGGGTGGGCCAGTGTGGGGTTTTGTGTAAGTGCCAAGGGCTTGATGGGTATAGGGTGAGAGCAAGGTCCGATATGGGGTCAGTGGAATGGTGTGAAATCGATTGGTTATTGCTGCATAATATCTTTTGGGTTTGGTGTGCTCAATAGATTGAGCACATGGCCCTGGGCTCATATCCCAATAGCATCCCATCCACCATCCAGAAGACCAAGTATTGGGGGTAATCTACAAAATCTGTTTTCAAAACCATAGTAGGGGGACCGGGCCATACCAGTATTGGGTAAGAGCTGAGGAGCAGTGGTGGCTGGATGCTGATGGACCCTATCTTGGCCACCTTCGCTAACAAAACCCGCCATATGTTTGCTCTTTGGGGTGACCGGGTCCAGCTCCTCTGTGTTCAGAACCCCAACGCGACCTCGGCGCTGAGGAGGCTCACTCTTATCCGGTGTCCCCTGCAAAGTAGAAAAAAACATTTAGGAAACCCTTCTGGCGTAACCACTGTATTTCATCACGAAATGCAGCAGTTTTAAATGCAAAAGATCACTGAAGGCGGTGGACGTGACAAGTGGGTCCAATTTGTGATCCTTTTTTATGTTTTCTCCGTGCAAAGCGAATTTCGAAGTCATTTTTTCTGTTACATGTTTGGTACAGATGCAGGTCAAAATTCAGTTCAGAATTGAAGGCTCTTCATGGCACGAAAGGTGTCCCACATATCTATTTGCCACCCCACCCACTAGTCCATTACCAAATGATGGGGTGTGTTACTACTTTCAACATGAATTTCCCTCAGAATTAGGTTTGCTCTGATCTATGCAATGTTTGGCGATATTGCTTATATGCTGCTTGAGAGAAAACATTTGTATGCTTAGTAGCTGGTGAAGACACACTTTCCCCAAGAACTGTCAAAGTCTGAGAATTCCAGCGCATGGCCTTGACCACACTCAACAGGCCTGTTACACACATCTGAGGGTTCTTTGCTAGACCCCCTCCCCTCCCCCATGGCTACCACCACACCAACACCCTACCACAAACCCAACATTCCTTACTTATATCTTCGTCGTCAGCCTGCTGTAACTGCCCTATCCTGTAGGCCAACTTCTTGCCTGCACCCGCCACAACGTCAGTCAGCACAGTGAACGTCCAGGGCACGTCCACCACTATGGTGGCGACGCTGAACAGACCGTGCGCAGATCTCAGAGGAGTTCCTTGCTGGTCATAGCCCCAGAGAGGCGGGGACTGTCGATGGTCAGAGAACCAATCGTCCTGAGGAAAGAGAAACAAGATCTGTAGGAAATGTGAGACACGAACACCTCATGAATGAGAATAAGATGGTACCATGAAATCGGGTCTTTTGCCAATCTGTTAGTTAGGCTCTCCATGTAAGCAGGATGGCGAAGCCTACTCATATAGTAGAGGCACACTGTTCACCCATTTAGCTATCTGGTGTACATGATTCCCATACATTAGGCTAAGCCTAAGCTAAAAGAACTTAAATCATCATACTTGTAGTTTTGTTCAGCCAGCATAGATCAGTTTCTTGGTCAGGGGCCAAATGGTCCTGGGCAGGGGAGAATAGGCTTCACAGTGTACGTTTTGTACACCAAGAAACTCCACAAGATGAGGCCGGTATTGTTATTACTTGAATTTCAGGAGAGTCATGATCCTCTTGTCATCTCAGTGAGAGTCAGAAAGTAGCCATTCGTGGTATCCGTCTGGCAAAATTATTAAGATGTAGGAAACCAGAAGGTATAGGATATTTATTCCTTCAGGTCATCAATACAAAATCAAGTTGCCAAGGTATATTCCTCTGTATTGTGGCATTTTAGGCTTGGCTAATTTATCTATGCTTCTTCAAATATTTAGAACCCCTGTTTGACTTGACACCCCGCTCTCGCAAATGAGGACAAAACTTACATAAGTTCAGTCTTTGAGGTCTTGGAGAGAATGATTGAATGGACGGACTCTGTAGGGAGGCGGATATATCTGGGAGTTTCTTCACAAAGCCAGGATAAGCTGGAGAGAGTACAGGGATCACAAAGAAAAATTGAAATGGTTGCATGAGTTGTGCTACACTTGTAATCGACAACGATGACAAACTCATTGAATGAAAATTCCAGACACAATAATGTCAGTAGTAGACTGGTTCAATTGTGAAACACAATTTGTCCGGTTGGTCTCCATACCGATACATATGTGTGGATAAGATAACATAGAGCCCGTAGCCCCCCCCCCACCCCCTTCCTATCCCAGAGTGGCCCACTATACACGGGCCATGAGCACTGTGATACTGCAGATACTTCATGTGCTGAGGGCTGCGACCATTGCAAACACTTTGGTTCGATTATGCAAGCGGTAACCTCAATGTTTTCTGACAGACACTGGAGTGATTCACAGCAAACTACGAATACAGCGTGTTACAGCATCCTCTGGGAACCACAATTTGTCCTATTTTCTCTGGAGGGCCTAGTGTTCTGAAATGTGTGTGGGGGGAGCCAAACAGTTTGTCCATGATTCTCGCATCTATTGTTCCGAGTGTTGGGGGGAAGGGTAAGGGTGGGGGGAAGGGTTATTTGGGAGTTTACAGTTGGAAAAAGTAATTTTCTTCTCCAATGAAGTCTCTCAAAGTTGTTTCATACACTGTGTTGTATATGAGTAAACCTGTGTGTAAACCTTCCAAACATCACTTCAAATCACAAACACATAAATACCAAACTGTAGCAAGTTACCCGCCTTACTGAAAAGCAGACAAAAAGAAAGAAGAAACTGATGGGCAATAATTTGAAAGCAATATCCGTGATGACACCAAATATTCATACAAATGATATATGAATTTTTTTTTATTTCAGAACTCATCATCAGTTGGTATTTCATAACTACATCCCGAAAATATTGTCTGTTCGCATGAGTTGCATATGCACAAACAAACACGTACACATACCTTGTATACTGTGGTTACAAGTGTAACATATTGATAACTACCTTGTTGAGCAGGCTTTTTGATGCCGTGAGCCCCATACAGATGGGGAGAGGGATAATCTCCACTCAGATGAAGGCCCGCCAGCTCAGCGAGCACGCACAGCTCGTCCACCCCCAGGGTGCAGGTCACGGACAGGCCGATGCTGCCGGTCGGTGACAGGGGGTCGTCTTCGAGGGAGGCGGGGAGGAACACTCCCGTCGTCTGGCTGCTGCTCTCCTCTGAGGTTTGTCTTTTGATGGGAAGATACATCCACAATGCTCGATTTTAATTACTGGCCACATTTTGTTTTATTATAAATGAATAAGTCTGTTCCACGGTTTTTTCGAGTGCGCATGCTCACAGTTCATCAGTAGTCGGGTACAGACAAGAGTTTGCCATGCTATATCGTTATGGCGTATTTTCAAACTGTGACTACTCTTCGAAAAACAAAACCAATTCATCCCATGTTATCAGTGGAGTTAGTTGATGATATGGGGAGAAATTTCGAGAAGTTTCGTGCTGGTATGATATGAAGTTTTCGTCAGAGGAGTTTCGAAAGATCCCCATGCCTACTGTTTGGGCTGTGTGTGCGTGCATTCCGTTTAATTACTACCCTACGGACCTTTTATCCCATATCTTTATCATATCATTATACTGCAACCGTGAACAGGCTATTTATCAAATACTAATATGTGAACCTTCCAATCAGGTGTTTTCCAGGCGGAGCCCTCCGGGCCATTTGCGGCCTGTGCTCTGCATTTCAGTGGCTCACGGGAGATTGGAGTGGCCCAAATAATGATGCAGTAATTCCTGCGTGCTATCCACTCAAAGCAATAATACCCGCTTCACAGTACTTACTTGATTTGGGGCTCATACTTGTTTTGAGAGTTTAGACGTCCACAGCTGCCCAAAGTCCACACTCACTCCCATCTACCCTAACATGTGCCCTATTTGTAGTTTCGAATAGTTCAGAGGTTAAACTTTTCACTAAAATTGGGTGGGTTTGAGAAACGGAACCATCTAAAGAGCTAACCTTTGTAGTGTACGACGGGTTCGCCATTCTCGTTTTCCACATGAAGATGGGGTTTTCATAGAGATGGGATGCTCCTTCCTCCTCCCCTCCCACTTCCTCTACAATTGGTACGATTGAAGGATGTGGTACATGGTCTGCCAGCACTGGGGGATCGTCTCCACTGCCGCTTCTGGAAGAGGTGTCGCTGTCTCTGTCATCTTGGTCCCGGACACGTTCACCCTCTGGTGTCTTCTTGTCCCCCCTTAGGCTGCTCCCTCTTCCCCGCAAACTATCTCCCTTCGTCTCAGACTGTCCCCCTTCAATTTCGCCACCCCATCAACTGTCCTGGGGGAAGTCTTGTCCAGGGTGTCCTGCAGACGGGAGAGACCACCCTCGGTCTTGAGACTCGATGCGTATTCTTCAGCATCAGGTCCGTCTTGGCCCGCTGGAAGTTCTTGATGACCTGAGCAACCTGTATGATCAGTCTCAGAATAGCCATGTTGACCACCTGGAGGACAGTCCCAAAGTGGATGCTGAGGACGACCTCGATGTTCCCACTGATCTACGGTTCCTGGTCATCCCCGGAGAGGAACCCACGGGGATAGACTTCCGGAGCGGACTGCGTGGACCTCCTGAGAGATCCTGGAGTGAGAGACGGAAGATGATGTCACTGGCAGGAGAAGGCGGGAGTGGTCCCGCCGCTGGAAGGTCTTCCCCGTGAGAGCTTCTTAGTGTGCTTTTCCTTCATAGCCTTAGAGCTAGTCTTGTGATACAGACTTCAAACTCCTCCAACCTAAAGAGATGAATAGTGAATTCTATCAATTATTCCAATAATAAATTTAAATATATATAATACAATTAATATACCCTATCATGTACATCACCAGGGATACGATTAGTGTGGAATGCTCACCGAACCGGCAGGGCATACCGTGGACCTATCCATGGATTATATAGAGCATGCAGCAAGTTGGGATTTGTAGAAAATAAGTTTTCACTAAAATATGTATTCTCTTTGAAATAAATTAATCATTCTTTAATATTTTGTGAACAATTTTGCGAGTTTCTATTCAGATTCCATCTATTGTTTGTTTGTAACAGGTTTACCAAAGTACATGTTTTACACTGACTTGGCGAATGGCAGGAATAGTGCATAAGTGCCTAGAGGCTCACTGGATAGGGTGAAATTCGGTAGGGAAGTTTGAAGGTTGAAAGGTACCTGAAGGACACAGAAAGCTGTCCTACTGCTTCAAAACCTGGCTTCAGGTAGAGACCTTGGCTTTGGTGTTGTTCAGGCCAAAGTACTTCAGACGGGCTTGAAGATGACCTCGATGTTCCCGATCTGAGTAGCGGATGCCGACATGACCAGCTCGCGAGGCGTGGTCTCAGGCATGTTCTGCCATGCGGGGGTGATCGTGATCACACCCTCATTGGACAGGTTGTCCTCCACGGTGTTGTCGTCTAGGCTGGAGGCGCTCCCAACGCTACATCCGCCACTCTGTCCAGGTCTGGACAGGTGCGGTTATCCATGAACCCGCCGACCAATTGGAAGACCCATGTTTGCAGCCGCCCAGAAGGCCCCCTGGGGACGTATATCCTCTCTTCTCCCGAGCTGATGCTTGAACGTCGACTTGGGGGGTATGTGGAGGCGAGTGTAGGAGACATTTGCTGAACGACGCCCTCCCCTTGTATGATCTTGCCAGAGGGAACATCCTTGTTTTTGCGAATCAGAGAATCACGTAATTACTATACTGGAGTGGCTCGAGGGAGGGGCCAGACATGGCAGGCTCTGATTGGTCCAAGTTTGTCCGGGGGCCATACAGGGCGGAGCCGTCGGAGGGAAAATCGTCCAAGATATTCTCGGCATTGTCCAAAGCCCGCTTCTGTGTCGAGTGTGCCTAATCTGTCTATCTCTTCCTCAGAACAGACCAAACCCTGGTCGTGCCAGAAGTTCCATCGTGGACAGCTAAGGATTCAGCAGCATCAGATTGACCGGAAGGAAATAACAAAACAAAAAAATCCACAAAATCCCATCTACATTCAAATTCAGAACCAGTGCAGGGATCGACACAAGCAAGAGTACCACAAGCACTCAAGCAAAACCCATTGACAGCCAAAATACCGTTTCAATCTGTGTTATACTATATTATAACACCATACCTCACAGCTTTTCTGAAATTGAATAATAAGAGAGGATTAAATGCCAAGAAAAAACAAGGATAACAAAAGGCTGACCTTCCACTGCCTGAGCAGCGCCCTGGCACCGTTCTCTAAGGTGGTAACTGGCAGGACCGTTTTCGGAGATACTCTCCTCGACCTCTTGTTCATCCATCTGTATCATGTCCCCTCAACAATACCAGGATCAGCTGGCAGGACAGGTCACTGTTGATAGCCTCTCCGCTCTTCGAGTAACGGTTCTTGTTCTAAAAGAAGAAGAAAGAAAAAAAAGAGAGGGGAAAAAAAAGAGAGATGGTTATTCCAGAAGGAGTGCATCTGAGAATGCCAAATTGTGTCATGCAGCCAATGGCCAGACAAAAGGACAAATTGGGAAATGTACCAGCCCATTATGGGCAATGACAAGTCTGACAAATTTCCCATTTTCCACCAAAGAAGGGATGCTATTTTGATCAACCAATAGGGTTCCTGTACACTTATTAGAAAGCTACACACTAAATTTCAACTTGATCAGACCAGCAATCTCAACTTTCAACTTGTTTTTTTCAACAAGGATTTCCAACTTTGACCTTTGTTGACCTCTCACCTGACTTTAAAATGATGGGAGCAAATTAAGTCATCGTAGTGAACACACATACTGAGTATGAGCTTCATCCATCCAGGTGGGGTCAAGTTATCACATTTTACAAGCTGAAATTGCTAGAATACCACTCTTTATTCTCAGCTGTCTCACACACATAATTCAAACCGGATCGGACCAAGAATACTTTATAGGTTTGCAAGGATTTTCTGTCTTGGCCTGTGGTGACCTCATGTGGTCTCGGGACTGACCCAAACAATAGATTTTCAATGTGCTCATCATAGGAACAGACATACCAAGTATGAGCTTCATTCCATTTAGGTTTGTCGCGTCCTATCGTGTATAAACTTAATTATTTTGCCGAAATATTGCATTTTCACTAACTTATTTTTTTTTTTAATATTAAAAATGACCCCCCGGTCTACACCAAGGAAAATAGGGTTTCTTGTAGTCCCTATAAAAAAACGACACACCTCAGTTCAACCTGATCAGACCACCATTCTTGACTTATCATGTTTACAAGATTTTCAGACTTTACCTCGGTTGACCTCTTTTGCCCTCATATGACCTGACCCCAAAACAATAGGTCTCATGTACTCATCATGGGAAACTCATAAACCAAGGATGAGCTTCCCATCCAGGTGGGGTCAAGTTATCATGCATTCAAGCCAAAATTTGCATTTTCCCCCCTACCTAAACCAAAAACAATAGGGTTCCTGTACTCTCCATAAGAAAGCTACACACCAAATTCTGACCTGATCATACCACCATTCTGGACTTATTGTGTTTACAAGCATTTTCAGACTTTGACCTCTGTTGCCTCGGACTCCCCTCCCAAAAACAACCGAAGTCCATTAATCATCACGAGGAACACACCTGTGCTGAAGGACTCGAGTCCGGTCCTCGGTCTCGATACCGTTCTCGAGTCCTTTTTTTCAGGGACTCAGACTCGGACTCGAAGTTCAATGACTCGGACTCGGACTCGACCAAAGGACTCGGGGACTCGCCGATTCGGTTCGAGTCCTGGCCCAAGTCCTTTTTTTTTTTCACAATACAGAACTTGATTTTACGATCGTACAAGTCATCAAAATAATACGCACGACGCTCTGCAAAAAGTAAGCCCAACTGTTCCACGTACTTCCGACTGCCCGATGTCTAAATCAGCAGGAAATTACATCATTCTCACACGCTGGCCCTGTTTACGGACACTTAATCAATTATGAATCCAGATACATTGCAACGAAAAACTATACTGTGTGCCGAAAAGTTGGCTAGTTAGAAGAAACAGATTGCCTTATATTCAGCATGGACAAATATATATTCCATATTTTTTTAAAACGATCAAATGGCAATATGATACGACTATCTGAAACGTTACAGCATTATTGCTGTTTATAATGATACATAACACGAACGTTAAAACACAACCTGGAAATGACGTTTTCGGAAGATTCACATAGCCTAGCTCTCACCTAACTTGTGCCAATGTATATGTTAGGATACTTTCTTAACCAAGCGCTTCTCATATTCTGTTATCCTAACTGACAATTGGGCATTCTACTTTTATGCCTACACGGTAAATCAATGCGAATAGATCTTGGCGGAAGTTACCGGCAGGCGGTGTGATTCGCTATAATTCATTGGGGTGCAATTGCTTTTGCCCCACGAACGTTTGCAGTAACACTTTCGATATCTCTTGATCGATATGTGACAGCTCATTTTATTCATGTGCATGCCATTATATAACGAATCGTGAGGTAGTCAATAGATAACGTATTGAATGAAAAGATTGATTCACAGGGAGGGGAGGAAAGGGTTCAATGATGAAGAAAGATCCCATGAACAGATAAAAGAACAGTAGATGAATTTTTGGAAAAGAGAGCAATTGCATTCTCTATGGTTTTCAATGCTAGGCATGGCAATCGATATTTTACAAATTGAATTTCATATAATATGTCATATTTCATATTGGAATAGGGCCTGTATGATCCGGGAGTCTGGCCTACAAGACACCCGGGCACCCAAATTAGAGTATCATTATTCCCTGTACATATCTCAGCTACCAGATAAAATCATTGGACCTATGATATTCGGCAACTTGTCATGAGGTCATGAGCGTCACCGGCACCACCCTCTCGAAAGTGTGGGGGGGGGGGGAGGGGGGTAGCCACATTTTAAAAAATTTACTGTGTGAAACGTTGAAGTCCATGGGAGATAGTTTAAAAAAAGTGGGGGGGGGCAAGCCCCCCGTCTCCCACCTGTCGACGCCCTGGCATGAGGTTCTAGACCAGCCCGGTACTCTTTCAAAGTTCTCGTTATGTCAGTATATTGTCGATCAGTAGCCGCTGCATTCATAAAATTGCCGGGATATAGCAAACAATACAGCGGGTGTTAAGTTTTGCCCTAAATTGAAGATTTTGATTTGATTGCTACGGGTTCAGGAAGACAATTTTGACTCAATCGGGACTCAAACCAAATTTTGATCGTGGATGAGCACCGGCGACAACTCGCCTTCTCTTCTCGACTAGTGCTAAGAAGATATCGAGGCAGGCGTGATAGTGACCAATCCCTACCTGCTCCAGGGACCGCAATTTTACGTCCCCATCCGAAGGACGATCAGTGAACTCCAGGACCTGACCAATTTCTCAGAACCTAGAGGAGCGGAAGATGTTTGACGCGACTGCTCCCAGCCGACCCGACGAAACCTATTGCAAGTGCCCCCGAAACAACCTCCCGAAATTACCAAGCCACTTTGCTCACAGCAAGGACCAGAAACCTTTACGACCAGGAACACGCCAGTCGAACTTCAAATACAGCCACTTCTGGAAAAAAAAAGCCCGGTGTGTGTCGGCTGGAATTCGAACCCGGGACCTGTTGCCTGCAGCGACACTGGTTACGCTTCTACTTTCCTTTTTCCGCACCCAAGCCCAAGATAGTACAGTCAATTTGCATAAGGCATCAGAGACTCGCGCTCGCCACACTGTGACGGCGCGACTAGGAAGCCGACTGACTCGGAATAGGACACTGTGGACTGGTGACTCGGATTGAGAGGATTCGAATCCAGCACGGAACACCATACCAAAGAATGAACTACCTTCATCCAGGTGGGGTTGAGGTATCGTGTTTGCAAGTTGGGCGTCACATACGTACACACATTACACCACCCAGTCATGAAGTGATAGTTCCTCTGGGACTTTGCCAAGGACTCAAAAATTGAGGGGGCTATTCTCTTTGGTATATACCTAGGTCATTTGATACTAAACATATCTGCAGGGGTTCGTTTGATGAATCCAAAATAATTTGGGATTTTCCTCATTACTATTCTTTGATGTAGCTGTCATCACTGCACGCATGGGCATTGCGAACTCTAATTGCCCTAATCAATTCACTGGTGGTGTTTCTCAATGCTCGCTCCTTCCACATGCGAGAAAGTGGCTGCATGTTAACATCCCATTCTCCCATTCACATCCATCTAATGGAGTGGTAAAATGGTGGCCCTGGGAGCAGGAATTATTCACCCCTGCCTTGTGAGCATTCGAGCAGCTTGTGGCTCTACAGCCGGGTGGCCAAAAGCTTACTCAGAAACTAGGATGGGTTTGAGAGATGAGCAAGGCTGATCCAGCATATGCTCCCCTAATTATCATTATCAATAATTATCATTTAAACTAGAATTGTCAAGAGCAAAATAACTGTCCATAGGTCCCTCCCCTGCCTGCTCTAGGCAGGCGCCTGGGCCTGACCCAACCCCTCTTCTCCCTGTGAAAGTCCCCACAGAGGCTGCACCAACATACACGGCATCTTGGGGCCCCCTAACCCCCAGCCCCCAGTGATAAGAAGATCCAAGCTAAAGGTTTACCAATGAGCGACCCCTCCAATCCATGTGCGGAGGACCACACTCAGTGGCAGTGGGTTTCAATTTTCGAAGCCTCCGATCTATTTCACCTTAGGAAGCTCAGGCTTGAACTGTGAGTCTTTGGCTTGGGCCATCATGAACGTCATCACAGGCATGTTCCGGCTGGTGCCTCAATTTCCTTGTCTTCTCCAAGAGAAACTTGAGGTTACTGGCCGAGTGCAGCCAGCTGTCAAGGGCCGGGGAAGCTGTGGTCAGGAGATTGAAGTCAAGTCTGGATAATGGGCAAAAGAGAAATAATTATCAAGCATTTCATTTTAACTTAATTGTCCAGTCCCATGCAGGGACGATCCAGGGGACTCATGGAATAGGGGTCTTGGGCATAAGCATAGGGCACACAGATCATTCATTCTTCAGGCACCAATAGTCCCTTCCACAAAAAAGGAAAAGAAATGGTCAGGGCAAACTGACTGCAAAACTTTGTAGGTGAAAAAATGAGACCAGAAGAGGTAAAATTAGGCCATACTGTTCTCCCCTGTCCACAGTTTCATAAGTATATCGCGAGGTATAACACAGACAATTTTTCTCCTTGGTAGGCCTAGGTGACTCCTCCCCCAATTCAAGTTGGGCTCCTATGTCTATGACTTTGAGAGTCCATGGACATAATCCAGAAACAATACAGATAATTTTAACCATTTGGCCAGCCTACAGGTCACTTATAAAAAGAGAACCCTTACTGATTTTCTTGTTTTTTAACTGGATTTTGCATGCACTAACAGTAGCTTTGTCCATAGTGATGCCTGCTACTCTTTTGTTGGAACATTATCCTGTTTATAGGAGTTAGATCGACCCAGCTGAACTCGAGTGATTATTGGACCTGACCCTAAAATAACAGGGGTCAGCCACTCCATACAGCCCAACTGGAAGCCCAACAATATCTCTGGTTGAACACCATATCATGTCACAACAATTTCAAGTTGATGACCCTGTATCTCAGGTTGGCTGAGCTTATGGCCAGACTCAGCAACATTAGGGATTAGCTACTTCTGACGGCCAGCTCTGTGTCCCCCAAGTAAGCCAATACATTGCCATTTAACAGTTACCATGTTTACAAGGATTTCAGGCTAACCTCTGTGAACCGACCGAAAACAGAGAGCCGCATCTACTCCCCTGTCCCTCCCACCCGACATGCAGAATGTGTCTGGTTTACGAGGTATCTGGACTCTGTTGAACTTAGGTAACCTTGAACCTTACCCCAAAACATAGGTTAATATTTACTCAATTGGCCATCTCCATACAAGTATAAGCCCTCCCACCTCTTCCTTTGCCACAGTTATCATGTGACTTTGAATGACCTTGATCCCCATCCAAGAATAATAGGAGTCTCCATATGGAATCTCCATATGGCAAACTTTCATGCGGAACACTACATCCTTTCTTGCACAGTAATCAAGTTTGTAAGGTTCCGGACTTTATTGTTGACCTCATGCGACCCTGGGAGGTGGCGCAAAATGGAATAGGGATGATCTACTCCAAAAGGGTTAAACTATATGGCAAATATGAACCCTCTGCAACTTTTGGTTGTACAGTTATCATGTTTTTAAGTTCTTGGAGTTTGGCCTCTTCCAACCAGGGTGACCTTGGACCTGACCCAACTTACTTACTCCACATGGCCAACCCAAGTGCGAAATATGAGCCGTTTAAAATCTTCACCTAACAATTTTCATGCTTACAAGGTATGTGAGAAACACACACACATGCCAGCATGATTGTGAATATTCCTTCGCTTCAGCCAAGAATGAATATTACATGCCAAAATGATTTCCAGGTCTGAAACTGGCAGTACAAAACAGGAACTTGAGTTATTGCTGAAAACATTCCAAATCAATGTGTTGCTGCCTAGGGATCACAGGCCTTATGTCTTGATTTTTGCTGGGCCAACCATATCCCCAAAAGAGTTGAAAAACAGGAATGCTATGCAAAAACAAAACAAAAAACCAAAATATACATTACCATGTACCTAGTTCTGTTATTGCATATTAGAGTAAGTCGTGTTAGAAAATCTTCAAAGTAAAAAGCAGTGGGCTCAGATGTTAGATATTGTCAGTGATGAAACAGTTACAATATCCATGTACCAGATGGAGTATGGAATGAACTTTAGAAGATATTCACCCTCCGACCCTCTCCTCAAACAGGATTGAAGGGAATGCGAAACTACCAGCAAATAGCACTAGCCTGCACGTGGCAGTATGGGTGAGGGAAGGATTTTTTTGGTATGGAATGAAAGACAGAGATGGAACACACCAGGGGAAAATATGTGGCAGTAATTATTGACAATCCAAGGCACATGAGAACAGAGAGAGGTGAAAAATTGAAAAATCCACACGGTTAGTAGGATCAACTAATACAGGAAAGGCTAGCTGGAATCCATTCCTCTAAACACCATCGAGGATAGGGCATTTGTTGCAGGTGTAGCATTTCAAATTTGAATTATGCACATCGAAGGATATCAAGAAATCCATTGCACAGATATTTATAATGTATGTGCTAGGTACCTGAACTATTCTATGATGTATTGTATTGTTGTTAGTTCGAACTGGCATCGCACAAGTGCTTCAAATGTTGACTAAATCATGAAGAACGCACCATGGTGAACCTTGTTCGACGCGATGGCTTCTTCAAGGAGACATTAACATCCACATTTGAATGAAAACACAAAAGAGAAAAGTGTTGCATGGTTGCTTCTGTTGAGAGGTTCACTGTTTGTTGCTTGAATGTGTGTACTGAAGCAATATTATGCCAAATATACATGGAAATCAGTTCTCCATTTTTCAAGGGCATTTGCAACAAAAGTCTTCTAGAGAGAAAGACTGGGACCAATAGATTACAGATGCTCCTCTTTAGATGTTGTTTCATTCAAACTTCATTCATTGCCAAGTTCTTCAATCCTGAATGAGAAAGAAATTTACTCTACATTACCACAATCCATTACATAACTTGAAGCATCAAAACACGGTTAGGAATTGCATGAGAAATAAAAGGAACCGCTTGAAGGGATGAAAAAGCGCATTCATCGAGGAAAGGTTTGCATATGACAAGGCAGCTTTAACCCAAAAGTTGCACCCAAAAATGCAAAAACAAAAATTAGACCTGCTTTAGTTGCTGCCGAAAAGTACTCGGAGAAAAACAGAAGAAATCCGAGTGTATGAAATTTATAGGAGCGATATCGGCTGAAGACAAATTCTGACGAGGTTCCTACTTTTCTTGCAGGGTGTAAAAATGGTGGCTGGTCAGGGCCTACATGAGGTACATCGAGTCTGTTCAAAAATAATAATCAGAAACCATTTCTGCAGGGTACATCAGAGCTGTGATATTTAAGCTTGTGCATGTTCAAATTTTCATGAATAACTCCCATAAGAAATGTGAATGAGCTGCAACAGCTATGGGCACAAATGCAAAGATCTACAAACTCCATAGCCAAGGCTCTCTGGCGCCAATATAAGGGATGTGTTCAAATACAAGGTACTTACATTTTCCGAATGGCACACTGTGATACAAGATCTAATAAATGTGCTGTATTTCAAGGCCATGGAAGGTCAAAAGATCAATTCAGGCCTGTGTGAAGTGATTCTATAATTTCATTTATCACACTGCATTGAAAAGTTGAAGAGTGAAATTAATTCACTCGTAAACAAACTACAGATTTGATGCATGCTCCTTGCGTGGATGAGGCGGTGTTGGGACGTGGGTACAAAAAGGAGTCACGGTGATCACCAAGGTATGAGGCACCACGCCCAATTCGCTCCCCATCCTCACCGCCTTTCGACTTTCCCTTCCCTGTTGGGCTAGGCTGATGGTCCCGCGACAGGGACGTTGCTAACTTCCGCCTGGCAGACGGAGGGCTGTTCCCGTCTCCTGCCACCACGGCGCGGGTCACCGCGCTCTTGCTGTCACAGGGGCAACGCTCCACATCTTCTCTGTAACCATTCCCGATGCTGATTGGCATTCTCTATTTCCTCCCTCTGCCATGATGGTGCTTGTGACGTTCAAATGGACCCCCTACTCGCTGGTGAAAGAGGTGCTCAGGCCACGTTTCAAGGACCTCAAAGTCCAGAGGTCAAGAAGAAGCTCACCCTGGAGACTGGAAGAGATAGACGTTGGGACGTTCAGTCTCAAAAGACACTGCGCCCCTCCTCGAGCCGCCGTATCTGGCAGTGTGGGCCTGGGAGAGGGTCAATGAGGATACCAGTGAGTCCAGAAGGGGCTGGTATAGGACGTACCGTGAGGGTGTGGGGGGGGGGTTTTTTTGGGGGAGCATCTGGGGTGGGGATGGGAGTGGTGAAAACCCCCTCGATGGGCTTGGAGTGCAGGTCATTAGACTGAGGGAGAGGCTCTCCAGGTGCAGAAACCAGTAGTGAGGCGTCAGGGTCTTTGCTTTCTCATCACCGCCGGCGTGTTGCCTGATCATTGGCAGATATGACCGGAGAGATAATAACAGGAAGGAAAGGCATAAGAAGTACTCGAGATACCAAAGTGGTATCATATCATCATTGTCCATTTTAATCCGATGTTGTCCCCGACGCGAGGGTTGCCGGATTCACCTGACTGACAGCAACCGCCCTCAAGCCATCTCTCCATCTCGCTGGATTTGCTGCGTCCTCCTCCATCAAGCCAACTTCCGTGTCTCCAACTACCTTTTCCATGTCATCCTCTGGTCGTCCACGCTTTCTTGCTCCCGCAACTGGTGAAAACAAGGCTTTCCTCAGGACATGATTCATAATATCACGTGACCTATGGATGTAAAATTAGCGTGGTGGACCATAGCGTACCTTCTAAACACCGGGCTGACAATGAGGAATAAGCGAACAGGACATGCATGCTTGCGTTGATGTATACAAGTAGAACAGGCGCAGCAAACACGATGGCGTTGATGTACAAGTTGATGGGAGAGTGTAGCTTCTACAGTTTATTGAACACTCCTTGAACGTTTTGCTTCAATTTTAGGAAGTATCACACTTCTCGTATGTAAGTATGTTGAAAGATTGGGGCCTTTGTTTTCAAATTTTAAAACCGGGAGCATGTCATATAGTCGGGAGAGCCCTCGGCTGCGCTTCAGGCTTTTTCTAACCTCCTATTATGAAATAATCCGGGTTTCAATCAAACTTTTGTTTTATTCTCTTAATTAATAATCGTTGTATCTAGAGGGTTGCATGGTCCAACACCGCTATTTCTTAAATGGTCGCTACACCCACCATAGGGCACTGAGAGCTTTCCAGAGGTGCTACAAAATCTATGGGACCTAGGGGATATGGCAAGACCTTAGGGGCCATTAGCAGCATACAAGAGCAATGGCAAAAGGCTTAACGCAAGACTACCTACCTGTGAATGGTAACAGTCACTTTGGTTTCGGATGGAGAAACGGCAACCAATCTGTCCCATTCGGCCTTCTCAGCAGCGGCGTTCTTAGCATGGCAGAATGAATTGGTGGTGGATCGAACTCCACAGGGCTCCGGGGTGCAAGCCCGTCAAGGAGCTCACAGCAGACTCCACCGCCTGTAATATTAATTAATGATGAAAAGTTTGAAGTGTGATAAGAAATGTAACAAGTCCAAAGCGCGGAAGATGTAAGACTTAAAGGACAACTACTGAAGCATTATAAAGAGGCTGAAATATTAGCTGGAAAAACTGAATGCCGTCAGTCCAAACCCAAAGTTCATACGACTTTCGTTACAGTCTTTTGGATTTTGTGCATGTGTATGGTGCAAGATCGAAACGTCTCCCATCATGCAATGATAACTGATGTCCATACTTGCACAACCCTGCAAACAATCTGTTTTCTTCTATCGGAATTCACACATTATTTTCACTTCGAAACAAAAGCGTTTTAAAGACGATGGGAGAGGATTGCTGTAGTGGGTTGGTGTGTTGTTGGTTACTTTGGGAGGAAAGACACAGAACTTCTGCTAAATGTTTGACTTATTCCAAAGAATGAACCATGCAGATACATGATACAACTTCCGGTTTTCAAGTGTGAACGTCATGCGTTATTGCACACTTGGGATTCTCTCACCCATTTCTCAGGCCAATAACTCCACATATGACATCGTATTGAAATGGGTTTTGGACCTCTAGATAGAGTTTTCCATTCTCCATGGCCACATATAACCTCTGTTGTATCTGAGCCTGCAGTTGTCCTTATTATTGATGATGGCTTTTGCAAACAAATTTCATGTTTTCAAAATCCCCCCAGCAGTCCCCTGACCATTTTCCCTAGGTGGCTGTACATTGCATTTGCGATGGGCAAGGTCTTTGTATCACTTCACTTTAATGCAGTGGACTTTCGAGGTTTGTTACGGGATATTCGGCAATAAGTTCTTGTGCGTCGTCTGTGAGGTCAGCCACATTGACTTGAATTTCTGCTCCTCCAGATTCCGAGGAAGTGTTGGGTTCTGGATTTCACTGAACTCCTTTCAGATGGGACATCAAATAGGGTCACAGGAGCAAGCAGGTTGGGTTTGGTTACACCCCTACCTCGATAACAATATGAGCAATAGCCAGGAATAGGAGGCTAGTCATCGCCTATGCTCATCCACAATCATTAGGCCAGGTTTCCTTGGACGCTCACCTGGCTTCCTGTCCTGTAGATTCAAATCCGAATACAAATTACAGGAAGATTCTAGTAGCCCAAAGTCTTAACTCAACTTGCCAAAGATGGACTCTGGGTTGTGTCATTTCGTGAAAATAATAGAAAATGTGGCCTACTAGTGGCCTTGGTCCTCCTGCAAGGATTTTTAATTCATCTGCGTGCTGAGGGGAGCCGTCAATTTACAGGAATTGTATGATCCACTTTCTGCCACTTCATGGCAGACCTCACATATAAACTACCTATTGCTCTTTTCTCTCCCAGTCTCATGAGGTGACCCCTGTTGTGTCGCAAGATGGTAATAAGTTCTTCAGCATGACCTGTCCAGAATTGGAACCTCGACCCCATCACCCCTCCCATCACCCCCTAGGGGCGTGGGAAATGTTTCTAACTTCTGTACCAACTGCCTTATGTTCATGATAGTGGTGATCTAACAGTTAATTAGCTGGTATCAATTGTCACTAATGGAAGCTAAGAAATTCAACTCTTTTTTTTCAAGAGGGTTATCAGTTCAGGAGTGCATCGCGTGATGTTCGCCACCATATGTCAGCTTGTTCAGCCAGCCACAATTGGGAATGATTACAATACCTGTGGGCAGCATCCAGGAACATTGCTCAGCCATGACGTTGATTGGTCCTTTGATATCGACCTTCACTGCCTTTCCTATCCCGCAACATAACCGTGGTCTGGTACAAAAGAAGAGGTAACATTTTAGTATTTTTATTAGCTGTAAACCCCTTCCAGATCTAGTTTATGCAAAATAAACAAAATAAATAGGAATGTCACTATAAATAATCACATATAAGCTACATATATCCATATCAATAATTTTGCTTTAAATGTTGGAGGAATAGAACAAAATAATGTTGTATCACAGCCTTACAATACAGGGCTCCCTTTTGGTTCAGTGTTTGTATATGGTTGTTGCAGTGTAGTTCAGGCCAAGTTGATTTCCTCATCTCAAGCAGCATGCCTGTTCTCCTAATGCCTCAGGGTGAAAATGACTTCAAATAACGCATTATTCCTTACCAAACACATATTGATTTCAAACTACTTATATGAAAGCTATATATTAAATTTTCGAATCAAACTTTCAGATCAGGCCCTAACTTGGAATGTTAAAAAAAACTTCACAAAATGACCTCAGATGACCTTTGCCCTGTGAGAATACAACAGGAAACATGTGGCACGATAGGGAAACATCAGCCACGATGGTAACACGCCCAGCCGGTATGAACTTAAATCCAACCCCAAGTTGACACCATTTATATTGAACGAAGTATACACACACACAGACATTACATGCAATAAATTGGTATCATGCACAGATTCAGAGATTCCTCAACTAATGCTATTGCTAGAGTCATCAAGACTAAGACCCTACCTCTTTCAGTGACCATCAACTCTTCTCATCACTGCTACTCTCGTCCATTTCCTGGATTTCCTCCTCCATACCCTCAAGGTCCTGATCCCTGGGCCTCTCTGCTATCATCCCGGGCCCCAGGCCGACCTGGACTATGTGGAACCTGATGGGGGCCATGGAACCCCCGTCCTTATGAATTTCCCGCAGTAAGGGCTGGAGTAGGGGTCTGCGGCTCGCCAGCTCTCCGCAGCAGAGGGGGAGGCCCTCAGCCACTCCTGGCATCGACTGTGATCCAGGTAGGGGATGTAGCTCGCAAAGTGCTGGCCCCTCTCCTCTGACTGCCGATCTCCTCGATGAACCCTCTCCCGGGACCCCTCCCCCGGATTTCGATGAGCGAAAGGATGTCGTCGAGGTTGTGTATGCTTTTCGGGCGGGGCTCTCAACTTTCAGCCGCGGGGCCCCGCGGTATCCACGCCCTCAGTCGGGGTCTGCATGGGGGGGCTCTGGGTGGAGCTGTAGATTGACGTCCCCCCGTGTTTACCTAGAGAGCTCCTTTTTTGATTTACCACTGCTTCTAACACTCCTTGTCCTTGCTTTTGCTGATCTGTCCAGATCCTGATCCTCTGTTGCTGAGAAGTATTCACTATCAGAGATTGTCTCAGAGGAGCTACTCCTCCTGTCTATGGAATCAACCTTGACCTGGAAAGCACGACGTTGGAAGACTGTATGAGCTACCCGTCATTTTTGCGACCTGAACGTTGACTTCGGACTGAGTCTTCTTCAGGCTGGCTGTCCTCTTGAGAGAGGTGCCGAGGTTATCCCTCCAGATATGCCAGCCTCGTCACTCCCAACTGCTCGGTTCACTTCCTGTTGAATCGGATCATCCACGTATTTCCGGGAATATCTTTTGTTTCTGTCTGCGAGCCACCCAAATCTTCCTCAATGTTTATGAGGTCTTCTTCTGGTTTATCAGCCCCCTCCTGACTGTCCTTGTCCTTCTCCACAGGACCGGGTTGGGCGCCCTCATTCTCAGATTTTCCAGGCAGCGGGAATGTCTCCGGCTCCTCTGGCGAGGAAGATGGCGACGAGTGGACCCATCCACGGGTGAACTTGAACATCTTGGTGGGCGAGTCGAGAGGGGTCCTATCGCAGGCAACAAAGGCTACCTTGCCCTGGTGAGCAGAGACTCTCCAAAGCGTCCAGGACCCTGGAAGGCATCCGGGTGCCACAGCATCCCGGGAGGCTGACCAGGCGTTACCTCGGTGGAGCGAGTCCCGTCGCTTGAGGGTGAAGAAGAGACAGCCACCGTGGCAGCCGCACTGGTCATGGCTGATGTCCCTGGCAAGGAACGGAAGCTCATCAGAATTCAGAGGAACCACAGCCGTTTGCTCTTGGTGTCGTGCTTCCGCAGGAAGTGGCGCTTTGCCCGATTCATGCCCCTGTCGTTGATGAAGTTCACAAGGTCGACGTCGAGTGAGCCGAAGAAGACGGAGCCGGCACCGAGCCAGACCTGGGAAGTTTCCGGAACGCAGACATACTGGTGGACCGAGACGGACTGCACAGTCAAGGTTAGCCCGTCCTTGACGCTACGACTGTGAGCGTTGCACGATGCCAGTCGGACGTCTCCACCTGATGAGGACAAAATAGAAAGGGGTCGGTGAGATGCTTACCAACATTTGAGGAACTGTTGAATGGTGTCTCAGTGGTTCACTATCCAGCCATTCTTTTGGGGCACTGGGTTGTATTTTCTACTCTCTTACCTAGGTAAGACCAGACAGACCTGATCGATCTATTGATTAGATATTTTGCAGATTATCTTCAAGAAGCTCTTCCCCCTGACTGGACATATCACAACGGTAACAGATACTTTGTGTGTACTGTCCAATCGACCACAGGCGCATAGAAAAACAGAACACGAAAGAATTGTGAGGTAAAAACTGTGTAAATGCTTCGCAAGTCAATAAGTGGAGAACACTACATACCCCTGCCTCCAAGGTGGCCTATGGGCGAGGTGGATGAACAGCCATTAAACCAGGAACTTACCTCATCTTAATGTACAGGCTGCATGCCCCAACAATGTTTACTTCCAACTTCAATTACATAACAGTATTAACATGGCCAGGAGTAGTACCATAGCCTTGTGGGAGGCTCTGGAAATATGCTGCCTTTTCTCTTGTCAAGAACAGTGCACAGTCACTCTCAAGATATGACCCTAACAGATATGTTAAAATATAAGATAGGTGTGTAAATTCTACTTTCTGTTGAGGTTTTTTCTGTAAGCCCTGGGGTCACACAAGATGTAGTTTAACTGAATATGGACGCCAGCATGTGGGTTAGTGAGTGCAGATATTAAGAGATTGCTAGCAACAGAAGACGTTAGAAGGCCTTGAATACTCTGGAAAGAGGATGTGGTCAAGGAGATATATACAAGAGAAGGACTATCAGGGCTGATCTTGATTATAGTGACAGGCATGTTTGGAGAGGTATCATTTGTGTCCGTCCAACCAGTCAACACGGGTGACAACGGTGGAAGGAAAAACATGACGATTAGGATGAAGTCAATAAGGGTAAAACTGATTGATAGTCCCACCATCTCGCCTCACTGTGCTATGCATGGAATGCATAAGATATGAGCCCCAGCACCAAAGTCTGTGTGACCGACAAATTAGCCTGTGTGGCAACCGTATCCTAAGTTAGCCCTGTGGCACTTTCGTTTCATCCTGTATCTTGAAACATTAACATTCATCCAGTTTGGCGTTGTGAAAGTCGCCAATGGTCAACATCTTGACTGACGGGTCTGCTGCTTAATTAGCAGCCTGGTGGTGGAACTGGACAGTTGGCATTCCCGAAATCTCTACGTACTGAAATAATTGTTTCCATGAAGACTGATAACTGTATATCTACTGCTAAAATTATGGGGTCATAGTCTAATCTCCCGGGAAGCTCAGCGCTGGGATTTTTGGTGTCGTCGTTCGAGACGGGCCTGTAGAGCCGTTAGGGAAATCGCGGGAACACGTATATTACGCGTACACACTTCAGCGGCTGTAAGACGCTGGACGAGAATGCTTTGATACTGGATTCGTGGGGGTCGGGATCCGTCACATTCTATCTGACGGCTGAGCTGTTCGCGATTGTTAGCAAACTGATTTCGTGACCTGGCCAGGTTTATTAGGTTATTTTGTATACTATTTAATTCATTTTAACTACTATGCTCATTCCCGAGTGAGTTTTTAGTAATATATATTGTCAGTATTGACAATTGGAATACTGCAATTTGCAAAAACTCTCTCTGTGTGATTTGTCTGTCTGTATGTGTTATCTCACAGTTAAGTGGGTGCGCAATCAGTTGGTTAGACGAAGCTGGCTATTGGGCTATTTTTATCCTGGTGAGATCCGTGCAGTCTGCACTGGGAAGAACCCTGTACAAATCCCTACCTTCAATCTAGTGCACAGTGTGCTCTCTACATCTGTCGCGTACCCTGTGAGCCCCAGCCTGGTCATCCTGTACTTTTCAGGTCCCCCTCCTCGGGAACAGTGAGTGCGTATGGGCCTCGCTCATTGTGCAGGCCGTCGGGGACCTGTGCACGCAGTACTTAGGGGTCGATGGCCTGAGGTCGTCCATGTCATCTGCCGCAACATGGAGGAACAGCTGATGCGTCTGTCCAGACAGAGGGCCTGCAGGAGATGGTTAGATCAGTGGTCCAAATGCTATGACCCACACCAACCAGACTCATAATCATATATATTTTTATTTGTAATTACAGCCCAGCTTTCAATCTCTTATCCCTTCGAAACTGCATTCTAAGCTCATCAATGCCTCAGCTTCCGGGTTTCTATTTGTAATTGGATTTTATTAGATTTTTCTTGTGAATCGTCCTCAGGTTTTCAGAATTTTCATAATGTTCTTCCTCCCTAACCCACTTGAATTACTGGTACCCACATGTTGCCCTCTCCCTCACCAAACTATTCCTTTTTACGTATGGATTGTGAGTCGATAGCCCGAACTGTCTTGTGGCCCAAGTTTGCTGCTGATACAACCCTCACTGGCTTCATATCGACAATGATGAGTCGATTTATCGTACACAAGTTGAATCTCATACACTGATGTAATAAGAACAATCTTTTCCTTAATGTTTCCCAAGACTAAAGGATGGATTTTTACTAAAAAAAAGAGCCAGATACTGTTCAGTGGTGAGCATTCACCCTTTCAACCACGACTGGCTTACGAAGCTTCATATCCGATCATCTGGCTTTGTATGGAGCCTTTTGAGTACCATTCATAGGTCGACATTTTTGACAACATCTCAGGTTTCATAATGTGGTGGGCTTTGTGACATGTGGTGAAAACTAGCATGGGTGAGCCTAACCACAGTCTTGCATGGAAAATATTTCATGTGAAGACCCTATCCTTAGGCTCAATTGTTATGCCGTTGGAGTTTTAGTTTTTCTTTAGGGACTATTGCATTGCAAAACCTGATGAAATTGGTTGTTTTTGGTTTATGCTTGGTAAGTACCTATGATTGCCCAGGAATGTGGGTGATTTTTTTTTTTTATATACATTGGCTTCCCAATATCTATATGTCAACTCCTACCCACCCTGTTACTCATCCCCTGGTCATGTAGCCGGATGAAGATCCCTGGGGTAATGCAAGCTCAGAACCTACCACACCCTGGCGCCAATGCAGCAGCGACTACTTCAAATCTGTTAGGTTGTAGGTACCACTTTACAGGTGGTTAGCTTGAGAGATTTGAAGATACATGTCTGTCTAAAGCCCTGCCGCGAAGCCACCCCCCCCCCCTTCCTTAGTTCATTCAAGGGATTCCCACTTGTATCTAAATGTATTACATCTGTGTGTATCAACACTTTACTAGGGAGCTTAGAATTCACAACGGCGACGGCAACGGCTACGTATGACCCGTAATGTTTTTCACGTTGTTAGACCCGTCGCCGTCCAGCAGGAAGGCGCTTTAAGATTATCTACGACGTTCATGTGCCCGTTGCGTATGGAGAGCGGCGCTTTTACGATTGGGGGCGCGTTCGAGTATTGAGCGAAAAATTCCCGATTCATTGTTCAGCTGTTGAAAGATGCCACCACTGGGTTCACGTTCACGTCGTAGGGACAACGTGAAAGGCGTGCTCCCGTCTTGAATCGCCTTGTACGGCCGTTGGTGATGTTGTCGCATGCGCATAGGTTTTCATTGCGTCATACGTTGCCGTCCGTCGTTACATCTAAAGCTCCCTACTCTCTCTCCCCTTCAGGCATATTATCCGATAATTATCCTGTACCTCATTTAACCATGAGCTAAGCTTGTGACTGTGACCTTTTCTTGTGCTGCTTCACAACTATGGAACAAGTATGACAGATCATAAAACTAACATCATAACTGGCGCATGAAGTCCTGCTAAAGTGACAGTCCCCATGAGTGAATACTACCCCCAGTCATGGCTGCTATTTCACCTTGACAGCATAAAGACAGAAAGAGTTGTATGGACAAAGTAAATCTTGTGAGCATTCCTGTATGTTTGGCAGTTGTGTTCCCCACGGTGTGCATAGCCTACGGGGATCAGACTTTGCAACACCCTCCAGCTCGCCACGACCTTGACCTGCTTCATGAGACATCCTTTCAAGTTGACTGCTGCATTGTGCAAATTCTGAGCTTTAGACCGCACTTATATCGTCAATACTGTTTCTGTGTGAATTATTATTATTAGTTTTGTCGCCGTGTCATCGTCGTCACTCCATTATTATATTCTTATTACTATTATTGATATCAATTAGGAGCTTTAACAACCAAGCGAAGCCACCTCCCGGGGCACAAAGACTTATATTTTTACCATTCACATGCAGCTTCAACCTGTATGCCGAATTGTGGAAACCAAGAAAAGCCATTCAGTGACAAAGAGGAATCCCTCACCTGTCGATGGGACAGCTTCCGGAGTGCCCCAGCTGTACATCTACCACCACTAATACTCCACGTGGAGTCCTCGGGAGGGAGGCCCGCCCCAGAGACCTGGCATGCATCGAGCTGGACCCCCGAGAGACCCAGATAGCCTGGTTCCGTTGTTTAGCTGGCCCCTCCCTCTGTAGGATGGATAAAGAGTGAACTGTAATGACATCTCCTGTGGGAGTGTACACATTCACCGTAGTACTCCGGAGGAGTAGAGGGGAGCGAGCATAGATATGGCATGGCATCAGAGCTGATTTTTTCTCGGGTTCACGAAGCCATGAAAGTTCCTCAAGGAACCCTGGCCATATTAATCTATTCGCACCGTACTAACTCCTCTTCTCTTCTGACTAGGGCTCCAAGATTTCGAGCGGGGTTCCCAATCCCAACCTGTTTCCAGGACAACAGTTTACGTCCCTCCGAAAGGAAGATCATGCACTCCAGGACCAGACCACTCCCTCAGAACCCGGAGGAGCTGAAGGCCAATCGACTTACGGCCAATAACCCCAGAAAGTCCACTGCTTTACAGCGGAACCATGGAGTGAAGACCATCACGACCTTGCCCATCGCAACTACACGTACAGCCACCTAGGAAACGTTCGGTTACTGCTGGAATTCAATCCAGTAATGCTGCGTGCCAAAGCGCCAGTGATACCCCAGTCTTCTTCCGCCAGCAGGAACCAGAGATACTAAGATAGCTCTGCTTTGGGTGTTTGCCAGTGTGTATGTATCTTGCTGTTCACCGCCTGGCAAACTAGTCATGCTATTCTTCATTTGCCCTTAAGGACTTCCCATAGGAACTGCCCATACAGCCCAACACTACACCGGTTATCTCAAAAGGTCCCCATTTACAACTGGTGAGTACCTTGATTCATCAAGATTGAGCAGTCTGCTCAATGGCACACGAGGCCTGATGTCTCTCAAGCCGATCAGGCCACCACATTCTCTGTAGTATTAAGTGAGTACCTGGTTTTTGTCAGTAACGGTGACCAGTATCGGTGAGATCAGCCGCTGTGTCTGTCTGTGTGTATTTCTCTTGCAAGCTCCAGGCAGCTTTTCTCCATGCAGCACTACCGACAAGCCTCATCTGCCTTGCTGCATGCTGCAAAAATATCAGATAGAAAGTTTTTTCGTGCACATGCTGTGGACAGCGCCTTGCTGCGGGGCTATCGATCCGGACACCTGGGACCTAGCCTACCTGATTTCAATGCCCGATGACGGGGCCAGTGTTTGCCCGGAAGGAGTTTCTCACACACACACACACACACACACACACACACACACACCCGAGGTGATCGCTAAGTCACTTGCTGAACTTTGTTCAGGCGAGACAAACATGAAGCAAGAACAAGTGTGATGAGATTTTTCTGGCACTTCATAAAGTTCTAGCAAATACAAAGCAAAGCATGAGCAACAAAGTATCTAGCTGTCAAGAAGTTTTGCTAGGTAGTCCATCACTGATATATATTCTAGGAACCAGAGAGGGCACAACTGTGGAGTAATAATGTAAAATCGTTTGCAGTATACTTGTGAGGAGCACGATCACATCATAACCCTAAGGCTGCATCTTGGCCTCTCACAGACAAATTGTAGATGACTAACTTACACATTGACATATAGAATATTAGAAAATTGCCACAAATTGCCAGCAAATCTACGGAGCATGCCAAGGAAATGTGTCCTTTGGGTGCTGTCAATATTCAAGAGCATGGTGTATGTTGGATGCGAGAATAGCAGTGGTGGGCTGGTACAAACGTGCTTTCCCGAGACTAAACCTCAGTATGTGGGAGGCAAAGTCATGAATTGAAGGTCTAGGGATA
Source organism: Sclerodactyla briareus (assembly GCA_026419785.1). Classification (NCBI taxonomy): domain Eukaryota; kingdom Metazoa; phylum Echinodermata; class Holothuroidea; order Dendrochirotida; family Sclerodactylidae; genus Sclerodactyla; species Sclerodactyla briareus. The sequence continues at coordinate 110,212 of JAODTK010005671.1, forward strand.
GACACAGAATATTAGCACCAATGTTGATGACTGAATGGGTATAAGCATACCACAGGGAGGTGTCCTTTGATCCCGTCGATATTCAGGGAGAGCGGTATCGTCGAGGTGGCGCAGACCTAGAGGGTTGATTTTCCTCTCCTTGAGGTAGTACTCAGCTGGGACCTCCTGCGATGTGCGGCCATCGAACGGCGTGATGCTCTGGAACACACCCAGATATTTCCTATGGAATGGAGTAGTGCAATCAGGAACAAGAGCATCAATGGTGTTGTAGCTCAAACCGTATTTTGTAGTATTTCATATAATGGGCCTGAGGCCCAACTGGGCCCTAGGCCCCAAATTCTTGAACACCCCCGATGGCTCTCTACCCAAGGAAATTACATGTAACTTGAAGAAAATTAATTGAAGCTGGTGGGAGGAGATGCATTTTCAAGTACTTTTGTGTGAAATTTCATAAAATGGGCCTCAGGCCCAAGTGGGACTTTGGACAAAAATTCCTTAACACCCCGGAGGTACAGCTGATAGACCATCATTATGACCGAACAACAGCACTGTGCACCAAAATTGTAGGAGAAGTAGCATTTTGCAGTTTTCCACTTATTGGCCCATTGTGCCCCTTTAATACCATTTGACTTGACCTTTAGTTTGTTCAAAAATAACCCATCAGTCAATACATTGTGACGGCGAGTCTGGACGGATTCATCAAAGCATGAACATTTTGTGGCCCAAAAAGCAAAAGTTTACAGACTGGATAGAAGGATAAGATAGATAGAATGACATGGCATCACAATAGCTCAACCAGCATAGCTGGTTGAGCTAATAAAAACCCATGATTCAAGTGACATCCAATGGTGGCGACAGGATCTATTCTAGTCACAACACGAATGGCAAAGTACAAATATTTGCTCTCTCAAGTACCTCGTTTTTTGTCTGTTATTGGCTCTAACACAATGATATTTTGTTGTAAACTTCGCTTCGAAAGGTAATTTATTTTCTTCATTCAAAGTTGCGCAGGTACAACAACTGTTTATTGTACCACTGGCCAAAAAAGCTATGTCTCGGAAATCTTCATGTGTGGTGATTCGTACACCACTCCTAGCATTCATTACACCATGAATCTGTGGGTGCTTCAGATAGATCATTATGCATGTGTCCTGACAGACAACACACTGGATTGTATGAATGTTAGAGCATTATACCGGAGCAGCAGTTGGTTGTTGCTTTATGCTTTTTGTCGATTTTACAATTTACATGCTGATATGGGTTATATGTGGGCCTAAGTGGGCCTTTACAGGCAACGCAAAGGTATTAGTGCAATTGGCGCGTTTTATGACTAGGACGCCCCTCCCGACGGTCTCCTCTGAGAAACCCCTAGAAACCCCAGTCAAGCAGTCAACGAATAAACAAATAAGGATAATTGGATTCTTGGCGTGATTAAATGTAATTCAAGTTTTATTGGCACAGACATTGGTGTCAAGCTGTTTAAGCAGTTATAAGACCTCACCTTGCACTTGCACCATGCAACTGTGGAATCCTTATTTCGCGAAAGGAAAGCTCCTAATTGAGAATCTTCAAAGGAGTGCTACAGATTATTTCACGTCTTGGTCTGACTTCAATGGAGCTGAAGCGAATTTGAGTGATTCGCTTCAGGTTTTCAAAGTTGTCCATTACTTTGATGACCTTCCCATTGACTACTTCTTCAAATTTTCTAATGTGACCACTAATAGGGGCCATTGTCTCAAGCTTGTGGTAAACGTTGCAGATAGACATTCCAGAGTATTCTTTTCTCAAAGAGTGATTAATGAGTGAGTGTAATAGCCTCTCTGCAGATGTTGTTTGGTGAGAGTTCTTTGAGTTGTGTGGTTCCTCTTCTTTGGATGTTGTGGATTCAAGGTTGTCTTGAAGACTCAGTTCATTCCTGACCCTTTCCTACTAAACTAAAATAACTCATGGGAGTGGCTGGAATTCTACTTCAGATAATTAGCAGTCTTGATTATGAAACCTACCACATATGCTGAGAAAGTTTGAAAGAAGTAAGCGTTGTCTTTGTTATCATAGGTATCATAAACCAGATGTGCCCTTCAACAATTCTGGATAGTATATGAGTTCAGGTTATGGTCAGGCTCTATACAGGTCACCAACTATCATCTGGGTAGAGTGTTGAAATGGCAATTAAAGTGCCTCACCCAAAGACACAGTGAAAAAACTTCGTTTTCCAAATGTTCAAATTCACAATCTATGAGTCTCAAATGTGGAGCTGCACAATCTGAGCTAATGTGATCTCCCCATTGAATGTGATGGCAACATAATTGAAATGCCCAAATCAATCAAAAATTCATTGATTCTACCAAACTGAAGGGGTTTGTGAATCGTGAAAAATGGATAATCGCCCCATATGGGAACATGCACCCCACCTAGAGAGGATGGATGGTGAAAATTTTAGTGTGAAATGCCTCAATATGTAGACCTTCAGGCTGGCAAAGAGGGATGGGTTGCCAAACCGGATTCCATGTTAATGCCAGATGTTCAATGGCGCGTGGGCGGGGTGCATGGTTCCAATATGGTTGAATATGTGAATAGATTGCCATTATCGAATCAGTCAAATGGAAGATTCAGAACAATGGCTTCATATGGAAAGCACTTACCTTCACAGCCACTGCCACCTGCACGATAGACCCATAGGCCATCAGGCTCAATGGTCCTATGTCCACCTCCAACTGTAGCAGATTGGCAGCCAGCTCCGCCAGAGGCTCTGTGATGATGTCGCTCTTCCTGAATCCACCGTGGGGGGCCTCAGGGGGGTGGGTGGCATACCGGGGCACCTTCTGGGAGAACTTCCTCTCGATGAGGGGGACCTCCTTGTCCAGTGGTACCGGGTGGTAGCAGTAGAGGACAGAAATGGCCACGACAGGGGCGCAGGCAGCCTCTACCCCAGTAGGGTCTAAATGGGGGAACCCCGCAAAAAATGGAATGGTTCAGTGATTAACGGGTGAACTAGAATGCCAAAAATTTATTGAACGCAAACTTATCTGAACACAGACCAAATTTTGAGCTTTCACATATTCCAATGATTGTCACCTGTGACAAAAATAGTTATAATATGGTAATATTGATTGTTTTAGGTTTTTAAGTGACCCTCTTGGGCAGAAGACCCATTTGGAATGCTTGTTGACTTAATATTGAAGGGATCAATGTTCCAATGGAAAGCCAGCTTTTTGGCATGTTGTGGGCTGTTCTCTAGTTAGTGTTTGGCATGGTACCAGGCAAGACAAGTAATGAGAATCTTTTTTATTTGAATATGGTCAGAATTCAGGAAGCAACAAAAAATACCCCGAACCCTGTAATTATGTTTCCTTGCTAGGTTTCATCCATCACAGAGCAAACATAGATAACGAACAACAATAGAAGCACACAACACTTATTCATTGAGATGGACAGACAGGGAACCAATAACCATGCTATGATCACTTTGAGTGGACAGACACACGCACAGAGAAACACACAGATTAAAACACTAGCAGACAAAATGGAAGCAGACAGCCAGACTGACAGAGAGACATAGTAACGTGATGAACAGCCTGCTGGAGATAACTAACCCACAGGCAAAATTAGCAGAGAAGATGAACAGAGATGAAGACAGGAAGGTGAACGAGTTTATCATATGGGAGTGGAAGAACTCCCAGAGACAGAGACAGTATTTTCTTTAGCTACAGTACAGTGCCACTGACCTGTCTGTTATGTCCTTCCACATTTCTCTTGGAATCCTTCATGCTCTCTATCTGGCCTCCAAGGAGCTGTATCCTTGGAGGACTTGTTCTAGGGTGGCCATGCAGGGCCGCTCACAATAGGAGTCATGCAGGTACATCATGGCTACTGCTTAGTCGCCTGCGGAGGAGAGAGGATGATAAAACTGGGTAGCTGGCAGTCTGGCCCAACAACTCGTTTCTAGCCCACGCGGATGACTTTCCTGACCCGCTGCGATGCTTGATAAGCCTAAGTCTAATGTGTCATCAATCAACTTATCTTTCCCAGAAGAAGGATGTGATGTGCGCATCTGGCCCTCAGACTATACGTTCCCCATATGGCACGTTTATTGTAGTGACACCGTCTCCACGTTGATATAGTCCGCTCTATAATAACCCCATGGTGAGTATAGATATTATCCTTCACCACCCAGGTTTTGTATAGATGGATAACATTTTTTACCAACACACGTTAGGTAAGGATAGATTATATTTACTGATACAGGTTTGTAAAGATAGATAGCATAATGGCAGTAGGGTTGGGATTTTCCATGAACTGAAGATGCATGTAGGGTACAGTTGAATCACCCCCTTTCTCCATCCATCAATCTCAAAATCCAAGGCATACATTTTTACAGAACTATCTTGGCTTTTTTTAGGTTTGTTCAACAACCTCGTGTGCTGCTATGTTTCGCCCAACATGCATATATGCTGAATAGTCAGAGCACTAAAACTTCCAAAGCACTGCACTCCCTGGTTGATAGCATTTGACCTTAAGTGATCCAGTTGAGCTTCAAGTCTGATAAGCCAACCATTTTTAAATATTTTTTCATTATTTTTTTTAATGGTAACTTGCCGATCAGAGGATCGACCTATTCAAGGCAGCAGGATGCAAACCTGAACGCACCTATTGGGTCAGCTGGAATCCTCACCAGGAAAAGGATAACGCATGCTTTTTGGCGGTAACTTCATTGGGGGTGGGGGTACTCACACGCAGACGGAACTTGCAAATTGCCTACACCGCGTTTGTCCCCGTTCCAATCCCTCGTGCTAAGCTTCCAGCGAGAAGGCACGGTACCATTTTCTGAGTTTTTGGTATACCCTACGGGAATCGGGAACCCCAGTCTAACAGGTGGAAGGCCGACCTATACCAACTGTGCCCACCACTTTACGAAGCAATCAACAGAGGACCCCCCTCTGAACTGTCTCTATATTGTATCAGCATTCTTTTAATGTAGCATATGCCACCAGGGCCTCATATACAGCCACTCACTCACCCGCACAGACTCTGATGGGGATGGTGTCTGGACGTACTCCGCAGAAAGGCAGGATAACAGACCCTGTCCAGGGTATCTCCGACAAGACAGGCACCCACTGGATCAAACATGGTTATAGCTGAATACCAGAACTGCATATTCAAAACCTAGGCACACTTTACAATCTTTCATAAAATTTGTCTGATTTTCGCATGGGACTCGCCAACCAGTTTGTTCATCAGGTGCTCCAACAGCAATGAGAGAAGACCTGATGGCTATCTGTAAACCAATCTGATTTGGAACCATACTAAATCTACACTCCTTCTGCTTACCGGTTACTCTTAATGCATAGCTTTCTTAGACTCAAGATTTCGAAGCTCTGTCGATTAGTGTTCAAATTAGAGGCCCCTCAATTGGGTAACCGAATCGCTAACTTTTTTTTTTTTTATCTAGTTTCCAACAAGTGAATAAATCGATAAATTTCGGATGAAAGATTTCCCCGCGTGTGACACTGTCCTGCCAGCAAGTCTTATTCATTCAGGGAGCCCGACATGGTGTGCAAAAAAAAAAACAGCAGTTTGTAGCTTGAGGAGCCCTCAGGGGCCATGATACAATCACTTTTTACAAGTGTGGGCCTTACCACACCACCAATGAGTGGGGTGATATCTATAAAAAGGGTCTCATTGCCGTGTGATGCTGGATGGTACGCCCCAAAGCCATCTAATCCTCTTCCCTGACCCTCTGGTCCCCCCTTTTTAGTTCCAATCGGAAAATCGATCCTCAGAGCTTGAGAGTGAGAAGGTACATTCACCCAGGGCAGACTCACCATTCTCCTGCCCGTTTCTGTCGATCCAGTTGTACTGGTTTGATCGGTACCACTATCTCAAACTCGTTCATGCAGATGTTCGGCTGACCGTGAATGGACAAAGGTCAGCAGTCCTCTCCTCCTTGGACGACCAGTCAGATGAATCTAAGGGGAGAAAAATGTGGGAAAAAGAACTGAGTGGGCTTGTTATGATTTGGAGATCAGAAAGTTATGGTACAACATAACAACACAGGTAATTCCACTTTAAGATAAGAGCGTGGGCCGTTCGACTTTTCACTGCGTTTGAATTAAGCAACATGCCCGATGCCCTGCTCCACTTTCAACATAGTCAACTCCACAACGGCACTATAGCCTTACAGTTCTCCATGGGAATTGGCTGAGCTGAGGGGAAAAACCCATACAAGGCCTGTAAGCCAAGGATTCTGTAAACTTCAACTATGAATCCTTCATCGGCGGACGAATCAAGTCATCAAGGTCTTCTATGGCAGTACCAAGGTACCTTGAGGTAGAGGCCGGCGATGATTCCACGCAAGAAGACATTGGTGGCGGATGCTTTCCTGCTCCGAGATGGCAACAGCCTCACACCAATGCTTTTCATTTTTTCTATTTTATTTTTTCACATTTACACACGGAGAGTATCAACCCTATTCAGGCCCTTCAGGTACACTGAGGTCCCCCAGTCCCGGCATTCCACCCATGTAGCGTAGTGACAAGGCCCCCAGTCCCGCCTTCTCCTCAGGTAGCGGTACTCACAAGGCCCCCAGTCCACAGGTCACGCCGAATGAAGGGCATGCTCTCTAGCATACTCTAATGTGGGGGTGGGGGTATCGTCATGCAAGACGGCAACTTGCAACTCGCCCACTCCTTTTTTGTCTCTGCTTCAATCCTTGTGCTCACGACCAGCTAGAAGGCACATGCAGGTCTCATTTTTACATCTTTTGGGGTATGTCCCGAACCAGGGTTCTTGCCCCCCAAGTAGAGGCAGACCGCTCTACCAGTTGTGCCAACCACTTGGTAAACCGGACACAGACTGAACCGCTCATGTGGTGCCTAGACACCACCCTACAAGAAAATGTGGCAGGTATAAATGAAGGAACAGACGAAAGAGAACACCCCATGAAACTCTGACAGAGTACTAAGTAAAACCAGAAAGTCCACAAAGCTTAGTGATTCCTTGAACTCTTCCTGACAACCTATGCGAGACCACAGACAATGGGAGATTGTCCAGCTCATATTGTGGGAACTATAACGTTTGACAAATTTCCCATTTTTTTTTCTACCAACAATAGGGTTCCTATACTCTTGATAAGACAGCCACACACTAATTTCAGGATTCAGACTTTGACCTCTGGTGACCTCAAAACCAATCTGGTTCATGGAACTCATCCTCGGGAAACACACATTCCAAGTGGAGCTTCATCCATTCAGTGGGTCGATTTATCGTGTTCACAAGCCAATATTAGCCAAATTATTGACTATTCACTAATTTTCTATTTTTGACCAAAAATTCACCCCCGACCTATACCAAAAACAAAATAGTTCCTGTAATCCCCTAAATAAAGCTACACACCAATTTGAACCCGATCAACCAACCATCATAGGACTATGCTGTTCACAAGGTTTTCAGACTTTGACCTCTGGTGACCTCAGTACCCTGACTGCCCCTAAAACAATCGGGTTAATATACACATCATGGGGCCACACATATGCCACGTATGAGCTTCATCCATACCAGGTGGGTCAAATATCGTGTTCACAAGCCAAAATTGGCCCAATTATTGACTTTTCACAAATGTTCTATTTTTTTACCAAATTCACCCGACTATACCAAAAAAATAGGGTCCTGTACTCCCCATAAGAGAGCTACACACCAAATTTTGAACCGATCCGACCAACCATTTCTGACTGAATTGTTCAGAAGTTTTTAGACTTTGGGACCTCTGGTGACCTCAGATGCCTCTGACCTGACCACTAAAACAAGAGGGTTTCATATCCACCATCATGGGGAACACACATACAAGTATGATTCATCCATACCCAGGGTGGGTCGAGTATATCCTGTTCACCAGCCAAAATTGGGCTAAATTCATTGACTTTTTTTCACCAATTTTTCCATTTCTGACCAAATTCCCTGGAGCCCGGCCTATACCACAAACAATCAGGTCCCTGTAACTCCCCCATAAAAAGCTACACCCCAAATTTGAACTCGATCAGACCAACCATTTGACTTATTCTTGTTCACAAGGTTTTACAGACTTTGACCTCTGGTGACCTCAGATGACTCTGACCTGACCCTAAAAACAATAGGGTTCATATACACATCATGGGGAACACATACCAAGTCCGGCTCATCCATGCAGGTGGGTCGAGTTATCGTGTTTCCAACCAAAATTGGCCAAATTATGAACTTTTCACAAATTTTCCCTATTTTTGACCAAAATCCCCCTCGACCTATCAAAAAGGAATGGTTCCTGTAACCCCATAAGAAGCTATACACCAAAATTTTGACCTGATCAGACCAACCATCCTGGACTTATCGGGGTCACAAGGTTTTCAGACTCTGACCTCTGGTGACCTCAGACGACCTCTTTGACCTGAACCCAAACAATAGGGTTCATGTACTCATCATGGGGAACAACACACACTGAGTATGAGCTTCATTCATCCGGTGGGTCGAGTTATCGTGTTCACAAACAAAATTGGTGGCCAAAATTATTTACTTTTCACGATTTTATATTTTTGACCAATTCCCCCGACCTCTACCAAAAACAATAGGGTATCCTGTACTCCCCATAAGAAAGCTCCACACTAAATTGAACCCGCTACCAACCAATCTGGACTTATAATGTTCACAAGGTTTTCAGACTCTAACCTCAGGTGACCTCTCAATACCTCTGACCTACCCTAAAACAAGAGGGTTCATGTATACACATGGGGAACACACATACCAAGTATGAGCTTCATTCATCCATCCTGAGGTTGATTATCGTGTTCACAACCCAAAATTGGACAAATTATTGACTTTCACACATTTCTTATTTTGACCAAAAATTCACCCCAGCCCTATACCAAACCAATAGAGTTCATGTTCTCCTCATAAGAAAAGCTACCACACCAAATTTGAACCCGATCAGACCAACCATTCTGGACTTATCATGTTCACCAGGTGTTTTCAGACTTTGACCTCTGGTGACCTCAATGACCTCTGACCTAACCCCAAAACAGTAGAGTACATGTACTCATCATGGGGAACACATACACCAAGTATTAGCTTCACCATCCAGGTGGGTCCTTTATTTGTGTTCACAAGCCAGGCATCACACACATACACACCCATCACACACCATACACCCACACTGGCTGACTGCATAGATTCCCCGCCTTCGTCAGGATTAAACAAAAATAAGGCAAGGTCACATGAGGGGCACACTGGGGTCCTAATCTGCCACCCTTGTATAGGAACGGACACAGCTGGACGTCGACACATTGAATTAAAGAAGCTGGGGTGGCTGAAATTACTAACCTGCAAGAAACTGTTGCTGTCATAGATGAAGGACCAGCTAGCCTTGCTGAAAGTGAGGGTCACGTCCCAGCTCTGGTGGTGGTTCTCGAGGGGGTAGTTTATGCTCCGTCAACTGCCAGAATGAAAACACATATTATTACACTAATTAGCAGAAACACAGGTAAACGGGCAGAAAATTAAATTGGTTGATACACTCGAGGAGACTTGCAAACATCCGTTTCCATCATCACCGAAATTTCTCCCTTGGGGTGTAGTGACTTGCAGTTGCGATGGTGAGGTCTTGGTCATCGCTTCATGGCTCCACTGTAAAGCAGTGGGACATTTAGTTTCCGGGTTCGTATCAAATCTGCATACTCTCATCAGTCCGTTTGGTAGTCATGTTGAACATAACCTTCCACTTCTCCAGGTTCGAGGAAATGGACTGATCCTCCTTTTGGCAGTTCTGGGAGCAGGCTGGGTTGGTTTACACCCCATGAATATCATCTTATCACAAGTCAAGAAGAGAAGGTGGGTTAGCGCTGGTGCTCCCTCCAGGGTCACCTTCATGAGCCTAACTTTGCTTCCCGAATCAGCAGAAATCAAACCAATCTAACTTGAGTCTCATTACCTCCAGTGTTTCACTCCTGATGACCTGTAAGGCCAGTTTTGGTGTTACCTCAGGACGACGCTGACCTCTGACCTTATTTACATATCCGATCGACCGACACGACCCACGCGGATCTTGCTCTCGACGTAGGAGCCCTTGTTGAACTCCCGGTGAAATTTGAGTTTCCTGCAAACCAAACCAGAATGACCATATAGCATAAAGAGTAACTTTCCCTGTGAAGTTCTGTGGGGCTACATTGATCCTGTGTGAGGCTCACTAATGGTAAGAATTGGAAAGTAAGACAGATTCACTGACAGACTGCTTATGATGTATCAGCTCAGAAAATACAATGGCAGATGAAATGTGTTGTGTATCAACTCAACCAATGATTAAATCATGATAATGATCAAAATTGGGATTTTTAAGTGACTTGTAATGTTGAACCAACATTCTAAAGCATTTCACAACCATTACCTCCTGATCGTTAGTGACTTGTCAAACACATATCACATAGTACAAGTAAACAACACCTCTGGTGTTCACAACTAATGAACTTCCAATTTCCAACTACCAGTTCCCCACTTACGAATAAGGCCGATACATATGGCACTCACTATCTTTCATGAGATATCAACTTCCAAACGTGTGGTAACTGGGGGAAACAGAAGAGAAATGCTTCGTCTTACAGCCCTGGAGAAAGAGCTCATCAGGCTTCTAATGGAATCCAAACTCGTAAACTATTATCCTTTGAAGTTTGAAGGTCTGCAGTCCAACTCTGTCAGAAAAATCTGATCTGCACTCTTCTTGAGTATTTCCTCGGAAAAAAACAACATCAACATTTGGACCAGTCTTCCAGATAGCATGAACCTATTCTATGCTATGCAATTTCAATACAGTCACATGAATCGTACACATGTGCCGCATTGTTGAACCGTTAGTTTAACTCAAGTGCTACTATTCGTTTGATGCTCTAAGATAACTTCATATAATTCAATGAGTCGCTCAAAATCATGTAAAGGGAACATCCTGGATTATCATAGTTAGTCAGTAATGCCATCAAACTAAAACATTTTACTATAGTATAACATTATATTAATTTTTTATCAAACATGGTTAGCTATAAACACAAATATCACTTCTGTTTTTCTATATGGGGTCATTGACAACGCGAGCCTGATCCGAAGTTCAAGCCTACGTTTCAATTACCAGTCAATCTACTACTTCATTAAGGATTATGGAGCTAACTTGCATGAACTGACTTGAGTCACAAGGAGGGGACATTGAATGTGGTATGGTTGTATTATACAAATGTGGCAAATATCTTAATATGCCCCACATGATACCCATTATTGTCAGAACATTATTATTCTATCATGGAATATTTACCTCATCTTTGATAAATAGCACCTCTAAGCTAGCCTTGCTGACTATGTTGAGACAGAGATCAAGGTTTTTGGATTGGCGTCTCTGGTCAGTGGTTAAGACATCTTCGGTTGGTGTCGCTGTCTTGTAGTCTTGGGGGTCGGTGGTGGGTTAGGGAAGAAACTTCTGCATTGGGCCACTGGAAAAGAGGAAATATTTATGCAAAAGCCAAGTGGTGAACTCGACCGGAGTCAACAAGGTGACGAAAAGGGGACAGGTTCACCAGCAATGAAATCACTCAGAATCAAAAAGAACTTAGAAAGAGTTAAATCATGCCTGCTCCCATTTCACCAAAAAAATTACATTACGTGGTGGTGGAGGTAATCTCAATCAACGCTAATAAATTCAACCAAATGCTTGGACCCACCTCCTACAACAGAAAGTGAATACTGAACTGGCAGTTGTATAGTAGGCATATTATACTCATATATATTGTTGGTAAACTAAATTCAATACAAAGGCCCATTCACTTGCAACACCAGACTTTTCTTCTCTTCCAGACTTTCTGTGCCACTCAAACACGCTCCTAATTTGTTGTGTTCTTATGATAACTAGCCGAGCGAGGATCGAACAATTCAAGGCCAGGCAGAGGTTCAGGACCTGAAGATGGATGTTTTTTCAGATGCGAATCCACATGAGGTGCACGGATACCTCTATGCGGTACCTTGTGTCTGGTTGGGTGTAATCAAAACAGAAGGCAACTTGCTAATTGCTCGCCCCTCGTTCGTCCCTGCTCCAATACATGGTGTGAATGCCCAGCGAACCCCTAACTTCTGGGTGGAAGCCGACGCTCAACCAACTGTGCCAACCACTCACTCATAACGTAATCAGTGTTGTAGTGGAAGACCGGCACATCCGAGACCGAGGACCGAGACCAGAGGGTGTCACGGACCGGGACCGAGACCAGGAGAACACTGCGAGGACCGAGACCAGCAAGGTCCGCGACCGAGACCGAGTTCGAGACCGAGTGTATATATAGTGTATAGGGCCAACAATTTGAAGTCCGAACTGTAGTGTAGGCTTATTTACACCAATATCATTTTTGACATGATAGACAACCTCTGCTCATTGATACATTTGCTTTTTCTACGATCTGTCAACAGTCAACCTTTTCCCGATCATTCCCACAATAGACGAGGAATAGGTGCTAACCAATGAGCTGAAATCAGGGTGGGGCCATGTGAGGCATGCTTGCCCCCGCACATTCCCTCAGCCCCCCTTCCCCAGTTCGCCAAATGTATCAGTGAATCCATGAACAAAAATACACACCCCTCATCACATTTTAAAAAAAAAGGTAAAAATCAGTTGTGAAGATCCCGCGAGCATGCAGACTGTACACTATGCATTAAAAATACTGAATATGGCACCGATAAACAGTAACAATTGCCACTGCGACTGCTATGGAGAGCCCCCTCCACCGCGTCACTGGTATACCTTTTCTCTGGCCGGGAGCATTTCTTTCCTGACATCCTTATGCTAGATTCAGCCTACTACGGCTTCCTCAACCAGGAAATATTGATCATCTCTCTCAATCTCTGTATTTCAATAGCTCTTGGTCATACCACCCCCCCCCCAACCCCAGGACACCCGCCTTCCTCATGTGGCAGGTGGGGGCGCTAGTGTGTCTCCATCCATATCCCCATCCCTAGATTCCAAAATCATACAATAAATTGACCCTCAAGGGCATTACCATCTAGCTTTATCCTATGATTGGATGACCAATTCCAATAAACCATGTAGTAATGTTAGGCCTCAATGTATGTCAAAATGAGAATTCGTGTTTAGGCCAGGTTTATACTTGTGGACCTTCAACGAATACCAGTTTAAAGTTTAAGGTGGTCATTTTTCAACTCATCAACAGCTAGCAAATGCCCCCTGGAGTCTGGACAAACAATGCCCACCACTGAGGCTAGGCCTAGTAATACTAGTACTTCGTAGGCATGAATTGCTAAAAAGTTCGTGAAAATTACTCAATGATTGACATAGGATAACGTACTTCATGACAAAGTAGCGAATAAAAGCATCCAAGGTTACATGTAAAAATGTACTGAGAACAATTCCTCATATGGGACTGTGGCGCCAATGGCGATCACTTTCGCGAAACTAGTACCAAGGTCATAAAGGTCTAAACCATCTGGTAAAATCGAAACAAATTCATGTTCACAGTTCAATAACATTGGTAATTGATAGTCGTGTAGGCAACTCAACTGAATTACTAGCATAATTTTAATACCAATAAAAACTGATCTCTCCCAATGAAAGAGTAATTGATAATCACTAAACATTCACCTCTCCTCTTCTGTCCACCGTATCAGGATTCAGTGCAGATGGAGAGTTTGTATGGGGTAAGCATAGGTAACAGGTCCCATGTTGTATAGGCGTGTCCATTTTATTAATTCATTCATTCATTTCACCTGGTCAGGGTGGATCAAAATTAGGTTGAAAAAGGCCTAATATGGGCTTTGAAATCGTGGAAGCCAAAGGTAATATTCAGGGTAAAGAAACAGACACATACATTATTCAGCGCAATGGGATTGCTTAATGCCCATGTACCCACTGTCAAGTACAGGCATTCTTGAAGTGAAGCAAATGCAACATGAATGAACAGTTACCAATCTTCGGGCTTCCTCACCTACTGTTACTGTGACTATTGGAGTGGACTGCCAGCAAGTTGAGCTAGCTCAGTCCCAGCTAACCCATCTTGGTTACAATAGTATTACACCACAGTTGTTTGAGCAGTTCCACTGACATCAGTCGGTCATTCTGGACATGGGTAGGTATAGTTTAACAGCAAGAACAAATGTGTTATATGGTGCCTTTCACTCTTTATACAGTTATACGTGCTAAGATGAAAAATCAAGGAATGGCATGAGGCAAGATTTTTATCAACCTCCACAAAACGGGATTGGAGAAGCATGTAGCTTCTGGGAAGTATCTCTTTTTCTCTGTGTCTTGATTTCTGCTGCAGAGGGAGTTAGTTAGGGAATAATGAACATATACGAGGGCCTGTTGCAGAATTAAAACCGGGTGACGGCATAATAGGGGGTTAGAAATACCGAGGGTAGCCGAGGGATTTTGCCTCATATTATGACGTCAATCCGTTTTAATTCGAAAACAAAGAGCCCACCGAGTATCGTTTTTATTCTATTGCATAAATATCTAGTATTTCTTGCGAAAAAGGGGGAAGAATACAACGAAAAAGACCTCCTTTATAGATCATATTTAATTCTCCCAAACCTGCTTAATTGACAAACGAGTTCAAAAACTCAGCAGTAACACACAGCTGCATGGCGTGTGCCAACATTGCGACACAAAACAATTACTGCATAGAAAACTACGTTGCAGGCTACCGTTACATGTACAAATGGCCAGTCGCGAGACAGTTCTAATTTAGCACTCGCAGTATATGTACAGTAACTTGCTCACGATACGAACATAGCCAATAGTCCAATACTGGTATACTACTACAAGCTTTGTTTGAGTCGATCGAATGAGTGCAGTGGAATCTGATACAGCACCATGTTGTGGTCGGGATCAATAGGGGGAATTCGAGTTATTTGGAAACGATGGAAATTACAAATACAGGAAACATCGACCCATATACAATCGATTGGAAAATACATCAATCGTGGGATCGTATTCGAAGACAATGGTCGTGCCATTGTGAATGTTCAATTGTTGACTGATGGTGTTTGCTGGCTGCGGGCGTTTATATAGCCTACTGTAAATCCAACTGCTAGTATCTTCCCGTTTTTTCGGACCGAGTGCATTATTTGAATGGTAAGTGAGACTTCTGTGCGTTCCAAATCTGTAGAAAGAGAGGAAGTAGAAACATAAGATAAATGTTTTCAAGGCAGGAAGGTTGGACGGGATAATAAAACTCTCCTTCATATTCAAAATTTAGCCGGTATTTTCTCCAATTGATTAATGCTACCCTAACTTAGTAAATGGGCAGTCTAAAGTAGAGAAGCATTTTTCCCTGAATTCATACGGATGAAATCAGACCCAGTTCAGTTTCGCCACCATTCAGTCTTCTTATCATTACACCCGAGGGTGTCTTTCTGCATGTACCATAATTCATACTAGGTCGTGAAAAGGCCGACGAGAGAAGTTTCAGGGTAATTAGTCTACCTGTGGGCCTAATTTTCTGCTCAATTGAAAAGTGATAAAATTTCTGGAGAGAAGTTTCGTGAAAAGAGGGGCATAGTACTTATATGTGTTAGATGTGTTAGTTCCGTAACGATTCGGGCCGGGCACATCGAGAATGAGTACAAACGGGATATAGGCCTTACATATTGTAAGTCAGTATGCAGACTTGAACACCATTGAAAACTTTCCCCAAGTTCTGTTGATCGGCACACTAAGTTCTCCAAGCAATAATTTTGTGCCTCTAGCAGGGTTTAGTACTGGAATATAACCGGGTTATAATTACTTTCACACACTTAAACTTACGTACATAGGTCTCGTGGTATTTATGAATATAAATGATAATGTGGATCTGTTAATAACTTGATAGATATATTGCAAATACCAGCGGTGTTGAAATGTTTTGCAGTAATTGTATATAAAAAGGGTTATACCTGTAAGTCAAACTGATAAACAATGCATTCAGGGAATCAGACAAGACTTGGAAACATGAACAAAATGGGGTTAACAGTAAACCTTGTTTGTCGGCCCAGGGCCCGTAGGTGATCTGGTTGTTGTGTCGCATGTGATATCGATGGCATAGCATGGATCTGGGACCTCGTCTCCCCACGTCTCCTCCTCGGATTGGCTGCGTCCTGGAACATTAAAGAGTAATACACACAATAAACCACAATAAGGTGGGGGGAACAACTTTCATCTCTCCCCCATGACATAAGGCAGGGCACGTCCCTAAGCCAAGAGGGGGGGGGGGGGGGGTCAGCTGTAATCGGTTGGCACCCAATCGCCTTCCTCATTGGCCTCTCTCTGTTTTCCAGCACTGAAGGTCTACATAACGCGCAACTTGGCTTGTGGTTATTGGCATGTGAATTGGTGCCTGGTCCAATATGGGGTATTAATTTGATATGGTGAATATAGATTAGGCTAGGTTAGGCGCAAGGGTAGAGATGTGGGGAATGCTTGATTGGAAGTAAATGGCATTACACAGCCATACATACAATATGGACTAAAACTGACTGTAAGCCTGGTGGAACTGTCTAGCAAAGCAATGTTTTAATGTGCGCGCATATCGCGGTATGCAGAACGGACAAACACGGGATCACGAGGAGGTCTCTTCACTAAAAAAAAAAAAAAAAAAACAAGCTGATTCATTGCACGCGGTTTGCAGGAACCTGCAAACACAGAAACGTACTTCCAGTCAATTTTTTTTTTCCGATCCCACGCTACCGTTTCCTCATTCCGCATGCCATTTAAACATGGCCCAAGCCGTACATTTGCCTCATGTTTTTTTTCTGGTTCTTCTCCTTGTTTCCTCCTGTTCATTATTGTTCTATGGTTTTCTTGCTATCCAGCAAATGGAACCAAGAGAAAATGACCCAACAACCAGTAAACTACAAGGAATGATCTACAGCACATAACGCTGTCACATACTCATATAGCCCTTCTCAATGCATCCTATCGAATTCCTCTTTATGGCTCATGCCTCTTTGAAGTATCACCTGAACATGAACTCGCTCTTAAATGAATGAAACACGATAACATACCAGGCCTCATCATAATACAGTGATGATAGACATGTGGTGCCTTGTGCAGACAACGAAACCTTCCCCATAAAAAAACGTGGGGGCCTGAAATGGGACAACAAAAAGAACAAATCATCATTCCATTCATTATGAAACCTATCACACCAGAAAGCCAAAATGCTTATTAATTCCTTGACACAACGGTCTGGTTATGGTCAAGTTCTTAATTGTGGCTAACACCATCCTCATGCTTAAACTGAGATCGATAGCAATAAAAATTGTCTAGGCATGTTTCATGACCAGCCCGGCAGGTTGAACATGGCCTGAATTACACGGTAAAAATTGGGTCTTGGCCAAAAATACCAGAATTTTACAAACAAAGTCAACCCGTTTATGATGGATCGCTTGAACTGTGTAGGCAACAATAAATAGCGTCCAGGTACTCACCATGGGAAGCACACACACAACCGGCCAATTTGAACTTGATCCCACAGGCATGTTGGACCTTTGCCTGATTACAATGTCTAAAAACGTGGGCCCACAAACCAGAATTTTTAACAAGTATTCACTTCTGCCCAAATTGACCCCCCTAAACCCATTCAACAATAAATAGCGTCATGTACTCATCATGGGTAAGCCACCCACCAGTTTTGAATTTGATCCCACCAGTCATGTTTGGACTTTGCCTGATTCAAGGTAAAAGTGCCAAATACTCAGAATTTTTACAAGTTTCCGATCTTTTTGCCCAAAATTGACCCCCGACCATACAACAATAAAAACGTTCATGTACTCATCATGGGAACACACCCACCAATTTGAACTCGATCCACCAGGCATGTTGGACTTTGCTGATTACAATGTAAAAGTGCCCAAAATACCAAATTTTACAAGTTTCCACTTTCTGCCCAAAACTTGTCCCCCTAACCCCTTCAACAATAAATATCGTCATGTACTCACCACAGAAGCCACCCACCAAGTTTTGAACTTGATCACCACCAGGCATGGTGGACACTTTGGCCTGATTACAAGGTAAATTGCCCCAATACCAGAATCTACAAGTTTCCACTTTTGCCTTGCCCACATTGAACCCCTCTTTCTCATACAACAAATAATACGTTCATGTACTCATCATGGGGAAGCCACCCGCCAAGTTTGACTTGATCCTACCATGGCATGTGGCTTTGCCTGATTACAAGAAAAGTCCCAAATACGCAGATTTTAACAATGTTTCCACTTTTTGCCACAAATTGACCCCCTACTCATACAACATAAATAGCTTCATTTACTCCATCATGGAAGCACACCCACAGTTTCAACTTGATCCCACCAGCATGTGACTTTGCCTGATTACAAGGTCAAATGCCCAAAATACCCGAATTTTACAAGTTTTCCACTTCTGCCCAAAATTGACTCCTACTCATACAACAATAAATAGCGGTTCATGTACTCATCTGGGAAGCACACCCACCAAGTTTGAACTCGATCCACCAGGCATGTTGGCCTTTTGCCTATTAAAAGGTAAAAGGCCCAAAATACCAGAATTTTTAACACGTTTCCCACTTTCTCCCCAAATTGACCCCTACCCCTTCAACAATCAAATAGCGTTCATGTACTCACCACAGGAAGCACACCACCCAGTTTAACTTGATATCCCCACCATGACATGTTGGACTTTGCCGGATTACCGGTAAAATTTGCCCAAAGTACCAGAATCTTACAAGTTTTCACCTCTACTTTTGCCCAATTGACCCCCACTCATACAACAAAATACGTTCATAGTTACTCAATCATGGGAAAGCACAACCCACCAAGTTTTGACTTGATCCTACCAGGCATGTTGGACTTTGCCTGATTACAAGGTAAAAGTGCCCAATACCAGATTTTAACAAATTTCCACTTTTTGACCAAAATTGACCCCCTACTCATACAACAATAAATAGGCATGCATGTACTCATCATTGGACGCACCAACCCCACCCAAGTTTTTCAACTTGATCCCACCAGGCATGTTGGACTTTGCTGATTACAAGGTAAATTAATGCCCAAAATACCGATTTTAACAAGTTTCACTTCTTTTCTTGCCCAAAATGACCTCCGACCATACAAATAAATAGCGTTCATGTACTCATCATGGGAAGCACACCCACCATTTTGAACTCGATCCACCAGCTTGTTGGACTTTGCCTGTTACAAGGTAAATGCCCAAAAATACCAGAATTTTACACAGTTTTTCCATCTTTTTGCCCAAAATTGACCCCCCCTACTCATACAACAATAAATAGCGTTCATGTCCTCATCATTGGAAGAACACCCCCAAGTTTACCACTCGATCCCCCGGCATGCTGGAAGGGTAGCCTAAATTCCATCTACCTATTCAATTTCCTGTCTTACATTGCTCTTTGCAACACTCCCGGCTTTCGGTAATGCATCTATCGCACATGGAATACCACTGTTTGACCTTTCTACGAGCCTAGCACCTCTACTATTTTTCAATTCAATTTTCAATTCTATTTATTCATCACTGTGTTAGTCTCTATCACCTACCAAGGGTCTGCCACCAGGAAGTATTGCTGAAAAAATGTTAGATAACAGTTTCTGACGCAAAAGCTTTCTAAAGCTAACTACTGGAGACTATTAGAGTCAATGAATCTGATGTAAAATTCTATGCCAACAGGTATAAATGAGAGGGTGATGGGGTCGCCCAACCCAATTTGTGTTGCTGCCAGTTCCTCTCTTGGCCTGGACAGATGCAAGCTTCAATACGGGTTAAGTTGAATATGAATAGATTACCATCCAGACTATCAAGCTTCAGCCTTCTCAAGAAAATATCCAGGGCTCTTACTTGTCAATTTTGTACATGTTCCCTTTCTAGGAGCGAAGCATCCTCTCATTTCCTCGCCGAGCAGTTGATGTGTGACATAGAGGTCCCAGGGTGTTGAGGGCGCGTGGTGGTGTAGGTCCCCTCTCACTCCTCCACCCTACCACGATACAAGTGGTCCACCAGCGAGTTGCCAAACACCACACGGCCCTGGCGGCAGAGAGGATAAAATATAAACAAAAGAGTGCTTCTCTGTCGCAAGATGATAAACTAAGTAGGAAGAAAGTCATTTTTTCTACTACTTCTTATCATCGAACTACTATGTAGTAGGTGGCTTACTTACTTCCCAATGTTTTTTTTCACATGCAGATGCCCCCACTTACCCACAAGATCCTCTCACCCACTGGGGAAAAGCCCCTCGGGTTACTGAGTGAGTTCAAACAGGCTCTCTTGATTCAACCTAACTAATGCACCGCACTTTGAGAGGCTGATAATGCTTCACGTTGTACAATACCTTGCATGAAACCAACCACATGTGTACTAATACCTACTATCCCACATTTGTAGAAAATGAAAAATGACAGCATATTCAAAACGGTTTTTTTTTTTTTTCCAATAGCCGCTGACTCCAAAGGAATGCCCTCCAAGTAAATGTTCCCCTAAAAAAGAATCATGTTGCAACTTTGGCGGTGCGCTGATAAAACGTGTTATCCACTTCCTTTGAATGGTTGAAAACACAGCAGGTTACACAGAGCAGCAACCATTGGGTACCACCCCCAAACGGCGCACTCCCACCCTAAATTTAAGAAAACGAGAAAACGGATGGCAAACTCACACTGGTGGTATTTCAAACTTTATAACCCCAAAGAATCCCTCCGATGTTCTCAGACTTGCATCAGACCTGCCACCTTACTGAAAAGCACACATGAGACAATGTAAGGTAATATATTCAGCACTCATGACCTCCTGCATGAAGCATGGATTCATCTTCCATTGTATTCAATGTGCTGGTTAGACTGTTTCACAGTCCAGTGTGATAATAAGATAATAGATGGGTCAGCGTCACTGGGTACCTCAGCATGTCTGATGCATACACACCCTCCACAGAGGATCAGTTGAACAATCTTTCAAAACTTTTCTAGTGGAAATTAATGCTACTCAGCAAAAACTTGGCAGACTCATCCTCACTAATGTAGTGAAAAATTACTATGAATTGGGTTTGCTTTTGAAGTGCGATGAAAGTTCACAAGGCCATAATGATAATACTGTGGGGAAAATGTTTGTCTGAACCCAAGGTTTGCCAACCCGTACATTGTTGTGAGCATGCGCTTCTGGCTAGGTCTATTGACTGACACCATCAGTTTGGAGACGTGTAATTGCCATGCTTCAGCTTGCAGTACACCGAATCATTTCACTATCAAATTCGATATTGTCATGTGACTGGGGGATAGCTTGCAAGACAATGGGTCCACTATTGGCCATTGTCCTGGTCCACTATGCCATCTCTCATACACGAACTCTATGAACCTGACCAATGTTGTAGTTTTAGCGATTTCTAACTCAATCTGTTGAGAAGAGCTCTGGCACAATCTGCAAAAACACCCCACTCACTAGGCACCAACGTACATACCCATCCTGCTCGAAGAGGGCAACACTCCCCATCTGTTTTTTTTTATGTCAGTTTCGTTAATTGCCCCCCCTCATGTGTTTCTAGTTTTGATTGGATACATTGTTCACAACGCGTTTTCATTTGTCGCTCTGTCCAATCAAGTCTGAGCACGTCAACACAGAATCGTTCAAAACAGATAGCGTGTGTTCTCCCCCCCCCCCCCCTCCTTTTTTGGCAATTTATCATTGAAAAAGGATTCCTTCTGGAATTTCATTCCTCCTTCACAGTATCTCATCCTACGTCAGGCTCTGACCACCGCAGCCCACAACCTCAAGAAAATTTTCGGGTCGGCACTTTCAGGAGATCTATCTCCACCTGGGTAGAGAGATTTCCTTCGCTGCTCGGCTGGCCTTGTTCATTTGACTGGGGGATGAGCTGAGGGGGGAGCCCAAACTTCTTCGTCCATCCTCGGAGTAGAGGGCTGACCTGTTTGTAGCAGTGAACGCCCCCCAACAGGAAGACGTTGAGCGCGGGTCGGACATTGAGAGGCATCTGAAAGCAGGATGAAAATGATGGTGGCTGGCTTGGAGAGAAGAGGACTTTACTATGAACCCTTTGGGTAGGGGTCAGCGGAGTCTGCTGGAAGGTCCTCCACGTTAGTTCAGGAGCAAACAATGTAGGGCAGTCTGAATCAACCCCACCGGGAAGAGGATGAGACGGTCGGACACTAGGGAGGTATCTGGAAGCGGAGAATTGACTGGCTTGGCGAGGACTTTTGTAGCTAGAGTAGTGAAGCTGCTGGAGTGGTCCCATGTTAGTATGAGTTGCTGAGTGGTCCCACGTTAATTTAAGGAGAAACAAGGTAGGCAAGTCTGAATCATCAAACCGGCAAGACATTGAGGCGGGTTGGACACTAGGAGGCTTTGGAAGCATGAGATGACTGGCTTGGAGAGACTTTGTGCTAGAGGCAGTAAGAGTCTGGGGGGGGCCCCCTGGAGTGGTCCCACGTTGTAGAGTCTCCTGGAGTGGTTTCCCGTTTAGTTTAAGGAGTAGGCAAGGGTAGGACAAGTCTGAAATCATCAAACAGGAAGACATTGAGGCCCGGTTGGACATAGGGAGGCATTTGGAAGCTGAGATAGACTGGGCTTGAGGGACTTTGAGCTAGAGAGTAGAGACCTGCTGGATGTTCCCACTTTAGTAGAGTCTGCTGAGTGGGTCCCACGGTGGTTAGGGGAGTACACACAGGGTAGGGCAAGTCTGATCAATCAACAGGAAGAGGATAAGGCGGGTCAGACACTGGAGGCTGTGGAAGCATGTGAATAGACTGCTCAAGAGGACTTTGTAGGCTAGAGGTAGTAGAGCTGCTGTAGTGGTCCCCTTTAGGACAGTCTGTACTGAGTGGTGTCCCCACGTTAGTAAGAGTCTGCTGGAGTGGTCCCACGTTAGTAGAGTCTGCTGGAGTGGTCCCACGTTAGTTAAGGAGTAGGCAAAGGGTATGACAAGTCTGATCAATCAACAGAAGACATTGAGGCCGGTTGGACACTAGGAGGCATTTGGAAGCATGAGATAGACTGCTTGAGAGGACTTTGTAGGCTAGAGGTAGTAGAGACTGCTGGAGTGGTCCCACGTTAGTAGAGTCTGCTGGAGTGGTCCCACATTAGTTAAGGAGTACACAAAGGGTAGGGCAAGTCTGATCAATCAAACAGGAAGACATTGAGGCGGGTTGGACACTAGGAGGCATTTGGAAGCTGAGATACTGCTGGAGAGGACTTTGTAGGCTAGAGGTAGTAGAGACTGCTGGAGTGGTCCCACTTTAGTACAGTCTGCTGGAGTGTCCCACGTTAGTAGAGTCTGCTGGAGTGGTCCCACGTTAGTAGAGTCTGCTGAGTGGTCCCACGTTAGTAGAGTCTGCTGGAGTGGTCCCACGTTAGTTAAAGAGTAAACAAAGGGTAGGGCAAGTCTGATCAATCAAACAGGAAGACATTGAGGCGGGTTGGACACTAGGAGGCATTTGGAAGCAGGAGAATGGACTGGCTTGGTTTGGTACTTCTGAACGCCTGTGGGCCATGGGAGCACAGTCTGCTGATGCGGTTCCACATTAGTTAAGGAGTACACAAAGGGTAGGGCAAGTCTGATCAATTTAATATTCAATCAATTATCATAAACTGGCTACAATCACTATTTGCCTTGTAGTTGTGGGACTTGAACCCTGTATCCTAGTCAATGAACTGGATACCCCTTAAAGCTGCGTTCGCTCTCTTACAGAGTACGCGTACCCGGTCACTGTAGAAAGGAATCGCTAAGCCATGCCACATATGACACTTAACTATTGTGCAACAATCAGATACTGCTAACTGGCCTGGTTTGTCACCAGGCAACGAAGCCTCCCCAAAAACCCTCTTTCGGCAATGGACGAAGGTAATCTATATTTAAACCAATCCACACAGAAACATCCAGGCGGTGGTGGGGGGGAGGGAGCTCGCAACTTGCACCCCCCCACCCCCGCCTCCTAACAGCAAACCACGTTGTATATAACATGCCAAGAGCTTGAAGTGACAAGACACCACTGCTCATCCTTATGGATGCGAAGAGGGGACCTGGAAGGGACTCAAGAGTACCACACAGAATCCCCTGAATACTGATACCACTCATACCTTCATTTACACGCAGCGGTTTGTAGGGGCGCCACCATCTCAGGATAATTAGAGCATCTTGGCATCTGAAAAATATGACGATAAGAAATTGGCATCTAAAACTTGTAAGGTGAGTAAATAAATTTGTATGGGCCCACTACCATTTTCCTTCTAAATTACCGTCTTTCCCATGAATGCCCTCCACCTGATCAAAAATGATGCAAACTGAGCTTGCCATTAAAAGTGGTCTCGTTTTAATTTCCAACAGGGCGATTCAGCAAACATTCATTGTGAATTAAGACTTGAAAACTCATCTTATTTTTAACATTAGGCAGGTAATATGTCGCGTCACCGGGTCCCGGCAGAACACTGGCCAGTCCGCTTTTGCTGTAACTTACAGTCAAAAACATGCACCACAGTATACATGATAACGACTATACACATATCATTGTTTGAAGATTGTCATGGATGAATATCCACAGTAATGCGGATACCGATAACGTGAACTTTAGTTGACCACTGTGAGCCAGAGTCCACAAGTCATATGGGAGATCAAACTAGCCAGTACACTGAAATGCTATATTTACTTGAATACCAACAAAGGTATTCTCTGCAAATACGAACGTTGAAATATTCCACATCGTAACCATTTCTTTTTTTCTGGAATTAGGCCTAAAGCCTCCCGCCTACCAGAAAATCATCATGTTCTAAAGCTAATTAGTGAACTTCAATCCAAATATTAGCTAGATTGAAATAATTCTTGTACATTCAATTTTAGGCATCGATTATTTCGAATGTGAATGAGGTACTGTTGTTTTCAAGCCTGAGCTGCGGCTGCATTCTATGCATTTTTTAGGTCTACATTCTTGATAAAATTAAACCTTTTGGTGTTTTATCGAGTTGTTATGTGCCCTGATGATTTTACAAAACATTATAATAAACTTTCAGGGATCTTTTCCCAATATTATTATACAAAAATCACATAATCCAGTAAATTCAGGGCCATTTTGGGAATAATCTTCTATTCAGTTCCTCAAGTACACTAAATAAACACTTATGAAGAACCACTGATCGGAAACCTAGATACCAAATTTCCTGCACTATTGCTCCATGACAGCCTTTAGTTGCAACTGAACTGTTTTCTTTGCCATGACACCACTACCAATGCCGTCGCTGTTGACTAGTCAGGTACCCGATGGCATTTCCCTTTTGAACATCATTAAAAGCCCAAATAATTATGACATATCAACTATGCTTGCATATTATATTACAGTATAGCAAAGGTCTAACTGCTACAAGCGTTCTATGACCTACACATAGAATTACTGTATTGCTTTGCTCATTTGCGGAAAAAATAAACTGAAATGAACTTCTCTAGTCCCATTGCTGCTCATGGAGTTCTCGCACTCTGGGTTTTTGCGCATCATATTTTCAAATACAAATATATCGGTCATCCGATCTTGTCCTAACTTTCCACGAGCTCACCTCGAGATACATTTTTGTTCCTTTTGAATTCCTTGCCAACGGCAAAGGAATTCTATGCGGTCACGCATTATGTGTGTGTGTCCTGTGTGTGTGTGTGTGACCATTTTCTCCGGATGATACTGAAGAACTCAAGCATGTATCAAGTTCATATTCGGCATGTTGGTCGTCATGTGGTGTAGTTGATCCTATTTCTTCTGTTGCCCGTCAAGGTCACCAAAGTCATGAGAGGCCAAAATCTGAAATATTTAAAGGGCAATAACTCCCTATTAGCACGGCCTACATCGCTGACTTTTTGGGACTATTTGCCGATTGATGAGAGAACTCAGATTCAAACAGTAACGGTCATGTGGCTCAAGGTCATCAAAGGTCAATAGGGGTCAAAAAACTAATGACCTATGACCTCGATTTGACCTTCACCAATTATTGTGGCCGAATCAAATTTTCCGTGGCCATTTTCGGATCTCAAAGTTACCTTCCGCGAATTGACCATAATTGACCCAATGTGACCTTTGTGTGCGAAGATATCAGAAGCAAAGTTTTTCATTTGCAATTTAGTGCAGTTAGGATGTCTATAGTGATTTGTCATGGTGTTTTTTAGAATCCGTGGGTCAAACTACCTCTGATGGGGTCAGAAGGTCAAGGTCAATCTCAATGGATGAGCCTATTTTAGAGTTACAGGTCAAAGAAAATTGAAACTGTCAATTTTGGATATGTTGACGTGGCCTCTGTTTGCTGTATAGAACTACACAAACTCCGCTTCAATAGCAACTCTCCCGTTCTCAAATTTACAAAGGGTCAAAGGTTGGTTTTGATACCTTTTGCAATAGCATCGGCATTATACTTGGTATACATGCTTGTAGGACTGCGTGCACCGCATGCGAGAGTAACATTTTTTCATACAACTGTCAATTCATCAAAGTCATCAAGGTCACTTATGGTACAAACAACTAATGTTTTTTGGAACAACTTACATTGACATTGCTTGGCATTTGTTGAAATTTCGGAACAGTATGTACGTCATGGGGAAGAACATTGTCCATAAACCATCATGTCATCAAAGGTCATTCAGGTCCTTATCTTATTGGGCATAAAACGCCAATAAGTATGTGTGCCTGCAACCCATTCAGTGAAATTTCCTGATGTGATTTATATTTTCAGAACAGTGGTTAATCTCATTCTATGGTAACAGTTTTTTCATAAAAAGGTCACATCATCCAAGTTCATTAAAGTCATTTAGAGGTCAAAAACTATTTTTTTGGCCAAAACCATGAACCAAATGTCTGCCGAGGTTGGGATGGGGGGGGGGGGCGCAATGTGACAGGACATGACAACTCAAAGTTGGATATTTGCAGAGGGGCTCTGTGTGCTGAATACGGAACAAACCCATTTCAATCGGCACACGGTTCTCAGTACAAGGGTCAAGTCAAGAGGTTGGTTTCGGATACCTGCGTGGAAATAACAATAACATTAGTTCTCGAGAGACCATTTTTCCATAAAAAACTGTCATGTCATCAAAGAGATTGTTTTTATCACAACAAGCATAATATTGCCATAATTTAATTACTGCGTTAAGGAGTTGTTAGCAATGTTATTTGTGATTTACATACTGCTCTTTCCCAGTAATTTAGTGTTCCCCTGCGTTTCAATTTGACTACCCAGTCCGTGGTCCTTTAATTTGGCCAGCAGTTTTGAAACAATAGCCTTTACCACTGTCTGACAGCTGTCTGATTTAGTCTTCATTTGGCACTTGACCTGGCTTCCCCCTTGTACTTCCAAGAATAAAGGGCCCTGCACTGTGGGCTGAGTGACTGGTCTGTCCAGCCAGTGACTTCCCCCAGTGACCATTGTTTAGGGTGGCCTGGTTATAGCTCTGTCTCCCATTTGTGTTTGTCTACCCTATTTTAAAATCTTGATAAGTGGCCAATAATTGACATACCATAACCAGGGTCCCGGCATTCAGTCCCTTCTGGAGCAACTTGCAAATTAGTCATAAGGCCCAATACTAAGAACAACTTTATCTGTTTATGTAATGGAGATCTCACAATTGTCAAATTGAGGGTCAAATCCAGAGTAGGCTGGGTTTGTGGCACTGTGTGAAGAGATTGATCCCTGTAATTCAGTCTGTGACACCCTAGCGAAAGGAGGCAAATAGTCGGCTAGAAAATGACAGTCCCAATTAGCCCCCCTCCCACCCCCTCCACTTGTGTTCGTAATTCATGTGCTCATGTGCTCCAGATTGAAAATCATCCAACCAAATTGTAATTGTGCTAGCCAGGCACAGGCATGGTTTGTTGTGTTAGTCATGCAAAATTAGGCCTAATGTTAAGCCTAGCCTAGACCTATATAGACTGATATGGATTTTAAACTCAAACGCAGCCTATGTTTTCATGTGGGTGAGGACTTGGCCTAATTTGTTACGCTTTTGTACTGTTTTTCCTGTGATTCGTCTTCATTTCTTTTATCTACCAGGTCTTTCATGTGATGTATGCTCTCTCGGATCCTGTTCCCCTTGCATTATATTTATAATCGCTGACTCTCTGCAGGGGGCATAATATTACCAAGAAAGCCAAAAGGCTTAGTTATTCCCCTTTTACTGTGCTTGTCAACCCATAGCAGACAACATGGACAAATGCGCGATAGTACCAGCTCATTAATAGGCAACTAACGTTCTGACAAATTTTCTATCTTTACAACCACTATAGTGTTCCTGTAACCTTGGTAAGAAAGCTACACACTAAATTTCCAAGGTTTTTCACAGACGTGAACTCTGGTAACCTAGATGACCTCCGACCTGACCCCAAAACAATAGGGTTCCCATGTACTCATCATGGGAATACACAAACCAGTATAGCCTCATTCACCCCGCCCTTTACCAAACAATATGGGTTCATGTACTCCCTCATAAGAAAGATACCACTAATTCCCAACCTGATCAGACCAACCTTCTGGACTTATCGTGTTTACAAGTTTGCAGACTTTGACCTCCGGTGACCTCAGATGCACCTCTCTGACCTGACCCCAAAACCATAGGGTTCATATACTCATCATGGGGAACAACAACCAAGTATGAGTTTCACATCCATCTGGGTGGATCGAGTTATCGTGCTTACAGCCAAAATTGGCCGAAATTATTAATTTGCACATTTTCTATTTTCGACCAAAATTCACCCCGACCTGGAACCAAAACTAGGGTTCCTGTACTCCCCATACGACAGCTACACACTAATTTCAACTTGAGAAAACAAACTTCTGGACTTATACGTGTTTACAAGGTTTTCAGACTTTGAGACCTCTTGGTGACCTTAGATGACCTCTGACCTGACCCCAAACAATAGGTTTCATGAACTCATCATGGGAACACAACTACCAAGAATGAGCTTCAAACATCCAGGTTGGGTCGAGTTATGGGTTTTACAACCAAAAACTGGCAAATATTGAATTTTTCCAAAATTTTGTCCATTTTTGACGCAAAATTCACTCCCAACCTGAACCAAAACAATAGGGTTCCTGTACTCCCCCAAGAAACTATACACCTAATTTCACCTGATCAGACCACCATTCTGGTTATGTGTTTAAAAGGTTTTCAGACTTTGGACCTCTGGTGACCTCAATGACGTCTGACCGGACCAAAAACATAGGGTTCATGTACCATCATGGGGAACACGCATACCAAGTATGAGCTGATCTACCTAGACCTGATCAATTTTTTTGTTTTTTTTATCGGGTTTTACAAGCAGGCTCACACACACACATACACAAACACACAACACACACACACACACACGTGGACTGAATAGATTCTTCTGACTTCGTCACGGAATCCAATCAGAGTTTATTACTGCGCATCTTTGCATCCTTCACATTTTGGCATTGAATCAGAGAAAGGTCATGTGCAAGTGCTGGGCAAAGTTGAGCCCTATAGTATGTAGTTAGGAAGGATCTATATCCCTTTTCATGTTTTAGGCGTTTTGTAAAGCAATGTAGTATATTTTTTAATACTATTCTCATTAGACCGTGCAAGAAAGAAGCACCCGGGAAGGGTCATGACCCCCAACTCGAATGTGGCAAGTCAAAGGAGGGGGGGGGTCGTTCCCAACTGTTAGAAACTCCTTGATCCTATGGGTTTTCTCCCACACAACGTCTAGTTTTGGTGCAAATTCTGTTTTTAGGTCATTTTTGGATCCTATATTTGGCAATTCCTGGGGTTGACCCATATGACTTCCCCTGTATGTACTGCTACAGCCATAATTTGCATAATTTCTGCGGAAATTTCAAAGTTTGCCCTCTGTCATTATGGGTGAACAAACTTGCCGCATGAGGACTTCATTTGTACCTGGACAAATGTCAGGGTCATTTTTGAAGTCACTGGAGGCCAACTTTGCATACTTTTCAGATTTCTCCAACTTCGTCCGAATTGAATAATATTGGTGATTGGGAGGTCAGTTGTTCTCCACAAAAGTAGTAGAAGGAAGGAGAGGGCAGAGAAGGGAAGGGATAATATTTGAAATTCCAGTGTGCGACTATATACAAAGGAATTTAAAGTAAACCAACATATCTAGTAGGGGTAATACAAGTTTTCCAGTTTGGCCCTAGTAGCCACTAGCTTGTCAGCTATGGAAAGGATCACAACAGTTTTGTGTCTTGTTTCTGTTTTATTTCCTGTTAAGCACTTTAGAATTTCATCTTGTTATATAGTGTGCCGATTAAAAATTTGTTTCCTTATTATTTTATCTGTGTGTGTAATGTGCGTGTTATATTCTTTACACTGGCTACATTTTTTGTGGCTAGGCCCATCTCAATAACATCCCTTCAAAAATATTTTTAAGAGTGCCCGGGCAGTATTTACTGGGAATACTTTACTATACTACTATACTTACATATAAGTGTGCACAATACTACTAGGAGGCTCCTCAACAACACATGACCTATGAAAAGAATAGGAATTCTTTTTTCACAGCACTCCAATGGAGTACGTAGTATTAACAAGGGGGGGGAACAGGGGAGGGCCCCTTAACCCCATCTGCTAAAGACGGGTGGGTGATTAGGGTGTGCTATAAATCTTATGATAATACCTGGAAATGCATCTAATTCTAAGGAGAACTGAAATTATTTTTTCCCAGGGGAGGTGGGGCACTCCCTCCTCCTAAATTATAGCCTGCTTTCCTACTAAGAACAGTGAGCAGCAAATCTATTTTCAAAACAGGGTAGATGTTTAGCTGTGCTTATATAATTTTTTTGGCCCAACCAGA
The DNA here is from genome assembly GCA_026419785.1 of Sclerodactyla briareus. NCBI lineage: Eukaryota > Metazoa > Echinodermata > Holothuroidea > Dendrochirotida > Sclerodactylidae > Sclerodactyla > Sclerodactyla briareus. Next base: position 141,025 of record JAODTK010005671.1, read on the forward strand.
TTACACAAACAGCCACCTGCAAAAATCACAATCGCCCTGTCAGACCATGTGAAAATCCAAATTATTTCCAAACAGAAACTGGTGTTCAGTTGTGCTATATGCACCAACTGCATTCAAGGTGACCTGGAAATGGATTTTCCAGGTCACCCCTCTCCTTGGATCCTAACTACTAAGACCAGGAGAAAATGCAAAAATTATTTTTGAAACAGTGTTAGTCTGCTAGTGCTCCAAATTGCAAATTCATCACTTGCCCCTGGAATGCGAAAACAAATCTCAGGTCCAGGTCCACCCCTCCCTTGGAGCCCTCCCCAGGTCGTCACCACTGTTCAGCTCCCCACGTTCAAAAATACCGTTTCCTACCACCACTGTTATTAAAACAAGCCAATTGTCTACCTATCCTTTTTGAGAGCTGACGCCACTGCTGGTTGAAAGTTGAGGGTTCATAAAACCTGAAAACCTGAAACCATATTGAAATTAAATCCATGTCAGAAACTCCAGCATTACATGAGCAATCATATTTGTTTTTACGTGAAAGGCCACTTCTCCACTTTGTTCCCTGGAATTCTGGCTTCCTTTAGAGGATTGGATGACTGCAAATAGAACCCTGAGTTTTCTCGCCCTCATGGACTGAAGGTCACAGGAATAACTGTACCCAACCACTGCCAAGTATACATACAGGGATATGGAGGACTTAGTTTCATTTTGACTGTAATAGCTCGTGACATTACAGAGCAAATATTATAAAAATTTATTCCAAGAGCTTAAATTTTACAGCAAAATAACAATTCACCTGGAGTTATAAGCTCATACAATATCGGTCAATAACTGTAGAAATTGTACTTTGTCCGCATTACGACGGCCGGTTGCAAATCTCAAGATGAACACAGTGCCCACTCATGTATGTGAATCCTTGTAGGCTACCCACCACTATTATAGAATGCACTCACAATACCTGTTTACAGCCAGTATTGAAATCTTATCTCTTTGGATCTAGTAATGCTGAGCGAGGTTACAGGCATCTGGAAACCCGACGTTTCAGGTATCATACACTCTTGTATTACCCGAGCAGTGCAGGAAGTCATGCCCAACCCAACTAACAATCGCTGGCAGTAACCTGAGAATTTTACATACTCCCCATTTGAGCGATCAGTGGACAATGATGTCAATCCTATTTCATATCAATAGACGTCCCATGACTGAGAACACATGCGCAACAAGTTCGTACAACTCCAACAGGGTTTAAACAAGGCTAGCGCAAAAAGTGTCTCGCCTGGTTTGCGCGATCTGTGGTTTCCATTATTCACTACACTACACACTATACACAACCAACTAGCTCATGCAGACCATCGTCTGGTCAACTAACATCAACATATTCCACCTATAACACATAAAATTCCTAAAATAACTGACCAATAAGGTTGACTCTTTACAAAGTCCCTTAATTGTGTTTTTTCTTCTTCATGCCCCCCTCCCCCCATCCACTCTTCTCTCCATGAATAACCCACATTTGAATAGTTTTATCGCGCAGTCAACTCCCGATTCTTCTTTGACCCAAAATCCAACTGAAATTGTTTTCTAAATCCCCCTTAGCAGCCCAGGCTTCCCAATTGCCTTTTGAAATCATTTCCTTATTATTCATTGCCTTCTAATTTCCAAGCGGCCAGGACCTGCCCCCCCCCTGCCAGGCAGCAAACACCTTCCCCCACCTCCCCCAACCACCAACAAACTATCCTCATGCAGCTTGCAAAGATGTCACCTAAATATATCTAGCTTCTAGGAAACCTCCACATTTGTTCCCCAGTCCCCAGGCAAGAGAGAGGGAAGAAAATGTTGTAACAGTATTTTTGAAGGTCTAATCAACCTATCAAAATTGGTTGGTAAGAGAGGGTTTGCTTGTGGTCAGCTTATAACAGCACAAATTTTGTGCACAGATCTTATGATTTTCTCTTCTTCAAGTGCTTTATTCTAACAGAAGTCTATTATATGATGGAATTTCAATCAATTCCTGAACAGACAAACACATCAGATCCAAAAATGTTAACAAACCATACTTACTCTATACCAAATGGAAATTGGAAATTTAGCAAATTAGGCACATAAATGACCTCTACTGACCCCACTAATACCTCACAAAATGATCGGGATCAAGGTGGACCACATCACCAAGTTTTCGTGATAACCACAACTGCAAAATTTTGCATAAAGTTGCAAGTTAGACCACTTAATTAGCATATTTTTTACTGAAACTCTAACCATTCATCTAACCTGTCATCCAGGTCTCATATTTGCCAAACTACATCACTGTACCACCTACGGTTCTTGCTTTAATCCTGCACGAGCTTGAACGCTTTAATTACATAAAATGAAGCTAAAATTACCCAACTTAATTAATGACATTGCTGCCGCAAAATCTAATCCGATCGTGTACAAAACCCAACCCCGGTGCTACCACAAATTTCCGTCATAGTCGCCCCAGGGTTTGTGAGAAACCTTGCTAACAAGAAATTGTGACATACCCACACACATGCAAACACACACACCACCACCCATATTGACCCACTATGTCTCTTCCTGAATTTCAGTCAGGCGAGACAAAAATTTGCATCCTCATGCACATTTCACCATTGATGACTTAAAATGACTCAGTTTGTCTTGCACACCAAATGTACTTACATCCAAGTTCCGTTCAGATCAACAGAGGTCTGAAACTAGCTCATGAATCATGGCGATTTCTAATCTCAGAATATCTCGGATTGACCTCTACTTCTCAGGAATTCCAAATAAAAGAATTTAAGCCTTGCCCAATCTACTGAGAAACTAGATCCCTGAGAATGACAGTGACATGGAACGAAATGTGAATTTAGCCCTACAATACCTGGCTGAGAGTTAGGCAAAGCTTTTTTTTTTTCGTAAAAGGATCACATAACATTTTTTTTCTCTGATATTAGAACTGAAAGACTGAAATTGACCTTAGAACCAGGGGGAAATTTTTGAGAGCCGGGCAGCCCGGCCCAGTGACAACTCTGCTCCGTGATTGATTTGACCACTGTCATCCATTTGAGGTACTTGCCAGCACATTGCAATAATACCAGTACTGATTAGGTCCACCCAGAAATGTGTTGTATATACAGTTGAATACACAGAGTTGATGCCATGGTAAGAAATATCAATACATACATGTACTCCTGGATGTTATAATATACATGGTTTTGTATCCCCTGTAATGGCTGTACTTATAACACCAGCTGGCCACTCATCACATAGGAAACGTTTGTGGCAGGATTCTGGTTCAGATACAATATGCATGAAAATCTGTATGTAACAGTACCTTCAAAGGACCACTGCAGGATAATTATGAAGGAGCTAATATTGCTGGGGATTTAGCTTCTTGTCTTGCACAAACATGCACCAAACTTTGAGGACTGTCGCTCCATAACGGCGAGGTCCATACACTTCTGGACGAATTCTGAAACCGCTCTATAGGTCCAAACCCCATTTCATATGATGTCCTATGTGTAGTTATCGACCTTCAAAGGTTTTGCCAACAGGCAGAGAAATTGGGGAAATCCCCTAATTGAGGCATTAAAACGTTTCATGACCATGGACCAACACTGAAAAATATGTATGTATGTCAGTTGTTTCATTTTGTTGGATACGTCAACATTTAGCAGAAGTTCTGTTGTCTCTCTTCCACCAAAGAGCCATCACATCTACCACCCACTACAAACCAGCCATCTTCTTCTATAGAATAACTTGCATTCAAATGTGAAATTGATGTTTGAATTTCAATGAAAACAAGAATGATTTGCAGGGTTGTGGCCAAGTATGACTCATTTTTATTGCATGATGGGATGCCTTCGCTCTTGCAAATCCACATCTTCAAGCGTACTTTAACCCCGTAACCGTAAGTTCTATTTGAAACCCTTTTTTTTTTTCCGGTTTGGACTATGCATTCATTTTTTATCCAGCTATTATATTAGGCCCTTCTATAAATCACCTCGCAGTTGTCCTTCTACAACCCCTGCTACCATGATTGAAAATACTACTCCATTCGATTGGTGCTGTCTAGCTCTGCCATCTGTCCATTTTTGCAATAACAGGTAGCATTGGGTGGTGCCAGGATTCCTCCACGGGGGGTCCGAGTTTTCCCCGACGGGGGGCCGGTTCCCCGACGAGGCTCACCCTACCCCCTAAGTCCAAAACCTGCATTTTTGATGTTTCATTTTTTGAACATTTTTCTTGAAACAAGAAAAGAAAAATGAAATACACATTGTGGAGAGCAATGTTTACGTTCATAGCTTCCCACTGGCTCAAATCAGACACCCGTCCTTATTAGAATAGGGTCCAGGTACTTCCCATACTTCACAAGGAACTACCTGGGCACTGCGTCGTGAAAGCCCCACTCTACACAGAACAAAACGTGATAGATGGCAACGAGCATCCTCTCCAACGAATTGTAACCTTAATCTCTAGCAGGACATTCCGAAGATACCATAAGGCTTGTGTAATCCTACTATTATATTTCACGATTGGTATAGTAATGTAGGAAATGATTACGCTGATCTTAACTCGAGCGAGGAACTTGGCATTACTATATACAGATATGAGGCGCGCGGAGCGCGCCATAAAGTTTCAGCTTTCAATATAGGAATTTTCACTAATGAAGAAGTTCGAATTATACTGTCGGGGCAAAAAGCCCTCGTCGGGGTTTACATTTTAGCATACCCCACTCGGGTCTCCCGACGAGATGGGAAAAATTCCCGACGGGGGGGCCAGGCTTTCCCCGACGGAGGGGAGGCATGGCACCCCTGCCCCCCCGCGGCCAACCCCTGTACAGGTAAGCTAGTCAGAGAACTCAGCAATGAAATGGTCACTTGTTTTGTTGTGTGAATATGGTAAAGCTACTAACAACTGTATAAAAGGTTGCCTGCCTGTTTTCTTTGGGTGTTAGATAAGTTAGTGGGACATGATATCTCTAGAGAAATTTCTTGTTTCTTTCATTTCATAAGGGTCTTGACAATTGTTGGAAATTTGATATAATACTAACAACTTGGCTTGCCTCATCATTATTTTTAGCAATGTTTATTCAACTAATTAGTCATGAATGAAAGTCCACAATGTGTTCATCTTTCACATACACTAGACATCTCAGAATGTGCAACTAAACAAGCACAAAAAAAAGAGATGGAACTTGTTATCTAGAAGTGCAGTATTTAAAATCCAGTAGAATTCCTCTCCAAATAAATTGACTTTGCTGGCTTATACTGCCCCTCATGCGTGAATTATTCAAATTGTGAATGCTTTCAAGGTGTGTATGTATTCCTAGTAATAGAGATCTGGGCATCAGTTGGTTGAACTGATACTCTGATGGATTAGGCAATTGACCTAGTTGGCCATGGGCAAGGGCTGAAGCAAGGAGACTTGTAAAGGGAGGTACAGTAGATGGGGTGGTGGGAATGCACAATGACCCATCAGGCACATAAATGCACAATGATGACTTTTTTTTGTGCTTTTAAGATGAACAGATTAGAATGAACTTCAGAACCCTGCCCCAATTGTAATTGGTGCTAGGAGTATAACTCTCCACGTGAGTTATTCAAATATGCATTCTTCATTGCCTGATTCCTACTTTGCCTGGCTGATGAATTCCCCCTGTCCTTATTTGACTCTGCTTGTAATAACACTGGTGCATTAATGCAAGCACAGTGCTTAATAGAGACTATATACAGCAGACATCCAATAGCAGGCATACACTAAATGTCATGACATCATATATTACAAATTGAGGTCACAGAAGGAGACGATCTCTAGAAGACTTGCAAGGTGTAGTTGGGAACATCACTAGAGGGGTGAGGTGCCTGTGCAGTTTTGTTCCGCCCTCTATAAAGTGTTGAAATTTTGGTATGGTTGAAAGTTTCAGCAACCCGTCAAAATTATTATGAAAGGTAGCTCTGGCTAGTTGCCCAGACATAACAAGCTTTGATAAGACCACTAGATTACGGCCAATCTAGATACCAAGGGTCAGCCTCAACATCTTTTAAACTGACCTCCGCTGATTTGGTGACATGACCTGACCCGAAACAATAGGGTCCGATACACCCTGTAGCCAACCTACCTACTAAGTGTGAGAACTCTACATCTTTTCATTAAAGGGTTACCTTGTATGATATTCTGAGATCTTGACTCTGTTGACCTAAATTCCTTGATCAAACCAGAGGCAATAGAAATTTTCTCCTTCATATGGCCAACCTACATGTCGAGTATGAACTATCTACATCTTTTTGATAAGTTATCATGTTTCAGGATTTGAACTTTGACCTCTGATTCCTTGAACCTACCAGTGTTCACGCTAAGGCTCGGGATTGCGGGATTCCCGCATACGCAGCCAGAATCCCGCAGAGAAATAATTGTGTGCAAGAAATTCCCGCACAGATTTCTCAACCAGGGATTGCAAAACTAGTGTGTATAATAGGGTTGCGCGTTTCTATATCGATCAATAACTGGAAAAGACCACGTACGTAAGCAACAGCACAATGCATGTGACCACCGTCGTGCTGGTACTACTAGTACGCAGGCAGCATATATTTACTACTACATTCTTCCATACGTACGTATATATGTAACAAGCCCAGCCCCACGGAACAGGTCGCTAGTGCAATTACCAGCCCTAACCTAACTGTGATTATTTCAGCGAGAAAACCGAAGCAGCACAAGGCCGGATTAAAATTATCATAAAACCACCCAATCATGCAAACCATCATGTATGATTGTTTTATCAACAACTGTCTAATTAATCCCGTTCTTTCATTCAAAGAATTGTAGCCTAACGCAAATTATATTGCAGTATCACTGATCAACGATCGTAAATAAATCCCTCCTTATCATATGAAGTCTATGGGAAAATGCTATCGAAGCTTTAAGTGTGTGTAAGAGGTTTGTTGCCGTTGGTCGTAGACTTGGTATCATTGTGTAGCATGCAGTGGGAATTGGGAGCACATTGACTGCTCGTGAACAGCATAGGTGATGACCACGTGTCAAAGCAGGGCTATGTTTAATAGTAGTGCACAGCATTGGCGAGTGACTACCAACATACAGCTTTGCATGTTACGTAAAGGTGAAGCTGTGATGTCTGCAGCAGCTGGGATATTCCGCAAATAATGCAAATAGTTCGCAACACATGTGGGGCAGTTTTATCAATTAACAGATTGCAGATAAAGTTGCGATGACGCGGCGGCTGCGATCGGCAAACAATACAATGATGACAGCACTGGGATTTGTATTTCAATTCGTTAAAAAACAAAAAACACCGATTTGGTAGTCATACCCGGTAATTTTCTTCGCCATACGTTAAAGTAATTGTGCATCTGACCGTCGATGCTGCGAGTACTAACGGTGCCGCGAGTACAGGTACTAATAATAACGGTACAGTAATACCAGCAATCCTAAGTGAAGGGTCCACAATATAATGTTACGTCGATCCTGATCTTAGCACATGTACGATGTTTGCATGCCATTCATCGTTCAACATTGCAGGGGGGGAGACATGGGAAAACATTGATTGATCACAAGTGCTTCTTCTTTGACATTTCACAGAGTGACACAAGGTACAACTTCTCTTATGACATGTGCCTGGTAGCAATCACTGTGAAATATGTAGTCACACTGCAATCTGATTTTTTTCAATAACATCACATGTGAAAAGACATGTAAATGGGTTAATATGAATACTTTCACCTGAAGTATGAACACATTTTCACGAGGTGTCATTAAGACATGATTTTAATTTTTAGGCTGAAAACTGGGCCTCATGTATTAAGTGATAAGATAGTGGCTAACAATTCAATAGCATAGCCTAACCCTCTGGAATTAAAGGTAATATTATTTAGGTTGTACATTTCCCGCCTGCAAAATACAATTTTGGGCCATATGACCACATAAAAATGGATCAGAAAAAATTGCCGATGAAAGTGTGCCTTTCGTGGGATTGGTACTTTTCTCGGTGCTGTAGGATTTGAAAAAATCTCGATACCAGGGTATTTGGTCCATTACCAAACACAATATCTAGTCTGATTAGAGCCCATGAGTTAGTAAAGTGTAAGGGACGATAGTATAAGCTTTACCACAGGGCAGTCATGAGGTTTTAGTTGATAAAGTTTATTTTTGTCGTCCGTCCAGCGGGCCGCCTGAACTTCGGGGGGGGGGGGGGGGTGGGGGGGGGGGGGGGGGGGGGGGGGGGGGGGGGGGAGGGGGGGGGGGGGGGGGGGGGGGGGGTGGGGGGGGGGGGGGGGGGGGGGGGGGGGGGGGCGGGAACTTGTGAAAGTCCCTCCCAAATTATTCCTTCTCGCTAACACTGAACCAGACCCAAACACAATAGGACGCATCTACTCCATATGGCCCACCTACATGTCAAGTATGAGCTCCTCCTCCATTTCTACATTGAAAAGACCTTACCTCTGTTGACCTCATAACCTTTGACCTGACTAAAAATAGGGATCATTTGCCCCATATGGCCAACCAACTAACATGCCAGTAATTAGGCCCACTCCACATCTTTGCAATGACCATTTTACATCACCCATGACTCCCAATCTTCCATCCACTAATCACATAGATATCTGTCCTGGCAAGGGAATAACCGGAAGCCAAAAGGCTTGTTGATTCCTCTTGACGCGTGTCTGACAACCCTATGGCAGACTCAATGACTGATGCACAATTACCAGCCTCAACTATTGCAACATAATGATAAATCTGATAAATTTCCTGGCTATCTTTATCCAGCATAGGGTTCCTGTGCTCTTTATAGAAATCAACATACCCGACCACTTCCTGGACTTTATCAAATTTACAAGGATTTTCCAATCTTCCTCCTCTTTTGATCCTCACCTGACTCCACAATAATACCACTCAGTAGTCATCCATGTGGCCATATGAGTATGTCAGGTGGAGGGCATGCAAATTATCACATATATATACAAGGGCGGAAAGACCGCCACCATTGTCTCGCCTGGTTACGCATCATGTTTTCCATCTATTAGTTCCCATGCAAACAATTACAGGCATTTAATGAGTTGCTTTAAGATTCTGGTATTAGCATTTTGCAGAAACGCCTCTACTAGTCAGTGATCCATTTCAAATCCTAAGGACGATTATTGACAATGTCTACCATATCCGTTTTGTGGAATGTGACTAAGATTGCCTAAATATCAAGTTAGACAAGATCAAACTTTCTGTTTTTTTTTGACCCATTTTCTCACTTCAATTATCTCAGGACCATTGGTGAACCACACTTAATACATTTCATCGGACATTCAACAAACTTGAACATTTGCATGAATCAAGCAATTTTAATACACCCTGCATAACCCCTAGTGACCTGATTCATGTTAACATTTTGGCGAGACTAAAGGTAGCTCATCTAGTGGAATGCTATCCTATCTAAATAAATTTTGTCTGTATATATCCTCAGTCTCACCCTAAGATTGCATTTATTACCCCCTATCTCACACACAGCAGCGCTACTGCAGGTGTAACCTACAACCCTCATTCTTGAAATTTAGGTGCCTGTGAGTAAGTAACAGGCGTCTGCCCCAGTGTCTCGCCTGGTTGCACGATCACATGGTTTCCATCGAATGTTCACCATGCAAACAGTTAAGGAATTTAATGTGTTGCTTTAAGATTAGGTAAGAGCATTTAACACCCTACGAATCAGTGATCATTTCAAATCGTAAGGACTGATTACGGACAACTGTCCTACTATGAGTGAAGCATTATAAGTTTTGTGGAAAATGTGACTAAGATTTTCGCCTAAATTATGCAAATTAGACACAATATTCACTTCCTATTGACCGCATTTTGCTCATTTCCCAAATCTCATGACCACACTTTGATACATGGGAATTCAACAAACATTGAACATTTTGCATGAATGAACAATTTATACAAACTGCATAACCCCCATTGACTCGATCATGTTATGTTACATTTTGGGAATAAACTTAAGGTATACCCTAACCAATCAAGCTGCTTCAGGAAAATCAAACCACTTTGAAATTTGGGAAACACCATGCAAATAGACCACGAATGACCTCCCAGTGTCCTTCCACCCTATGTGGAATAATACAATTTTATATAGTGATCATCACAAGAGTGCTCTATTCACAGAAATGAGTGGTGATGGAATTAAAAAAATCTGACGAACTTGTGAATTTTGCTTAAATTATCCAATTAGACAATTCAAGTACCATATTTACGCTGAAAATCTAATCATTCCATCTACTTCATAACCCGCATCTATGTTCCAAACCAAGTCACCATAGCCCACGTGTTCAATCTGTAATTCTTGCTAACGGCCTGAACAATAGATTCCTAAAATACTACTTACCTTACTTAACAGACACCACCCCGCCTGGTGGGTAAGACCGCCACTTATTAGCCCCACTATTGCCAATACCCGATTTGTTTTTTTTTGTGCCCGTTAACTCCTTAAATAAGCACATTTATTCAAAACTTAACCTGTAACGAATGAACCCCACCCGACAGCGGGTCAAATTGACGGTCAAGGTCACAACATGCAGGTCAACAATTATATGACAACGGTGAAACTTCCAGCCTTCACAGATCTTCAATCCTCCGTTATCGCCAGAAACAGTTTTTGACCAACTTAGGACCTAATGACCTCACTGACATGAAGTTTTTATAAAAATTGTAACTCGCCATGTGCTACATCCACTCCTAAGGCATATTGCATTCTATAACACGCCCAGTGCTATTTGCCAAAAAAGTATTAAATCAGTTTTTTTTGACCCCTACGTGACTTTAATGACATGTCAATGACATGGCGTTTTTTATGAAAATTGGTTACTCTCCATGTGATGCCTCCACTCCTAAGCATATATTGCATTCCAATGAACACGCCTCATGTTATTGCGACAAAGCTATTAAGTAAACTTTGACCCCTTGTAACTACAAAGTTGCGTCCGACGAAGTTTGATTTGGTTTCCTCCTCCTTCCATAAAGCACACAGAAGGTCTATCACATATCCAAAAAATAACCAGTTTCTATTTTTTTTTGCCTGTAACTCCCTCACATAAGCACATTTATTCAAGACTCACCTTTAACCACCATGAACCACCCAAGAGGTTCCAATGTGAGGTCAATGGTCACACACATGCAGGTCAACACTTAAATCACAACTGGTGAACCTTTCCCGCCTCCACAATTTTCAATTCTCCGATTATGGCCAAAAGTTTTTGACCCCTAAGAGTGACCTTGAATGACCTTTAATGGACATGGCAAGGTTTTTATGAAAATTGAACTCTCCATGTGATACTCCCCTTCTAGAGCATTTTGCATTCTGATGTAAACATGCCCATGCTAATGGGCCAAAAAGTACTGAAATCATTTTTACCCCACGTGACCTTTGATGACCTTCAATGACTGGCGGTTTTTTATTAAAATTGTTACTCACCATTTGATGCATCCACTCCTAGTCGCATATTGCATTCCAATGAACACGCCTAATTTAATTGCGAATAAGCTATTAAAATAAACTTTTGACCCTTGTACTACAAAGTAAGTGTCCGATCGAAGCGGGCGTTTTGGTCTCCGCCATAAGCACACAAAGGTCCTATCACATATCCAAAATACCATTCTTATTTTTTTGTGCCCGTACTCCCTTAAATAAGCCCATTTATTCAAGACCTCAACCCTTTAACAACCACATGCCACCGAAAGGGTCAAATTGAGGGTCAAGGTCACACACATGCGGTCACACTACATATCACAATGGTGAACCTTCCGCCTTCACAGATATCATTCTCTCCTATTATCCATCGCCAGAAAACATTTTTGACCCCTTAGTGGACCTTGAAGACCTTCAATGACATGACAGTTTTCATGAAAAATTGTAACTCTCCATGTGATAATTCCACTCCTAGGAGCATTTGCATTCTGATGACACCCCAGTGTCTATTGCCCGAAAAGTACCAAAATTCCAGTTTTTGACCTCAAAGTTTGCCTTAATGAAATCGGATGACATGACCATTTTTATAAAAATGTAACCCTACATGGGGTTACACCCTGTCCTGAATATAATAAACCACATCAGGAACGGTCACTGGAAGTTGTGGCAGGAACACATACTATGTGCCGTTATATGCCCATAAGTGACCTTGAATGCCTTTGATTACATGATTGTTTTCTGTAAATGTTCCTCCCCATGACGTACACCTTGTCCTGGAATTTTCAACATTGCCAAGCAATGTCATGTAAGTTGTCTCAAAAAATATTGTTTTTTGTCCAAAGGGACTTGAAGACCTTTGATGACATGTCAGTTTTAGAAAAATGTTACTCTCGGATGAAATCACTCAGTCCTAAAGCATTACGACGTATCAATCAAAGTAACTGCCCGCCGATGCTATTGGCCAAAAAGGTATCAAAACACCCTTTGACCCTCCGTAACTTGAGAACCAAGTGCCCGATTGAAGCTGGAGTTTGTTTCTCTATATTCAGATTCAGCACACAGAGCTCTGCCACCTATCCATAATGTTGACAAAAATTGACCAGTTGTAAGTTTCTTTGCCCTGTACTCGAAAAATAAGCAATTCATTCAACTTTGACCTTTGACCTTTTGACCTCATTTTCAGGGTTAGTTTGACCTTCTGATTCTAAAATCACCATGACAAATCACAACGAACATCCTAACTGCACTATTTCGAATGAAAAACACTTTGACTTCTGATATCTTCACACGCAAAGGTCACAAAGGGTCAAATTATGGTTCATTTCGATCCGAAGGTACCCTTGAGATCCGAAAATGGCCACGAAAAATTATTTTTTGCAGTTCGGGGGGGCCGAAACATGGCAAGGTCAAATTGAGGTCAAAGTCCCACGATGGAGGTCACGAGTGGAATCACCATGGTGACCTCCAACCTCGGCAGACATTTGGTGCCCAAGTTATGGCAAAAAAACATTTTAGTTTTTGACCCCATTGACCTTTGATGACCCATTTTACGCTGAAAATCTATCAGTTCATCGACCTCTACCTTTTCCCCGCATCTATGTGCCAAACAAGTCACCATATCACCTACGGTTCATCGTTATCTTGCTCACGAGCCTGAACAATAAATTTACATAAAATAGCTATTACCTTTGACTTACTTAGTTACTTGCGTGCCCCAAAGCTAATCAGATCGTGTTCACACCCAACCCCGATGCTACCCTGAAAATTTCGTCGCAATTGCACTTGCCGTTCGTGAGATATCCTGCTCACGAGAATGGTGAGCACACATCACCACACACCCACACACCACACATACCTGTGTGTAGGCGGCCAAACAGGGACGCACAAACGACATGGATCTTTCACACCTATGTAAATGGGGACATCCTGCAAAAACCTCATAGGGGTACCACCCCAACCACTACAAGTATCATTTTTAAGCGGTTTTTAAGGGCAACACGGAACCGGGATAATCCCCCATTCGTTTTTTTGTGGGGCGTTTTGCCTATGGAAAACGGGGACAAACACACAGGGATATCCCCGGTTCGCGGCGTAACCCCCTTTACTTGAAAAAGGATCCCGTGTGGTCCCCCGTTTTCCTTGATCCACAAACGCAACCCACACCCACACCCCACACCCACACGCATCTAAACACATACATACCTGTGTAGGGCGCCAGACGGGGACGCACAAACGGGACATTGATCTTTCACCTATGGAAATGGGGACATCAGTGGCAAAACCTAAAAGGGGTACCTACCACTACAAGTATCATGTTTAAGAAGCAGTTTTAAGGGAACACAGGACCGGGGATTCCCCCATTCCGTTTTTTTTGTGGGGCGTTTTCCTATGGAAAACGGGGACAACCAAACGGGGATATCCCCGTTTGCGGCGTAACCCCGTTACGTGAAAGATCCGTGTGTGTCCCGTTTTAAACTGGCTCCACAAAACGCCCACACACAACCCCCACACCACACCGCACCCACACCACCTACCACACCCACCCATCCATAAGTACGCACTCAGTCTCCCGCCTGAATTTCCATTCAGGCGAGACAACAAAGACTGATGTTTTACACATTTAATGGGTCAGTGGTCGGGGGGCCCAGAAGAGGTTATTACAGGCAGGAGTGAACCTCAAGTAAAAAGGCAGGTTTTGTCAGATGAAATCTGTCTGTCACAGATAGGAATACTACTAGTTAAGATGCATGGAAATAACATGCCTGATGTGTTGTTATTGATAGCATGCTATAATATAGTGATTTCAGCCTCATGCTGTCAGCTAGGGTGCCACAAGACTAAACCATTCTTAAAAGGTAACGGACATCTCCTGGAGTTGTTGTAAGAAATGTTATTATGTGAGTTTTTGGGTCATATAAGTGACCTTGATGACCTTTGATGACATACCGGTTTTTAATGAAAAATGGTACCCGGATCAGGTCAGCATGTCCCAAATTCCAGCCATATACACACCGTCACTCCTAGGAATGTTGCAGAAAAATGTTTTATTTGGCAGTTTCTTGACCTCGAGATGACTTGGTATGACATAATAATAATAATAAATAATAATACATTGCATTTATCTCGCGCACACTATCTACAGATGTAATAACATGCGCTACAGAAGGGAATCATTCAAATGAGAAACCATTCAGTCCTTTAAAAGCAACCTTAAATAGATTGTCTTTAGAGTTTGATTTAAAGTACTGAAAAGTGTTGTGGTAGTTCTGAATGTGCTGGCATACTGTTCCAAAGTCTGGGGCCATAGTACTGGAACTGCCCTATCCTTTGAAGCGCTTCTTACTTCAACCAGAGAGAGCATCCTTCATGAAGTACTTTCACCAATCTTAAGGACGATGGGGCAGACCATGAACCAAGTCTCCCTGTATCCAGGGGTGAGTCCCATCATTAAACATTTCCAATTCATGATCATCACTGTCATAATCGATACGTGGCGGATGGCCAGCCAGTGTAAATTATGCAGTACAGGAGTATTATGATCAAATTTCCTTCTTGATCTGGCAACAATTCGGGCCCTGCAGAATTTTGCACTTTCTTCAATTTTGGTAATTAACTTACAGGTAATCCTGCCACAAAGGATTGGCACTAGTCAGACGGGAAGTGATAAAAGCATGACAAGTCTTTCGCATCTTCTAGTGTCAGAGACTTTCTGATCCGCCCAAACTCCTGATAAAATAATAATGCAGTCTTAACAGGTGATAGTAAAGTGTTCTCCATTGAAAGTTGAAAATCCAAAGTAACACCAAGATTCAGAGCCGAGTTACTCCTGTCCACTTGAAAATCACCAACTTGGAATTATCAAATTTTTGCATGAAATTTCTTTCTGCGAGTTCAAAATCATGAATTCATTTTTGAATCGTTCAGCATAGAAAACTTTCAGACTCCAATGAAGAATACCGATAGATACATCTCTTAGCCTTGAACGTGCTTCATGACATTCATCCCGAGGAAAAGAAATGATAACTGACTATCCATCAGCAAGAGATGATATTTATTCCATGGCGCGAGATCATTTTCTCCGAGTGGACGCATATAAATGGAGAAAAGGTAAGGAACCTAGAACGGATCCCTGTGGGATGCCAGTCTTGAGATTTGTTGGTTTAGCTTGACATGATTCAGATAGTTTAACAGTTTGGAGTACATTGGATAAATAAATTCCATCCCTGAGAGCTAGTCCTCTATTACCATACATTTCCAACGTTTAAGCCGTAACGATGATTACATGTCAAAGCAGCTGAGAGATCCAATAGAATTATTGCGTTGACAATATAATCATCGTCATTGAACAAGAATATCATTTTGCCACACTGAAAAGTGCCGTTTCATTACTGTCCCAGTTTCTATATTGCGATTGGAATGGGGGCAAAAAGAGAATTATTGACAGTTTTTCCTTTATACAGTTTCCACATAGTGCAGAGTTTTTAGAAAGAAAAGACCGAGTGGAAATGTGAGATATTCATGTTTCTTCTTCGAGTCGAGATTTGCTTTTTTTTTCCAACAATGTCGATTCTCGCTGCTTTCATCACAACTGAACCTTTCCATATTCTAAAGATTATTCAAATGTCTGTGATTTGATGGAGTAGACTCAGGAGAATTTCATCTTCCTTTAAAACTTTAGTAGGGGTAAATCATCCTGGAACAAGTGCCGAAGAGCTCTTTTCTCACACATGAACCGCATCCGCAGCAATGTCTAATTTCGGTAGTCTTTTTCCATGCACTATCTAGGTGGGCCTGAAGTGCCCCTTTATGAATCCCTTAGTTGTTGACTGTAGCTGGCAATTGATTCTTGAATTTAATTTGTCAAACTGTTTTTCCCTGTGAATTGGCAATTTATCCTTTCCAGCTTTGGAATCCAGACTGAGGTTTTAAATGAAAAAAGCTTGACACAATGTGATGCCCAATCCCCAAAGAGCATTATGTATCATACACATTCTCTAGCTATCGCCCAAGAAGTATTAAAATCAACTTTGGCCCCTTGTAACTTGAAGACCGGTGTCAGAATCGAGCGTTAGTTGGTTTCCTCTATGTAGCACACCAAGCGCTATCACATATCCAAAATCGAGCAGTTTACATTCTTTGTCCTAATCTCCTAAAATAAGCACATTTTCTTAAAACTTGACCTTTGACCTTTGTGACCTGTCTTCAGATGTGTTTTGAATTACTGAACCAAAAATTACCATGACAAATCTCCACGAATACCCTAAATGCATTCATTCCAATTGTACTGGCCATTCAACAAAATTCGGAAAATTGCATAATTTATGCAAAGATCACGATTAAATGCCCTTGAGTGCCTTTTTCATTGGTTTGTTAAATTATCCTGATCAAAGTGTCCCATCTCCCCAAGTTTCATGAGATTCAACCAACTTTAAAGACTCATAATGTAAACAAAACTCTCAGACTGCATAAATATTTCTCAGGTCCAACGTACCTTCCGCGTGTAAATCGTTGCTAGGCCATCGCGGGATATGCTCTTTCGAAGTTTGGTCCGGGGGCGGATCTTCGGAAAAAAGGTAAACACGGCTATCGGACCGTGCTTCAGCGGGTGAAACCGTTTTGTAAACAAACTACTTGCTGGAGTCACTTCAATGATATTCCCATGGGGAGTGAACGACTTGAAATCTCGTCTTAGCCCACTGCTTTTTCTCTCCTCTTGAAAGACTCTACCATACCTAGCTACCACATAGCCTTGTTGTATAAGACGTTTTTAAACTCTTGGCATTGTTTTCAGATTCGGGGCAAGGTCTCAACATAATTGGCAAAGAGACAAAAATCCGAGAAAGCACTTTTCAAAACTGTTCTCCGTTCTCTTACAAATCTCCTAAATGCCAGAGTAACCCTCATTGGATAGTTATTGCATCGCGGGCTCGCACTTGATTTTAACGAACGCAACAATGCAGCATGGCTTTCGGTTCTTTCGTAACCGTACCGGCCAGCCACGGTCGGCCTTCTTTCTCATTCGCGCCGTATCATGCTGTTCTCTAATCAACGTGTTGCGAGATTCCGCTAACTCCTGAACATTCTTTACTTGTGTCGTGTTCGAGGGCTCCATCATGGTTCAGTTTTTGAGAAAGCCGATTCGTTCATAGGCCAAAACGAGAAAGGAAAACCCCGTCTACCACTCCGTTGTACGCTTTGCTGTGATGCAGATGCTGGCCTAGATTTTGACCGACAAGCCCCAAGGCTGAACCGTGTTGCTTCCGCACACAGAGAAAACCTGATCGTGTGCATTTGGCATGGTTGTCAATATGAAGTTTACTTCAACCAGGTATTATTTAAGCTATGCCGGCTCGAGTAAAATTGTTTACTTTCACAGAAGAATGGTTATGCCAACGCACACTCGCGTCAACATTTGTACCTGCTGTACGTAAAAAAAAAAGCCTTGACCAAATGGATGCCAATTTTGGATAACTGAGACTAAGCAAACCACAGGCTATGGGTATATGTCAACGTTATACCCCTGTGGAATCAGTAAACCTGCTGCTAGTGAAGGATACTCACTTGAACACCTTGCTGGGACTGTGTCACTGA
The DNA here is from genome assembly GCA_026419785.1 of Sclerodactyla briareus. NCBI lineage: Eukaryota > Metazoa > Echinodermata > Holothuroidea > Dendrochirotida > Sclerodactylidae > Sclerodactyla > Sclerodactyla briareus. The sequence continues at coordinate 159,077 of JAODTK010005671.1, forward strand.
AATTTGCAATAATGTCTGCAGTATTAGTTTATTGCTTTTGCGAATAGCTTGTGTAATGCATGCCGGTCCTAGCTCCTAGGACAATTGAGCCATCCTTCGACTGGTTTCGAGGCCCTAAGGCTATCAGGAATTTTTTGTCCAGTGTTATGCAATGTCCTGGATTTAATGGATTTGAGTCATAATTGACTGAAACTGTTTTGGTAGAGGCACAAGCCTGTTCATCCAGCCTAGGCCAAGCCAGTTTTTGTACAACACTTTCCTACAGACGAGCCTAAGCAAACAAATTTGGGTCCCACCATAATATTTAATAACTAAATATTAGGAAACAACATATGAATTGGAGAGATACTGAAAACACTTAGCTTGATTACACAATTTTTCCCCGTAATGCTAATGCAAACTGAACCCCTTTCCTTTTTTTTTTCCTTTTCACCCAGTGCTCACCAGAAATGGGCTGGGCAGCAATTTATAGCAATATCGTCTGCTAATCACCCCATCCCGGCCGAATATAAGTATTTGCCGAAGAGGCTGCCTCGTTACATAGTGATATAGCAGGAATTGAATACTTTTTTTTGTTGACAAATGGGTAAAGGTCTCTATGAAGAGAGTCTATTCCACACTGACAACTGGTATCTGAGTTCAACTGTGAGTTGCTATGACCCCACTTTTTTGGAGCTATTTTGCAGGCATTGAAGGCTTATAAGGGTGATGATATTCACAGTACAAGGAAATGCCTTGGCTTTGATGCTCCGGTTACTGTATTGGTATATCATGTCGAAAACAAACATCATCAAAGCCTGTCTGCAATTAAGGTGTGTTGTGGTGCTTGATTGGGCAGTAAGAGCGCAAAACTCATTCTTGTAATAGTCCAGTCCAGGATAGCGAGGATACTTGGTGAGTGGGACGTAACTTTGTTAGCTAAAGGCTTAGCCTAATTTATGGGTATTGAGTAAAAAAACCAGCTCGATTGGTTGCCAGCTTCTGCCACAATGTCTACCCTAATTTGTAGTTTTTGATTTTCTTCCGTGAATTGATCAATTAAATATGGATCCTTCTCTTATTTCATTCATGCAGGCGCTGCATTGCATCTGCACGGTCAAGAAATCTGCCAGGGGATAGATTTGGTGAATCAGCGGCAATCCAGTATTTCCTGCATCACAAGCACAAGGGTCTTGGAATTTTGACCAAATTTGCCTCGATCAACATATCATGAGTGGCCACTTTCCAGCAGGTATGGATCATGCAGAGGAAGTTACAAAATGCGAAGGAAATTATATTCATAGTATATATGTATACATACCTCTTAATTTCAACAACAGATGATTGAATGTATAATTGTATACTTAATCCAGACATTTTCCAGTCGTGTAAGTAGGGGAATCGAATGCAGGGAGTTCCCCCCCTGTGTTGGCTAATTCTTTCCTATTCCTGGAAAATTTGTTCAAAACCCTCTCCCTCCACCCATTATTATTGATATCTTTTCATAAATTTCCGCCCCTATCCCCCTATCTCTTGATTGTGTAATTTCGCCGTTTATTTGCCCGGTAGGCTGCACCATGCGGTTCACAACTCCTGTGACATCTTCACAATCCATCAAATGGGATGTATATAGGTAAATGGTGTTGCGTAGAGGCAACCTAACCTGACTGCTTGAAAACTTGACCTAGCTACGCTAGGTTTTAGCAAGAGGTTATTATTGTATTTTCCATTGGGTTAAATGTATTCTCACACCTTAACATTTTAACCAGATTGTTTGCTTGCAGAAATAGAAGGGCATTTGGTTGCCAATTTTTGCCAACCCGGACTATGTGGTCAAGAAATGGCCAGGTCTTGACATAATATTTGGGGTGGTGCAGGGTTCCCTGAATTAGGGGAAGTATGAGCAGCGTGAAGTAGCTCTCACTTTACCATTTTAATCTTTCATTCATTACAGACATTACTGATTTGCTGCAAACTGACAGTTGCCTGATGGTGTTCTCGGTGCCACCACTGCTACCACATGGATTGTTTCGTCAATATGAACAGATTTCCTGTGGAGCATTTGCGGGGTTCCCATAGGCACAATATACCGACAGAACTGATGTGTGGATTGACTGTTGGAAAACACTTTGATATCTTATTCATTGAATTTCCAGACACTCACTTTAACTGGACAAAAAGACATTATACCAAGCTCATATTTAGCTAACTGACAACACAGTAGTGTTGTGATTGAATTGTATGGCCAAGCTCAGAAACAATACACGTATGCACCTGGTACATGGAACAATTTTGGGTTTTGCAAGGAGGATGTATATTCTGTAAGAAATTAACCAATTGAACTGTGCTTCAGGGTTAATATTTCGCCTTACTTCTACGTGTCATTGTTTTAGTTTATAATCCAACTTATCGGTCTTGCTCTTTTTTTTTTTTCTCTCCAACCTATTATTTTGCATAATCAACAATGACTGTCACCATAATTCACTCCGACCTGCTGTATTAAGCAAGTGAGTCTGAGACTGTTTAGTATCTCAGTGCAGTGTCCCATACTATTCAAGAGGTCACCTGATAACTAATGCATATCGAAGCATCAAAGAATCACTGACCTCTCGGCTACTGTATTTGGTTTCCCAACTTTCATACAATTTCCCACGTAAGACTCCACGAACCCTGTCCCATCATTTGATGTCAACTTGCAAGTCAACTTCACAGCAGGGAGGGAGTTGTCATAGGGGTCATAGCGGGGTGCCATTCATCAGCTATGCCACTGGTTATGCTGAGTCCTATCATGGATTCCTGAAGTGCCTAAATTTACGTCATTAGTCCATGTTTGTGATTGATAGATGCCGCTACATACAAATCCATTATATGAGAGTAGCAACATTCCTTGTCCTGCAAATGAGAGACGCACACAATATATAATATGGTTTAATGGTTATCCAGGTTTGAAAGATTTTTTTCTTACATTACTTGTCCAGATTTGATGCTGATGGTTCGTATTAGCTGCCCAATGATGAGGGTTTTCTCTGTGCTGTCGATTAGGACCTACTATGTACTGAGTCAATATCATGTGGTGGATGACTCGGACCGGTCTCGAGACCGATTTCGAAGGACTCAGTCCTCGGACTCGTGATTCATGACTCAGTCTCATGACCTCGGCCTGCGAGACTCGGGGACTCGGTCCGAGTCCGGTTCGAGACCGCTAAAAAAATCCTTGGAAAAATCCTGAAAATTATGCAGAATAATGCACAAATTTACATGGGCATTGCTATGACTTCGTGATGACGCCCAGCTCGCTTGTATAGGAATGGTGGAAACTTCATTCTGAATTTCAGCATTGAAGCTGATTGTGCAATATCATCCATAGGCTATACAGTTTCCGGATTCAACAGCTCACGTAAAAACTTTTTTTCAACCAATAACTACCTAGGCCCTTTATTTTTTGCGGAATGCCAGATTTTGATAGGACTCGGACAGATTGGACCTTTGCAGACTCTATGCGGAGGACTCGATGCCGGACTCAACTCCCAACACTGTAATAATGCCGCACATACTCAATCCTGTTCTAATGAATTCTGATGGATTGGATGCATAATAGCAGTCTCAGAAATTGCGAACTGCTTTTGCCTATTGTGTCGCCCTGCGAGGTGGAAGGCCTGAGGCATTGATTATCGATTAGCCCATTTTATATGTAAAATATTGTCTCGCTCATTGGAATGTTTTATGCACAGTTTTGAAGACAGCATCTTTTGTACTGAGGTTACTAGAGTCATTGTCTAAATCACATATTTTATTGTATTCAGTATGTAGATGTGGGTTTTGTTGGTGGTTGACATGTATGGTCGCACCTTTAGACCACCAGAAGTGTCCATCATAACCTGTGGATGATATGCAGTAAGCAGCTCGACTATTCCATGACCCAATTGTTTGGAGAAGGGTCCTGCCCTCATCCATACATTGGCTAAATCACCTTGTATGCCATTCAAACAACACTTCTGTTCCGCTTGAAGTTATGCATTCACAGCATTTGAGCAGTGGGGGTGGTGAAAACACTGATGGTTTCTTGCAGTCTCTTCTGGAAAAGTCATCTTCTACTAGCATCAGACCTCTACACCTGTTAGAAAAGGGGTCCAAATCTCAGTCCAGGTCATACAAGGAAAAAATAGCACCATAGCCTTCTTGCCAAATGCTCAGGCACAAAACAGAAGGTAAGTGGTGGCAATTGCACATCCCTCTTCGCGATGTTAAGTAAAAACCCACCTGCACGTCAATGTACTATATACCAAAGAGGCTGTATACCTGTGAAGGATGTGCATTGCCAGTAAGTTCAGTTTCCTATCTATTTGTACAACCGAACTACCCATCCATCCACATTTTTTATTCAGATGGCTACTCCTGCATTCTTTGTTGGTCCATGTGAACTTATCACAGTGAAGACCAAATGGAAGATCATCTATGGTGTTCCAAAATTCAGCCGAGGTCATCTAGTTGTGTCATTATATTGTGGGAATTTGAGCAACTGCCTGATCTAGAGGTCATCTGACTGAAATGTAATTTCCTAGTTTCATGTGAACAAAATGGCTTCCTACAGATCATGAGGTTGGCCAGTACTCATCATTGAATGATAGTGTGGCCCTGGAGTCAGAAACCCCATCTAATGTCACTCTGCTATTTTTTCAAACTTCCTACTACAGAATCCTGGGAACTGTTCCCCCCCCCCCCCCCCCCCAAAGCCCCCCCCCCCAACAACCCCCCCCCCCCCCCCCCCCCCCCCCCCCCCCCCCACACCCCCTGGAATGTTGACGATATTATCTAGGGGCTCAATTGGTAGAGGTGGTATAATTCCCCTTTTTGTAGCTCATTCCCCTACAACCAAAAGGTGGCACGGTTGGTATATCCGGGTTTGAATCCCAGTCAGTCATAAGACTCTTAAAATGACCTGCTATCTCCTCGTTGGCACACGGCACAGAGACTCAGGGCATGAAGGGGACGCCGTTTCCTGAGCAGTACTGCTGTCTGACATTCACAGCATGGAGGGGGTGTCCGATCCTCATTCGCCCCCCCCCCCCAAATTAGTTTTGCATATTTGATGCTGAAAATCCAATCAGTTAATCTACACTCTATCTGCACCGTATCCTTGCTAACAGCCTAACAAGAAATATGCTAATTACCTTTACTTAATTAGTGCTTTTGTTTGCCCAAAATCTAATCAGATCGTTTTCACCAACCCAAGACTACATACAAAATCCATCAAAATTGGTCTTACCACATACATACATACAACACACAACACAGTGATCGCTAAGTCTTTCCTGAAAAGTGGGTTAGGAAATTCTTCAAATGGCTTTAAATCTGTAAATATTCCTGAGACAGATGTAATGATTTGACTTGAAATTGTATTTTTTCTCTCCAATCAAATGTTCTGCCCCTATACCACACTAGACTGATTATTCCTAACTGGGAAATGGAGCAACTATAGTTTTGAATTTTAAGTTCCATTCAGCCTCTTTTCCTTCCTTTCCAGCCACCAAGCTACCTTACCGTCAGTAATCCATTGCATTGACTGATTGAAACTACAATTGAAAAAAATATGTTGCACCAATAGTATTCGGACAACATTAGTAACTTGGTGGAATAAGTCCCTGTGACAAAACATATATTGTTACGGCTCGTCGCTTTTCAAAATTTGTAGTATCACTATTTCCTCAAAATAGAAATGATTTGAGTGCTGTACTTCTGAACTGAAGTTCTTCTTGAGAGAGTGAGGTACCAATATGGCATTCATTTGTCATATCATTGGTGCCTATTCGACGCTGACTGGACTTAATAATAAGTATAATAACCCTTTCATAAATAATATTGTTTCATGAAATTAATATGCAACATTGTTGTGATGGGAATGATTTGCTATCAAGCGTCTGCTTCATGGGCTTCCATAAACGAAAGCACGCATCGATTAAACTGCAAATCAAATCGTACAAGATTTTTAGCTGCCTGTGCAAAGGCAGTCCATTTGTGCAGTGGTACCTACAGGTGCAGGTATTTAAAGAGCAAATACCCTCAGCTTCTTTCCTAGCAGCCCCGAATTTCAATACTTTCCCCAAGTGTCATTAACTACTAGATAATAGGATACTGACGGCAGAGATGAAGTTTAACCTGCAATTATGTATTTGTCCCCCAGTGAAATATTGTTGTACTGTATGCAGTGCCACTGGCCATGTTATTCATTACGACAGAACAGCATTTCTGGAACTTTGCCATCAGAATACTCTGACTTTTCTACCCTGGCTGATGCAGCTGTATGCACTATGCATCCTGTTCGCATAAACAGAATACTAACAACTACCGTATTTCTGCAAATTAAATGACTGAAACAATGAAATCGAGAAATGTGCAGTATTGTACAGTAAGACCACTACACTTTGTAAAAAAAGTTTCGCTGATTGAGCATCCGTGAATACAGTTCTAATGCATTCACGATTTTTTTATTTCAAATAATGACAAAAAGTTCAGTTTGTGCTCACCGCATATCTTTCAGGATTCTGTGACTGTGATTTGTCTGAATGCAGTCCAGCATTGGCACAACCAGCCACTGTCCCCTTTGCTAACCTGTAGCTGTTACTACACTGTACATATCACCACTTAAATTGTTGCTAGGGCCCTACATAAGTTCTATCTCCAATGTTTTTTTATCTCCTGACGCCTGTGATGCATGATTAATTGGCTGTGCTGTTCAATAGTTCACAAACTCTGAGCTTGGATGTTATAAAACGGCTTATGGCTGTATGGTCTTGAGTTTGCCATATCCCTGGACCCTCTCATTGTTTCCACACGAAGATTGTCATTCGGTTGAGTTTGTCATCTTCAACAACAATCTGTTAAGTTCATCAGAGAAAAAAGGATGTCGTGAATTGAGGCATGAAGGCATTTGATGAGAAACCTAACTGGGTGCCGTATGACTCCGTTACAACATCCTTGTACCGACCTTGACACAACATTCATTTTTACAGGCTCACAATCAACCACAACAGCCATTAGAAGCAATGCAGTGCTGAAATAAATGTGGTGCCCCATACACCGTGTACTATGCAGCTGAAAGCATGAAAGCTCAGATCTTCTATGAAGTGTATACAAATGCAATTACACAACTTTGTTTTGTCACTGTGACTGGGTAACAACTAGCTAGGGCTGGCTAGTGGACATACCTGCAGTTGCTGACTGTCAACTGCGATTCCCGTTGCATTATCTCACCATAGTATGCTGTCTCATACTTGACTACCATCAGATGATACGTTCCAGATTAACAACTTGCTCTAACTGTCCGTTCCACAAAAACATGTGGGCTCTTCCATAAACCAAGTTGCAAGGAGAGCTTACAATCTCTGCAGGTAAAACAAAGGGGTGGCCTATCTTCTTCTAGTTTTGAAGGACTGCCATACAGTTTACCCCGAAACCAGGTGAATTAATAACCAATGACCAAGTTTTGAATTTACAAACAGTCTGCTGTATCAGTAGTCATGGCCAACATAGTTTTGGTTCTTCAACATTTCCCACTCGTACTTCTTTTTTGTTCGTACGAGGCTCCGTTACATATTGCCTGTATTCAAACCCCGTAGCCAGTTGTGCAATACCATCCTAAGAATAACGCTAACAGTTTTTCAAATGATTTTTTAATATCTTCGGCATTATTTGACCATGATTCAACCCTGAATTCCAGGGTGAAGCCAACACGTTTGGGGCCAACCTGCACCCTCTATGTGTTCAATCTTCCCTGTTGACAGTGTTGTTGGCTCCAATTGGGCAAAACAGCCACAGATACTCACTCAGCATCCTTTGCTTTGGCCTCCCACCCTTTCTTAAGTCAAGGCATCAAACGACAACTCCACTGAAATTCCACTGTATTGCGTTTGGTGTACAGCCTAATTGCACTATCCTGAGAAACCCATCGTGCCACTTAGTGGGTCTGTCAACAAGGAACCACATAAAAATTGAGCCAAACTTAGGCTAGTCCTATCTCTTAGTCTTAGGTCCTTACCAAACCTTTGTTGCAGCTAAATGTCTTCGTAACGCTAGCCTCGATTCGATTCACGAAGTTGATACACCGGCATAACACGATACTAGCACTGCCAAGCCGAGTCCTGAGCAGTGTAAATGCGTCCCTGTCGAATCAGAATCACACTCGTTGTTCTTCACTTCGTGGCTCGATCACTTTACTGCAGAATTACTTTTCACTGCTTTTCAGTGTCCTGTTTTTACCCTATTCTGACATCAGTATCTAGGCTATACGTTTATCATTGTTGGTCTGTAAATCTGAATAGTGATGTATTACGGAAATTCTTTTCTTTCTTCGGTCTTTACGTACGACTCCATTGCCTATCAAGCTGTTACGTACTGTATTCACACACATCGCATATACCTGAAGTGGTTGTTTACGTCCCGAATCTCAACAGAGAACCCACCTGTTTATATGGAAACTTCATGACTCCCGTACTGTGCATCACGTATTGCTCGGCCTCAATAACACTTCCAATGAGGTACTCTTACATTCAGGAGATTTGTAAGGGAACGAAACAGTTTTTGAAAAGTGATGTTCGCGTAATTTTGTCTCTCTTCTCCATTCTGTCGAACCTTGCAAGTTCTGAAACACTGCCAATTAGTTGAAAAAACTTCTTATAACAACAATGCTATGTGGTAATAGTATATGGTTCGAGTCCCTTTTCACTGAGAAAAATCATTGGGCTAAGAGGTTTTCAAGTCGTTTACTTCCCCCATAGAATATCCTTATTACTTCGCAAGTAGTTTTTTTACAAAACGGGTTCAACCGCTGAGCGTCACAGCCGGTCGATATCCGTGTTTATATCTTTTTCCCGAAGCTCCGCCCCCTGGACCATTCGAAAGAGCACTATCTCCGCGATGTAGCACCGATTTACACCTGAAGGTACCAAAAGACAGCTGAGAGAATTTTCCTATCAGTCTGTAGATTTTTGTTGACACTTCATGAGCTCTTCAAAATATGCCATAAATTATTCAATTGGACTATGTAAATGGCGGATTAGTCATTAAATGACCTTCGGTGTGCCCTCGGCCCCTACTGTAAAATTCATTGGACTATAGATACACCATCCCCACCGAGTTTTGTCGAATTCCAAAAACTTCAAAATATCGCATAAATTAGGCAATTAGACTATTAATTAGCATATATCATGCCAGAAGCGAATCAATTTCATGTACTCTTCATATTTGTTATAATACAAAACGTCAGTACCGATGCATCTACCGATCAAGGAGATTCTTGTACAACAGCCCAAGGGCCGATTTTCATTAAATAATGCACATTTATTCAAATGAATATGGTCTTTCGGTGGATGTAACATCGGCAACATCTTCACAGCGCACCTCCACAAAAAGTCCCAGCATGAATGCTCCCACGGTTCAGGATATATTGAACCGCACATACATACAGACGGACAGCAGACACACACCAACAAAGTGACCACTCTCTCCTTGAACAAGTTCGCGAGGACAACACAGCAATGGTTTCTGAATAGGTATTGAGTTCAAAATTCAGTGACACATAGGGCGAGGAGGCTAATTCACACTAAAAGCAGTTGGACAATGTTTAGAATTGTACAAGATCTTTGGACACATGCACGAAAAGAACTTTCGTCAGAAGTTTAGACGTTCGTTTCCAAATGTTTCCTGTTCTAGTTTGTTAAACTAGGAAATTTAACACAACCTCTGTCTCATTTGCGAATTATTTACATGTACCCTGTGAAAAATCACAAGGGTGAATAAAGATATACTGCATTACCTGAAGGTGTTCTTCAGTGATATAGGCCACGTCTCTCAGCCTCAACCTTCCCTGACAACACCTGAAGGAAAACCGATCCTGCCGATTGATGAGAACAACATTGGTTAGGTTTAGTTTTGATTCTTTTCCTTAATCTCGATTTCTACTCTCCTTTCGGCTAACTAGCAGTGTCACACAGGACATTTTCTTATTTTATTGGTAAGAGGCAAGAGCCAGTCAAATCTCCCCTTATGGACCAGCACACCCAAATACTCAGGGGATGATATAAACCCTCGCCTGTTTCTGAAACGTTTCAAATTTGATGACAAACAACGAAAATTTGAAGAAAAAAAAAGGCCAGTTTTGGATATTCACCTCTGAAGTTCATGGGGTGGCAGCATGCACAGTAGGTTAGTTCAATTTTTGTTAGCTCACCCCAGCATGTGCCTGGTGAGCTATTGTTGATCCTGCATGTCTCCTCTATCATATCTATCTGTCAACAATTGATTAAAATTGCACTCCTGCCTACAAGTGTTTGATGGATCATGGTGAAACTTAGTCACGTGTTGGCCAGGTGAAGGGGCATCTGGGGTGTTCAGGAATGTTTGGGGGGGGGTGGTGGGCCCAAGGCCCATTGTGGGCCTAAGTCCCTCATGTAACTCAGGCAAAATGCTTCTCCTCCTACAATTTTGATGCACATGCGATATTCGGTCGTAAGAATGGTCTAATAGCCGTACTTTCGAGGTGTTCAGGAATTTTGGTCCAATGTTCCGCTTGGGCCTAGGGCCCATCATGTGAAATCACGCAAAATCTTCGCCTCGCTACGCTTTTTGATGCACTGTGCTGATGTTCAGTCATATTGATGGTCTAATAGCCGTACCTTCAGGTGTTCAGACAATTTGGTCCACCGTCCCTTGGGCCCTAGTGCCCATCATGTGAATCATGCAAAATGCTTGTCCTCCTACATATTTTGGAGCACAGTGCTGATCGGTCATTATGAATGGTCTGATATCTGTACCTTCGGGGATGTCAGGAAATTTTGGTCCAATGTCCCCCAACTTTGGGCCCCTAGGGCCCACATGTGAAATCATGCAAAATGCTTCCTCCTCCTACAATTCTGCATGCACAGTGCTGATGCTCGTTCATAATGATGGTCCTGATAGCCGTACCTTCGGGTGTTCAGGAAATTTTGTCCCAAGGTGCATTTGGGCCCTAGGACCTGTTTTTAAGGAAATTACACACAATGGTGTTTAAAATGCATCTCCCCCCAAGCTCAGTTGTTTTTCTTTAAACTTGGGAGCATGGTCCTTGTATATGGGCTATTTAGGTTTTTGTTTTAAATTTTTGGCCATAGTGTGGACCCTAGGGTCCATTATATAAAATCATGCAAAAATGTATCTTTTTCTGGCCGTGTTGTTGCATAGTGTTGATAGTGGGTTATATAATAATAATACTGGATAGTCACTATTGGAATGGCCCACTACCTCCTCTTTGCTCATTTGTTATAACATGTACATGTGTCATGTACCTTTCAATCATTCATCCCATTCATTCCTGATAGAAAAATACCAGTAGGCCTACTGATTACAAGTACATGGTGAGTAACTGTGCCATGTGGCAACTCTTGTTTCAAGTTTATGATTTGCCTGAGCGGCAATCAAATTCTGAACCACCCTGTTGGAGAACACAAAAGAATCACAAAATACTAGTGGGCACGAATTTTTTGGATTATCATCAACAATTGCCCCAACATTGACGTCTTCAAGCAAAAAGACGGATTCTCCTAACTTTTGAGGTTTCGGAGATTGGCCGATATGTGATCGAATTGAGAGATGCTAAGGGGTTTTGATAGGGTCATGTCATAAAGTTTTATAATACAGAGAAAGGCCAAAACCTGAATCTATTAGTCCAAACCCTGCCTTCAGACGACACCTCTTCATATGCAAAGTTATATTTCAAAAGTTTGTTAGCCGTTGGAGATCTCATGTATGATTTAGGTCTCAACAATACTATAAAAAAAAAACTCCTAATGCACAGTGATTTATGACGTATTCGCTCGACAGCCTACAGTGTAATCTATTGTTTTTGATGTTCGAATACTTGACAATGGCCAAACCTGACCTGCCCTGTAGGATAACTGGTGCTGAAGGAATAGTGGGGGACCACGTCCTTCCATCCGAGAAGCAAAAGCGCACTGGGTTGACCGAAGCGCGCGCTATCACCATGTGGTCCTAGTAGTGTAGCACACGAAATACTAATCGTCAAACTTATTATAATAGTGAACCTTGCTTGAACCCGTTTAATCTTCAAGGAGAAATTAACTCATTCGGATTCCAAAGAGAAATGTCCACAATTCCAACTTCATGTTCCATCCTCTCCCCTACAGAGTACCATTGTGTCACTGTCGGCGCCACATACTACCCTCATACATATTCATCCACCATACTAATCCATTGCTATCATGTCCATTGTCCTTTCCTACAATTAGTATTTCATATTCTCATTCATCTTGTGCCTACTGCCCCATGTTTCATTTCTATTGGTGGTCAGGACAAGCTGTCCTGGCCACCTGACCATTGCTTATCACTGTCCATTGTCCCGTTCATCCTTAGTATTTCATCTCATTCATCTCGTGACTACTGCCACATGGTTTTATTTCTATTGGTGGTCAGGACAGAGCGTCCTGGCCTCCTGACTGTGGTATTGGAGCGAGGGTTTTCGTTTGGGAGTTGAGGATTGATTAAATTTTAAGTTGTATTATTATTTGTGCCAGTCGATTTCGTTCCCAATCTGTACTTATTTAAAGACTCTATTCATTTTGTTCTATATATTTCCTGCTCTTGGTCTAAGCGTACCTGTGTTGGGCGTGCCCCGTAACAACAACCAGAAAACTTGCTGGTTGTAACTATGTGATGTCACGTCACATTTCGAGTGTTATTGTTATATTGGCCAATATACATAGAAATCAATACCTAATGAGTTTTCAAACTCAGGTTCAGAATCTGCAACAGAATGTTGCATGATGATGGGGATTGGACCAAAGGTTCAGCATTGAGATTTTCTTCCATTTTAATATGAATCGAGCCGATACACCTGTGTGGTCATCCTCGCACTGTCTTTTGATTGTGTCAGCCCATAACTGCAAATACCCTATTCATCATCACTGCTTACAACATGTGTTTATTCCGCAACAGTTGCTGCCCTAGTCCACTTCAGTGAGTAAGATGGTCCATCCTATGCACCTCTCAGGGATCAATTCGAGGTGGTGCGATCTCCAGCAATGCAGGGGTTCCAGTACCATTTGCTGATACTAGTCGCACACCCGTCCAAGTCTTCTTCTTGCTCACATGAGGTGCTCATCAGCAATCCGGTCCTCGGTGAGCTCCTTAATCCAACCACCACTACGTGTGCATGTCTATGCAAACGGAACCTCCTCCCCATAAAAATGCTGTTACGTACCTGGCAGTTGTCCTCCGGGTTTCAACCAAATAATCCATGGAACATTCAATTCCATGTTGAGATGGAAATCCATTTTTTCGAGATTAAGAATGCACACAAGTGAAACAAACAATTTCCATACCTCAGTTCTTCATAGTACCCTCAAAAACGTGACACACAATCAATATCAATTTGGGTGAGTCCCTGATAGAAGCTTTCAAGCATTCGCTCTGTAGGACCCATCTGATATCATATGAATTACCGTGCAGTAGGCAAGTAGGATTAGTGTGTGTACACATAGTGAACTTTAACCACCTACAGATCCTGGACGGCAACTCAGTTTGCCCCTGCATATCGGACAAGTCCACAATGTTTTTAAGACATGAGCCAGTGAAGAAGCAAGAATGTGGAATTTTCTGCACCCCCCACAACCTGGGAGGGTTGGATGATGAAGCACCTTACCAATGTGAATGTGGCCCATGGAACTCCTTGACCTGTGGTTGCTGACCCAGGTTAGGATAATGACCCCGGACACTAGCATTGTAGAAGGTGATGTACAGTATCCAAACACACATGATGAAGGTCGTCACCATCGGCATCAACAGCTTGGTTGTGATCGTCGTGACGAGCTTCCCACCTGGATCTCGTCATCCATCCTGAACTTGTCACTTCAGCCTGTCAAGGGAAACAAGGGCAATCGTGAATGTCTGTGTACTAGCCAGTTCCAGTAAGGTACTGCATATTCTTCATGGAACGGTATACCATGCAGCACAGACGGCGAACACCAGGTATCCACACCTCTGCGACAGAGGTGAAGCAGAGCATAGGCACGGCAAAGGACCAGGGTTCATGATAAGCGGGGGCCCAGGGGCTATTAGCCCCCTAAAATACATCAATAACCCAGGTCCTAATGAAATTGAATGAACCAGGGGCTATAGTCAATGAGCTTAGCTACTGCGGCAACTGTAGTCCAACCATCATTTGGCTAGCGGCGGATGTGCTCCATTTTGAGCCCTACGGTAATACTTAATATTTGCCAATCATGCCAGATTTAATCTTCCCAAACAGACTTCAACCAAGTACGAGTTGGGCTCAACTGTTACTAGTTGAAACGTGCCTTTACCAGAATGTCCCGTACCAAAACGTCCCCAGGGTTCGACCAGAACGTCTCCGTGGATTGTGTTGTAAAAATGTTAGTCGAAATTTTCCGGCTTTGGTTAAAACGTCTCCGGGTACGATTTGCAAACCAAGTTCCTTGGCGAAGTTCCTTGGTAAAATAATGGTTGAATGTCCTCGGTTGCATCGTGGAGAGGGTTTGTGAAACTTTAGTAATCATACTAAGACCCTGCGGCATAATTGATGGTGGTTCTAATAATAATAATGAATAGAATATGAGCGTGTGTTGATCAATAGACGGATCATGTGCCACAATGTGCATATGATGATGAAGTGAAAAAGAGTTCAAACTTCAGAGCGCTTGGGCGCCCTCTTCTCTCTGGTGGCATGGGCGTAGGAGGCGGGAGGGGGGGGCTGTGGGGGGGGCTGCAGCCCCCCAGCCAAATATTCAGGCAAAAATTCCGGGCAGTGCGCTGATAGTTCTCCGGGCACCGGGCTTGAAATATTACCATGCTTTTTTTCGGGCAATCACTACACCCCCCTAGATATAGATCGGGCTCCACGCAGTGGCGCTGGGCCATAGGGAAGTGGGGCAATTGCCGGCGCCGGGCGCTCGACGATTTCCCAAATAAACATTTTTAAATGGTGGCTTGATTGTATGGATGAAGGCCAATACACTCCATTCCATTTCCCGGGCTGATTCATTTGGTCCGTTCATATTCCGAAACAATCCATCCCTACTTCCCTCAAAATCGAATCTGACGTTTCCCCAGTCCATAACACGTAATTATGCGGGATTTCGCTCCCTAAACCATTAACCAAAGTTTTTTTTTGGATAACACATGATGTCGCCGAAAAAGCACATTTGTGGAAAGCGTCCGAGGCTAATTAGTACCTTTATTTTTACGTGTACAACAACTAATTAAAATTCGAACTCATCGAACATCGCTCTTCTTCCTCTCATTCGCTATGCGTTTGCCGCGTAGAAGACGTTACCATCCACTTGGTGGGGTACAAAAATGGTATTCTCTAACGCAGAGAACTACTGTAGAGTTGAACAATTCTACCTCCTGTCGGACACGGTCAAACAACGTACAGAAGAACGGGTTTCCGAGAACGTCAATGAGTTTGAATGTGTGTGTCCAGACATCAATGGGTATCCATCACTCAGCGAGCCACTGGGATACAGAAAGGCTTGAGAACGTGTGTGATCGCTGACTGACATTACCGCAGATCAAAGAAAACACTCTTTTCCAGAGGCAAATCTACTACCACATTACTAGAACCAAAAGCACTACAAACGCCCAGAAAAATCCCCTAACAATGATGCGATAACTGGAACAATTCCAAACTGAACGAATGCGAGATATGTTCCCTATACTTTGCACATCCTCTTACGGATTTATATTGGACACTTCCTATATCTTCCGCTACACCACAGAGAGATCGTTTTCTTTGTTAGGAAACTGAACACCTACCTGATAAAATGCCATGGGTCAGCTCATTCGCCCTGTCGTCCCTACTTTGATGGCAATGGAGAAAGATTTTCAGATGGACATTCTAGATATCATTGCTAAATTCAGCACAAAGTGCGATCACCGCCTCAAGCTAAACTGACTATGTTCTGGGGCTTAGATGTCACAGGGGTAGGTATAGTTGGTTGTCGGTTGATTCTGATAATTGAAACAAAGGCTTTCAAATTGTACTTTGAAATTCGAAATTGGATGATCCAGCTGCTCGGGTTTTTCAATTCACGTTTCATTGGGTAATATTTGAACATTAGTCCGCCCCCATTGATATTCGTTAGCATTATTACGGATTCACAGACCGCACTGATATATGGAATTATTTGTGAACGTTCTAAAAAACATACTGAAATTCAAGACAGTAGTACTTTTGGCGTGCAATGAGGAGTTGAAATACCGTGAAAGATAACACCATTTTGCATCTAATCAAAGTTATTCTTGAAAAAAATCTCAAAGGGAGGGGGACACCCCCCTCCCCTTAGACCCCTCCCCCATATCATTCACATGACGTGCCCCCCCAACAGATCCCTGCAGCCGCCCCTGCTCACGCCTACGCCCATGTCTAGTGGCGTAGTCCGTATCTTGTGATGTTGAGATATTTCCAGTATGTATCAATATGGAGTATGGACGCATGGTTAAGATCAACTTAATCCCTGGATTACCCCACCATCAAACATCATTGAATATACCTTCCCAAATCCCGCATTCCCCAACGGGATAAGTCTAATGTGATATTATATTTACTGTGACAGAAGAAGATTCCTCTGTAAAGTTACACTTAGTCGTTCCCGGGAACATTTTAACTCACCTCATTTCATCATGCATCAACAGGCACTTTGAAAAGTGGGGAACGCGGTACGTTTAAAGAGACTGGTACACCGGCTCCCAATACTCAATTAGTTAGGCCCAACTGTTCGTTAGGCAAAAAACACCTACCATAATAATGATCAAACGGTAAACATGTAAATTGTATACTCTACCTGAGCCTAACTAATATTGAAAAGGCCGGGCCTCACGTTAGGCACTATTGTCATTGTAAACAGTGCCGTCGCGCCGGTTGTGATCATACAGATAAGAAATGAAGAGTTTACCGAAGTATAATCACTGCACTCTGTAAAGGCTTACGATTCAATCTTGCCCTCGTTCAAAGGTTAGATAAGAATAAAGAGCAACGCCCGACAACCAGGTTTAGCCAACAGCGGCCATCAAAGGCCAACAGTTTCACGAAAGTTCACACACACTAGGCCTATATCGATCTGTCAGTCAGTCACACTATCACTGCACTCGCCGAGCCATCCTGGGAACTGCCTTCATCTAGTTCTCTTCTCTACATCTAGCGCCTAGCTCTTGGTCCCACTGCGCGCGTAGCACTCTGTGTAAAATCTTCAATTTTTTTTGGTGGCGCACGCGATATGGAACTAGGTTTAAAGTGGATAGTTTCAAGAATGAAATGAAAGTGACAAGCTGACAGTCGCGTAGTCAGCAATTGGCTCGGAATTTAGAATCGTGTCCGGTGTGACATACATGCACGTACATTAGCCTACAATCGTTAAGCTGGCGGTAACTAGTCAGTGACTGAGTGAGTCTCCCCGATTTTGACTTTACGTCTTGGATTTCCCACAGGCCACAGCCCTCAGTAGCCAGGTTGTTGTTGTGAGGGAGGGGGATGGGGAATCGACTCATAGTCTCAATAATGGACCACCTCTTGGATGGATTGGTATAAGAGGAGGGTTCATGTGTCACCCCCTACACATTTTCCGCTGTTTAGGTAGGGATGGTTCAATCTTTTTTATTTCTCATACTAATCCTTTTGCTGCAATTCCCTGAATTTCATCTTATTACATGACCAAGGGCGTTCGATTTGTTTTGACGATTGTTGGGGGGTGATGGGGGGAGAGAGGGAGGAAGAATAATCTCATTAAGCGGAGGCGCCAAACCATAGGTTGGCGCGAAACGTACAAGGGAAGTTTTCGTGCGACGAGCCCCCTAGATTGCAGGGACCGGCACTCCCCGTGGCCTCATGGACAGTGAGTCAGCATTCAAGATTTGTAAATAACAATACTTATTTTAGGAAAGGTTCCTCAAAAAACTTGTCGCCTTAGTGATCAATTTGAAGGTGTTGCGTTGGTTGCTGTGACATTCTAAAATACAATGCAAGTGAGGCTACGTCTTTGAAGGAGCAATGGAAATGGGCATGGCAACACATAGATTCGCGCGAAGCGCGAGAGTTGTATGATCCAATTTGACCACCGACATTGCACTTACCACGCTGACCTATCAAATAGATAATGCCTGAGAGCTTTTTTTACCTCAATATTACGGCTCCCAATTGTTATCTTCCTCTGCGGACCACAGTAGCATGGTACGGACACTTCCAATTGGCGCCAAATTAGTATAGCACAGAAAGTGAACTGCAACTGCCGCGACGGCTTCACGAAAATTTCACACTTTTTTGGACATTCCAATTAAACGTCAGGCAATCTTTTGATATAAACCTATTTTCAACTTGATGTTAATCATGTCCTAAGTTGCACGAATTAGTGCTTTCTCTGGCCAAATCTACTTCGATGGCCATTCTGTTCTGGGTTTTCCACCCTCACCGTGTGCCTGCCCACTTAGATGTGCACCATGCACGCACCTAACTTTCAACAAGTGGTGCGCCCATAAATCTTACCCCCTCCCTCAACCTCCTTCCCTAAAAAACACAAAGTTTCAGTTTTGGGCATTCCTTCTTCGAAAATGTCAGGCAATATTTGGACTATTCCCTAGCAGAAATTCGACACGTACAATGAGGGACGGCAACACACCAAGTGGTTAAAGCCATTTTCTGCAAACATAAGGGGATTAGAGATCTAGGAACCCTTCTTCCATTGATTTTAAGAACCCCCAGTGCAGTTCAGGTTAGAGTTTTTGTTAATGGAAATCATATGTCTGCACATGGCACATTATCTGTCTGAACACTAGCGGTACAGCGCGCAAAATTTCGAAAATGGAGCAGCAGAATTCACTCACCTTGAATAATTTTGTCCGTTTATGTATGTTTCAAACACGGTTGCTGCTGGATATGTCGGATACAAGTGCCATGAAATAGAGTCGGGCTCAAATATTGGGGGAGGGGGAGGGGGGAATGCATTGCGTCCCCCAACCAGATTATTAAATTATTGGGAAGACGCCTATCCCCCCCCCTCCGTCCTCTCCATTAATCGCCGCCTATGTAAATGAACAGGTTCCTAATTTCGACAATCAAAATACGCGCATATACTTTAGCATGCTTTTAATACCCTCTGAATAATAGAGCATGCTCATTTTACCGGCTCACGGCAGTGCTTCCCGAACATGGGAAAAATAAATATCAGTTGAAGCACTGCACCAGTGGGGACGCACGATGGGGTTTGGGGTTCGGGCCAATGAATTTTTAACGCAAAACCTACTCACTGTTCATTAGACATTTCGCATCGCTGTTCCTCAAATATTACAACAGCATGTGTCTAGGGAGGGGCCCATACTTGCATCTATTTGTCTATAGGAGGGTGAGGCTATCAATGAGGGCGCATTTCTCTTGGGGTCCCGACCTCAACCATCCCCCCTCACCCCCTTAAGACAATCTCCCCGGCCACGCCAACCGTCTTTGGTTAACGATGGAGATCCTAGAGCCCCTAAAGTTGGTAACACAGCCCGGAAGAACTGCCTGACCCTTCTCCCCTCATCACAAGACGCAATATTCATAAGCTACCTAGTTGGTAGATATTCTGCCGTAATGAGATAGCCCAACCCACGCCACATGGCAAAATTGGTGACGAAATTAATGGGGGAACCTCGCCGTTCTAGTCAATGGACGCCACCCATTCCCTTTTTTCAGTGTAGTATGTTGCGTTTTCCTTCCATTTTGGTTCACCATCGGCCCAGAAATATCGTGGGAAAAGCGAACTGAAGGTCAAACCAATGCATCTAATCTGCCTAATTTCATTTGGTCATATTCCCATTTCCCACTGGCCGCGCCACTGGCAGTTGCGAAGAACTGGGAAGAGGGGGACGTACTGCTTATAAGACACGTTATTGACCATATACCTCCACTCCAATGAGTGACGTGCAGTGACTCCTTGGCGGCGGTCACGCCATCTTTGAAATACCAAGTCTAGCGTCCCACATCAAGTCTTTAGTCAGAGAGTGATCAATGTATGGAACATTCCTAATCGTGACATTGTCTAAGCTGTCACAGTCAATCTATTTGAGAGGAGACTATGAGAACTGGACTAGGATCTGAACAACCCATCGACGGGATATCATCTGACAAAGATTTCCTGGAGGAATACTGACTACTGAACTGCTGAACAACGAGCCAGCGATTTTGAACTTACACATGGTTTTCGGATTTCTTGTAAAGTCAAACATCTAGAGGTTTCCAAATCATGTTTCAATTCCACTTCGAACCTGCTGATAGGGCCACTTGGGTTGCTGTTGTTTTAATTTCGGATGGTGTCAGCGGTGTACGCAGGAGAAGTTTGGCAGCTGTTATTTAGCAAATTTTACAGCAGTATATGTGTCTAGTGGCCCATGAATTTGTTTCTTATATTTGTCAAAAGGGAGGATGAGGCCATCTTAGAGGGTGCACTTTCCCGTGGGTTCTGACCCCCCCCCCCCCCCCCCCCACCCTCCCATGACAAATCTCTGTGTACGCTCCTGGTGGTGGTGATGGTGATGGTGATGGTGTCCACACTGGCACACTCGTAATGCCCTAGGAAGGTTTCACCTCGCTTCGAAGCCTGACGTTATACAGCCGACTGAAAGATCAAGTTGGCGGCGCAGCGCAAGCAGGTAGGCCGGGGAAGTCGCTTAGGAATTGGAAACAGGTTCGGGCCCGGCGTGAGTAGAAATAATCGTACTTCAACTTCCGCATCACTACGGAGCGCGAAACGTAACAAAATCCATCAAAGTTGGAATCAACCCATCGAAAAAAGAATCAACCCATCGAAAACAGAATCAACCCATCGAAAACAGAATCAACCCATCGAAAACAGAATCAACCCATCGAAAACAGAATCAACCCATCGAAACCGCGGAATCATCCTATCCAAACCGATCATGACTGCATAGATACTCCTGACTCCCTAACAGATTTCCCTTGTATTGCCGTGCTCCTTTAAGTGTGATACACTCCGCGCAGTCCTGGTGCGCGAGGTTAAACAAATCATCAAGAATGGAATCAACCATCAGGATTTGGAATCAATACGTCCAAAACGAAACAAGTGGTGTCCAAAACCGGAATCAAGGTTTCGACACAACCAGGTGTCAACCCGAAGCGAACTGTCAAGGAAATGCAAGAACGCAACCCTGCGTAATGAGTCCTTGTCGCAATTTTTGTTTCGACTCTTCAAGATCTCAATGCGCCCGTAACATTTGCAGTTTTTGCCATATTGGCTAGTAGCCACATTTAAGAGTGTCTGGAATGTTGCTGGTCGAGTCAAGGAGGATTACTACACCCCTTATAAGTAGCTCCATCCCCTTAACATCTACTAGATCAGGGGAGAGTATATGTAAATAGAATGAGTGTGAAGGAGGTGGAAGAGATGGAGAAGAGGGGTGGGGAAAGTGTGTGTTAATATAGTGAATGTAAAGGAGGTATAGTGGATGACTAGGGGATTGAGGCGCGTGCGAATAGAACAACTGTAAAAAGAAGAAAAAAAAGTGGTGGAGATGAATGTGAGGAGAAGGGAGGTGGTATGGTGTTGAAGGGAGTGTGAGAGTTGTTGTAATATAGCGATGTAAAGGAGGTCCGGTGGCGGAGATGGGATGAGAGTGGGTTGTGAAAGTTCCGTAAAGTAAGTGAGTGTACTTAGTGGAGGTGGATTCACCGTGTATTCGTGCAATACTGGCCTATTTGACACTTGTATGACGTTCAACTGTTTTTACATGTAGTCATCGAGTGATTGCTGTATCAGTTTTTTCCCCCTGTGTAATTTTTCATACATGCTGTACAACTCCAAGCGTGAAAGTGGGAGAGTGTGGTTATTAATAACAGGTACTATGGCCTGGAATTTTCAAAATTTTTCTTTTCTAAATGGATTAATAACTCCTCACAGACAGGCATTGCAGACTGTAAGGAGGTCTGCATATCTTGGTGTAATGTCATGAATTAATCATTTTTTTTACACATGGAATGAATTTGTGATGTTAAGCAAGCTAAAATGGTTAAAAATTACGATTCTCCACGTAATGTCAGCGTGTTTTATCGCAACATTTGTTGTAATCTGTTGGATCGTTGAGTTATGTCCTGCGATCAGGGAATGTGACATACACATATACGCCTGCACCTGTTTCTTTCTCAGTTCGGTCCGTCGAGACAAAAACATGATATTTCGATGGTTAAGTAAAAACTTTTGGTGGTTCCGGTTGAAAAAAAAGTGTGTGCATTGACCGTTCCCGCTCGTGTGTTGTTTTTGTGTAAGCGCAAGGTCATTTTTTTGAGGAATAAATGGGACATTCATGAAACTGACTTTGACCCCAGTCAGTCTTCATTTATAGAGTTAATTAGACAACACTAGGAAGGCGCTACTAAGAGCAGGTCTTCCATGCCTCGCCTAAACAAATACAGTAGGAAAGAGACACAAACTCCTAATCGCCGAGTGTGATCCGATGCCACATGGTGAGACTATCCATTCCCTTATAGACGCGTAACAACGCCCTAACATTCACCAACACTACTATTTTCCCAATTACCATTTTAAAATAGCATGACAAAAGGGTAGAACAACACAGCTCCTCGCCTTGACAAGCACAATCCATCCAGACATTTCTCCAAAAATCGCTAGTGAGCCGAAGAAACATGGCAAAAACTCCCAATGTAAGCTTGCATTAATTCTTAGAAATCTCCCTTCAAGGAATCACCACGCAGGATGCGTTCCAAAATCTGCTGGTCTGATTCATTCTCCGATTATTTTGTTACAACTCCGCGCACCAGACTGCGTCGGAGTGTATCAACTTGAAGGAGCGCGGCAATACAATGAAAATCCTGTCAATGTAGACGTCACTGGATATCAATAAGACGTAACTGTTTCTTGTTTGGATAGCCTGATTCCGCTTTTCCAGGGTGTGATTCTTTCCTTTGAAGGCTTGATTCTGTTTTCGATGGGTTGTTCTTTTTTCGATGGGTTGATTCTGTTCTCGATGGGTTGATCCAATTATCGATGGGTTGATTCCAACTTGTGATGGATTTTTTATGTTTCGCACTCCGTACATCCCAAAGGTAAGTCTAGCGACACATGTGATTTTTGTGATGTCATCGACTGTGTCGCCTCGGGTGTCATTGTCCAAAGCGTCAAGAGTCTAAGTCCGCCCTCACTGTTCCGACCGGACGGATGGTGACTGTGCCTTTGCTCTGAACCCTGTGCGCTGGGACTTGCCTCCTATCGAGGAATCTTGGGGGCATTTGGAGGGGAATTAGAGAAGGCACTTCATTCGTGGGCCAAATTTTGTAGATGGCGCTAGTGGCCAGGTCTTTCTTGAGTAATCGCGCAACTCTGTTTGGAGCTCTGGTGTCATTCCGGCTGACTGGAAAAGGAGAACCCATAATTATGTCTGGGAGGGTGGCTGCTCAAAACGTAGTAGGACTGACAAAGGGATGCAGTATAGTTCAATGTCTCGCTGTGTGAATGCACATACCTTGCTGTTCCGGTAAGTCTCCGCTATACCATCTTGTTTTGGATTCAACTAACGCAGGGTTACTGTACGTGTCGTACCATCCGCACTGCGAGCAAAGTTAGATTACACTTTGGTTTTCCGCGTCATGTCTGAGCGGATGAGTTCGGCTTCGGCTTGTTAGTCTATTATTTAACTTCATAAGGGTGTTCGATTTACTAACCCGCTACTTTCTGTTTCGTCGGTGTGGGGTAAGATCTAAACTTTACTGCCTAAGGCCCTATAAGAGTAATTCACGTGCACAATTTTATTATCAAGGCTAATGGTCATGGTAACAGTTTCCGCAAACTAGCACCGCTTGGTGACAAGAAGAACATGCAAACATACACGCCAATTTGGGAGTCTCTGTGTGCCTTGTTTGCTTTTTTTTTTTCAAATACCCTTTTCAGGATTTGAGGAATCCATAGCATCACGGGAGGACGATTCGAAGGTCTAACCTATAGATTCTACACGGCAAATACCGTTTTTTTTTTTTTCCGGCCAATTAACAAATTCCCAAAAAAAGGATTCACTCAGACATGAATATAATACTTTTTCGATAATTTTTGTGACAAATTTGTGAGTTTTCATTTGAATCCAGTCTATAGCTTGTTTGTTTGCGCCCTCAGGGTTTACAAACTTACATGTTTCACATTGTATTTCCTTATTACAGGGGATTCTGTGGTCCCCGACGGTAATGTTCGAAAGGCAAATTTTGTCAATAGCTATTGCCAGTGGGGCAGCATGTAGAGGGGGGGGGTCCAGACCCCCTTAGACTTTTTAACACTTGCTATTGTTCATCAAGTTTTGAAGCCTCATGTGTTGAGGGGCCCATAAATTGCATTTATTTATCGATAAGAGAGTTAGACTTTTGGTAAAGAGGCGTCACTTCCTCAGTCGCGATCTCACACCCCCCCCCTCCCTAGGCAATCACCTCGGACTGGCCTCTGCTGAATGCCGCCTCATCGCTCATTCCTTCAACAATAAGGCCCTATTAGTATGCTGGAACGCTTTGGGGTCCAAGGAAATTGAACAACAACTGAAGGTTCTTCCAGAGCTTGGGAACCACGGCACTTACAGGTGCTTCACCAGCAGTCTGCCTCTTGGCACCCCCCCTTTCCACAATTGAGAAGGGGAGCCGCAGAGGACACGGCAGGATGACGAATGGGTTGTGCGAGTCGACGACCCTGGGAACATTGATTTTCTGGGAATATCAAGCTCTGGGAGTGAGAAACTTGGTTACCATCGCCAACTTCAAAATCACAGAAAAACACTGAGGGAACATCGAACTCTGGAACATGAAAAACCCAGCATGGCTTTCGAACTGGACGTTCATGTCTTGACTAATATGTAGTACTGGAAACCCTAAACGGTATATTGATGATGGAATCACGTGATGTGATATATTTAGATCTTCAGAAAGCATTTGACACCGTACCAAACCAAGACTATGACAAAATTAAGGGACATTGGTATAGGATGGACCATGCTAGAGTGGAGTAAAGAGTGGCTAAGTGAACGGGAGCAACGAGTGGTATTGAACGGCATGAATCCAGCTGGATGAAAGTAAAAGTTCTGTAGTCAAGGATCAGTGCTTGGATGGTGTGTTTTACTTTAAATGTACATGAATGTTTGGATATTGGCATAAGTCTGAAGTCAGTAAAGTTGCCGACGATACAAAGAGTGATCGTCTATGCGGAACGAGAGAGTCATCGCCAATTACGCAAGATTTAACCAGTTGTTGGTATGGGCAGAAAAGTGGCAAATGAACTTTAACATAGAAAAGGGTGCCGGATGCTTTTGGCCATGGAAACCAAAACTACATAGTACGAAATGAGGGAAAAGAGTTGGAGAAGAATTCAGAAGAGGAAAAAGACTTGGGGGTGATTGTCAGTCAACAAAAAAAACCCACAATGGAAGTTCAGTAGACAATGGCAGCATTGTTGTAAGAAGCAAATAAGGTACATGGGAATTATAAAGTGGAACTTTTCTAACTTAACAGCAGAGTCATATTGGAATTTGTACAAGTCACTAGTGAGGCCACACTGGCATTATGCTACCCGTCTGGGAACCATACCTGAAGAAAGACATTACCTTGTTAGAAGTGTAGGGGGTACAGGGAGATGGACAAAAATGATACCGGGAAATGACTGGAGGAACGTATGAGGAAAGACTACAAGAACTAGGATTGAGACCATTCAACAAACGTCAGTGCACGCCAGGTCTTATCACATTTTCAACATTTTGCAGGAACAAAAACAAAATGGACATGAGAGTTGTGTAGAGAGCATACAGGAACTAGAACTATGGAAACTTTCAAGGAGGCTTAGACCAGCAATTGTACGATTGGAACTGAGACGGAACTTCCTTCTTCATATGGAAAAATATGGAAAAAATTGGAATAGACTCCGGAGAGTGCTGTGTCAGCCAAACCATCAATGATTTCAAGAATTATAGAACAGTGCGGGATCCTCAAGGGTCTTAGCTTTTATTCCATGATGCCATTCTCTCACTTTGGAAGATTCAACCAGAGCCGTAGTATTTTTTTTTTGATAGTCTCATATGATGGGGGGGGGGGGTGGGAGGGTGAAGAAGTGAAAAATTCCAAACTGCTAGATCATTTTCCAACTCACCCTACCCCTCATACTGGAAGGTGCATTTTTAGCGTTCCCTTTTTTGTCATCTGGTGGGATCCCAGCCTTTTTTATTTTAAGAGGTTGTCAACTTTGTGAGAATGTATCAATCGAGACCAACATATGAAGCTTCAGTAAGTGAGTCAATTGAGGCCCTCATCTGAGAACTGTTTTCGCGGGATGGATTGTGGACATCCACCTAATGAACGGAAGATGGCGACTCGTACATCAAAGCTCGAGTAACATACACAAGTAACACAATGCATTTACCTGTAGGCCTATCTCTTACTAAGTGCTATTTATAGTGTATTCGACTGGCCTATTAGTGGTACTCTGGTATTTGGAAGTTGGGGGGACAGAAGGTGCGAATCCTAGAACCATCAGTGCGTAAGAAAGTGATAATGGTTTAGATGGACTCATGCTAGAGTGGATTAAAGAGTGGATAAGTGAAACGGAGCACGAGTGGTATATTGACGCAGAGTGGAATTCCAGATGGCTGAAAGTAAAAAGTTCTGTAGGCAAGGATCCGTGCTTGGACCTGGTGTGTTTACTATGTAAAGGCAATGATTTGGATGTTGGCATTACGTCTGAAGTCAGTAAATTTGCCGAAGATACAAAAGTGATCGGTCTAATGCGGAAACGAGAGGATCATCAGCATACAGCAAGATTTAAACCAGTTGTTGGTATGGAGAAAAGTGGCAAAGAACTTTAACTAGAAAAGTGTTGCAGAGATGCATGTTGGCCATGAAACCCAAACTACAAGTACGAAATGAGTGGAAAAGAGTTGAAAGATAAGAAGGGAAGAACGACTTGGGTGTTTGTACAGCACCACAATGAAGTTCAGTAGACAATGTGCAGAATCTGTGAAGTAGAAAGAAATAAGGTCATGGGAATTATAAAGTGGCACTTTTCTAATAACAGCAGAGTCATATGAATTTGTACAAGTCACTAGTGAGGCAACACTTGGATTATTGCATACCCGTCTGGGAACCATACCTGAAGAAAGTCATTACCTTGTTAGAAGGGGTGCAGAGGAGGATGACAAAAATGATCCGGAATGACTGAAAAACGTTGAGGAAAGACTACCAGAACTAGGATTGATGACCATTCAACTCGTCATGCACGGCCATGATCTTATCCATTTTTCAAACATTTTGCAGATAAAAAACAAAATTGACTGAGATTTGTGTAGAGAGCATACAGTACACTAGAACTATGGCAACTTTCAAGGAGGATAGACGCAGCAATTGTACGAATTGGAACTGAGGAGACTGAACTCCTTCTCAATAGGAAATATGGAAAAATGGAATAGACTCCCCGGAGAGTGCTTGTGTCGCCCAAACCTCAATGATTTCAAGAACATTCTAGAACATGCGGGAATCCTCAGGGTCTTAGATCTTCTAATCCATATGCCATTTCTCCTCAACGTTGGAAGATTCAACCATAGACGTAGCTATACTCATATGATTGGGGGGGGGGGGAGGGGTGAAGAAGTAAAAATTCCAACTGGCAGATTCATTTTTTCCGACTCACCCCACCCCCTATACTGGAAGGTGCATTTTTAGCGTTCCCTTTTTGTCATTTGGGGGCTCCGTCCCGACCTTTTTTTATTTAAGAGGTTTTGTCACCTTTGTGAAGATGTATCAATCGAGAAAACCAACATATGAAGTTCAGTGAAGTGAGTCATTGAATGCCCATCTCATCATGAGAACTGTTTTTTCGGGGATGGACTGTGGACATCCCACCTAATGCACGGAAATGGCGAACTCCATCCCAACATCAAAGCGAGTAAGATAACCACGTAACGACAACGCATATAACCGTAGCCTACTCTCTATACTAATTGCTTTTATAGTGTCTTCTACTGTCCTATTAGTGTAACTCGGTATTTGGAAGTTGGGGGGACAGCAGTGCCGAATCCTCCTAAGTAACCAATCAGTGGCGTAGAACGGATTTCGAGCGGAAGCTGAAGTTGATAATGGATCTGGGGGGGGGGGGGGGTCACTGGGTGTCCCCCTCCCTTCTGCAAAATTTTTGCATTTCCCGGTGACCGTAGAATGCATTGGTGCGATATACACTCCAAAACGCTCACTTCATTCCCGAGATAATCTCGATGTTCAATGTGTCCTAGATGCGATTTGTTTTCTCTGCCAATCGAATCGAGGGCAGCAACTGAGATTAAGTAATTTTAGATCTCACTTTTCAGACAGACCCCGCGCCTAAGCCCCCCTCCTCCACTTCAGAGAATTTTTGGCATTTCAGGTGGCCGTAGATGCAGTCTGATGCATTATTACACTCCTAAACTTCACATCGTTCCAGAAATAATTTTGCATTTTCACGGCCTTGAAGTCCTTATATGCGACTTGCTACTCAGGGATCTTGTGATTTCTTCTGTCTTGCCAATTGTACTGATCTAAGTGGGGTCACCCGGAAGAATAGTAGCGTGCGCCCCATTGGGTTTTTCGGGCATTCTATCATAAATTTGGCCAGTCAGCAGTGGCGTCGCATACTTTTTCATACTGGGGGAAAGCAGGGAGGCAGAGAACCTTTCTCCGTGGGACACAAGAATACTGTCTAAGCGGGCGCCACCATTGGTTGGGCGCGGAGCCGCCAAGGGAATTTTGGTTGCGCAAGCCGGCCCAGATGGCCGGATGAACTCTCCCAGGCATTTTTTGGCTTTCAAACCTGAACTTTTGTGATCAAAATTTTTGTAGTCGGTGGAAAATTTGAACATTCTGTCAGGCCTCGGTCTTATCGTTGCTCCGACTTTCTTTTGTGCTGTACTATATGTTACCCTGCATGCGAAGCGCGCCTTTTTTATTTTTTTTTTTGGGTGGGGGAGGAGGGTTTCCCCGTCACATCTGGAAAAACCGGATTTCGTATGTCAGCTGACTATCCAGGAAGCTATTTGTATATTTAAATCCATGCAAATTACAATTGCACTACCTATGTAAAAATACTCTTGTGGGTTAGTTCGCAGAGTTGTACATTTTTTCCCGTATTGGTTGTTACACGAATCTAATCCCTACCCTATCTCTAATCATAGCAATTTACACATTGGGGGGGATGTCATACAATACCGACAAGCCAATCACGGCGGCGTTGTAAATATGCGTGTTTATTGAAGGACGAATACTGTAATTGCGCGCCGAAGCGCGCAAAATTTTTGTCAGATTATCCGGAGATTGAAAGCGTTTGAATCGTACTTCAAATCACCGTTTTTGACAGGATAAGCAATAATTCCCTTTTGGTTTAGTTGGAAATTTTACAAAGTTGACTGGACCTCATTCGTAAATTACACTCTACGATCTGTCAGAAATTCCAACTGGATATTCGCAATTCAACGGCAAGGTCGCTCTGACCATTTTTTTGCCAAATTCTGCTGGGAGCGAGTTTGACACACAAACCAATGGCACAGTCCTGCCTACATCATTGATATTCCTCCTGTCTTGCTGTGGCAAGAAATAAAAAGAAAGAAACACCAGGAAGCCAATCCAGAAGCCAAATAAGGCTAGTGTTCCTTACTCTTCTGACAACCTACGCCGGACCCATGAGCCAAAGGGGAGATTTGCACCAGTCTTACGGGAAACCATAAACGTCTGACAAATTTCCCATTTTTCCCAACAAACCAATTGGCTCCTATAACGCTTGTTAAGGAAGCTTACACACTCTAATTTCAAGGTTTCAACTCATGACCTCTGTGACCTCAAAGAACTCTGACTGACCTCAAAACAATGGTTCATGTACTCCTCATTGGACCACACCTACCGAGTTCGGCGTTCAGGGCTTCAGCCATCCGAGTGGGGTGGAGTTATCGTTTTACAAGCCAAAATTGCCACACTATTGACTTTCAATTTTCTGTTTTTCTCGACCAAACCTTCACCCCGACCTGAACCAAAACAATAGAGTTCCCTGTACTCCCACTCAGAAGCTATACAAATACCTGAATTTCAACTGATCAGAACCACCACTGGACTTATCGTTTTAAAGGTTTTTCAACTTTGACCTCTGGTGACCTTCTGACTTGACCCCAAAACAATAGGTCCATGTACTATCATGGTTAACACACATACCCAGTATGAGCTTCATCCATCCCGGTGGGTCGAGTTATCGTTTTTTTTAACAAGCCAAAATAACGAATTTTCAAATTTCTTTTTTTGACAAAATTCACATCCCCGACCTGAACCAAAAACCATATGATTCCTGTACTCCCCCATAAGAAGCTATACAACTAATTCCAACTTGATCATACAACCATTCTGCACTTATCTGTTCACAATGTTTTAGACTTGGACCTCTGTGACCCCCAATGACCATCGACCTTACCTAAACACATAGGGCTCATGTACTCATCATGGGATCACACATACCAACTATAATCTTCATCCATCGGGTGGGGTCGAGTTATCGTTTTTTCACAAGCAAAATGTGCCAAAATATTGACTTTTCAATTCTTCTATTTTTGATCAAACTTCACTCCCGCCTGAAACAATAATATTAAGGTTCCTGTACTCCCCATAAGAAGCTATTCACCAATTACAACTTTGATCAACAACCCTTCTGATTATCGTGTTTTACAAGTTTTCAGACTTTACCTCTGGTGACCTCAGATGACCTTTGAACCTCGCTACCCAAAACAATAGGTTCAGTACTCAGCATATGGAACACACTACCAATATGAGCCTGACCTACTCATACCTGATCAAGTTATCTTGTTTACAACTGGGTGTCCAACCACCCACACACCACACACTACACCATACACATGAACGTGACTGCATGATTCCTCTGATTCTACACGGAATCAAATGCTTAGTACTCCTTACTCATTCTATAACCTATGACCAGGTAAAGACCACTTGGACAAATCACAAACTCAGATCGATAGAACTAGAGTTCAGGACTTATCGTTTCCACAAGGTTTCCAGACTTCGACCTTTGTGACCTCAGATGACTTAATTGGGTAACTTGAGATCTTTATGACTATTGCAGTCCCTGAGATTCATGGATCGTCGAATTCCAAATTCACCAAAGATGGCAGGGTCCTGTCCCCACCTCTGAACATTGTGGTGGGGACGCGTCCTCGGGTCCCTGCGGAATTGCACCTAAAGAGCGTGGTAATCAATAATCGAGCCAGCTCACAATTGGCTGCCAGCACTCATCAGGCACCACGATTCGGTTATCACAAGATCAGGATTGTTCTTGGTCATGTTTTCATTAGAACAGACACAACAAGTTCCCTCAACAAAACGACTGCTAGCTGATCCACTTGTATTGCATCACATAATCTCCCCACTTCCTCTCCTCCAAATTGTAATAATACAACTAGAGATTCCATACAGAAGCATATAAGGAATAAGTGAAATAGCATTATTCTACCTAGGAGAATACATTGATATATACATTCATTTCACCCTCTTCTCACCTCTTCCATGTTTATAACTTCTACCATTCCATTCTTCAACTTTTGACCAAATTTTCTCCATATCAAAGCTCTGCATCCCAGGATACACGTGAGAGGCACTGCGCAACTCCTGTCTGTCATTCTGTTGTTCGCTCCGCACTGCTGCCCCCCCCTCCAACAAAAATTGATCCAACTGCTGTCGTGCCCAATGAAGTCCTGCACAATAGCCTGACCTCTTTACTATCCAGACATTGTATAGGTGAGTAATTCCAGTTGTGTCAGGAAACCTTGACCCATCTCTTACCATAACATGACTCTTAGCATCCAATATTTATTACTTCTTGGCCTTTTCTGTCTTCACCTCCTACGATTGCAAACTCTATCATCGGAACAAACGGTGCAATCTTGTAACCAGACAACGACTGAAGACACTTTTGCAAAATTGCAATGACATAAGTTAGTTCATGAAATTTTCCTCCCACAACTTGTGACCCTAAGTCTCGACCATCTCTCTGTAGTCATGAATCAGTACTTTTGTAATGTGAATTCTAATGACTCAATACAACATGGGGACTTACTACAGGGGAATATTGGCCTAAGTGTTTATTGTGAGAAAGCATGGGCCCTTGGAACTGAAGGGTCTAGCATATCGCTGACCCCCACCCGGTTGCAATCATACATTGGCGACCGTTAATTGCTATTCTGATGCTTACGTAGAGTGGAGAGAGGGTTCCAGATTCTGTTACCTTCATTAGAATCGTTAACCAGTCGTGTAATAATTACCATCGAAGATCCTTAACATGTTCCTTGTCATTCTCAATCATTTGTCTTCATGCGAAAAAACCAGGTTACCAAACACTTTTGTGGAGCAGCTGGCAACCGTCAGCATGTCTCATAGTCAAAAAAAAATCCTTTGGAGAGTGCAATTTTGTTCCCTCATGAAAAATGAGGGCTATTTATAGTCCCCTTTACCGTTAATCGAATGAATAAAATGCGACAATATGCATCTGGCTACTATCACATTGTGGTACTATTGTGTGGTGTTGCACCATTGGTCGGGGGTTGCAAATGTCAGGTGGTGACAGAGTCACCAGAGGGAGGTGCTCGATCTAGGTGATCGAGCAAACGTCTCATGTTTGTATGATTCTATGTGATGGTACAACCATTTTAGGATGCTGCAATGACAAGGTGTTATAACAGTCACCACGAAGTGTAGTGCAAACAACAAGGTGATGGTGCAACTACCACATAGTGGTACGATAGCCATGTGGTGGTGTAGTCACTTGGTGCAACCATTTTAGGGTCTTCTGCAATAACCAGGTGGTATAACAGTCACCACCAGAGCATGGTTGCAACCACCATATGATGGTGCAACCGCCTCAAGTACTGTTGTCCTTGTGGTGGTGCTACCACTGTGTACAACCATGTTGTAATTACCAGCTGGTATAACAGTCACCACCCAAGGTGGAGTGGCAACCACCATGTTAGGGCACTGTCAGCCCGTGGCATGATCATGTCCTCGTCTGCATCACTGCATTCATCTGCCACTTCGAACCGGCTACATGTACCTATACAATCGCCGGACTGTGTTTGCCCCTCTGTCCCGCCTCTTCAGTCCAACCGAGAGAAATGCCTCCTTTGGTACCTCAACGTTCCAACTTCTTCCATCTTCTTCTTGCCCTCAGCCTGCCTCTTGAGCAACTTCCATCTAACGGGTGAGTTCACCCCCATACTGAAGAAGATGAAGAGGAAATTAACGATGTGAAAGTAGAGCAAGTAGCCGATTTCAAGAAAAAATCAATGTTCTTATTGCCAACTCTGCTGGACTTGATATGCTAAACACTATTTCCAATCGCCTATTATCATTTGTGTGGGAAAAAAATACAATTCTTGGGAATTTTCTGACATTCTAATGCTGTAAGATCTGGACAGGCACCCAACACAATCTTTTAAGAAACCTCATTACTGACCTTCCCTGACATAGGAGCATCCACTGTTACCACCCCTCAATGGGATTTAATTTGCCCATCCTAATTGGTACGCACGTCAATCCAACTAAGGGAATATAGGTAGAATGACAAGTTGTCTAACCATGGAATAATGCTACTACACATTGGCCAGAACATTCTTCCGCAGAGCCTTGACCGTCTCCCGTGCAACAATTTTGCCCCCAATGGCCCCTGGAATTGCCCACGTCGCAGAGCTGCCTTGAATTGACTCCTTTCAGCTTAGCGCACAGGACCTTTCCCACCTCGACCGACCTTGGCCCGGTGTAACAGGGTGGCCAATGCCTCCACCCCTTGGCTGTTCATGAGATCCGTATTTGAGTAGGTCGCCTCCTGATAGCCTGCATCCTCGTAGTCAAAGCTTTGGAAGTGATTAAAAATGTACCATATTCACTGTGATATGATGTGAAGTGGCAAGGACGTCAATTATTATCAGCTTTATTAGATCACAGCATGTGAAGGCATGGCTGACAGCACTTGCAGTGAGGCATGGACTTGTCTGACTTGGTGGGATTTCGCCCCAGTACTGCGGATCTTTTCATATTCCATTTAACTCTGTTCACTCACAATTTACAATTCCATGACAGGCGAATGATAAAATTATTGTGCCCTGCGCCGGCACTCTCCATGACGCCTGAAATTCCAGATGTGCCAGGATTTGATAACAGGAAAACTCGTTCCAAAGGACTCTATTTGGAACGTGGAAGTTTTGTCCTAGTACTGTTATACCAGACTTGAAAATTTTATACCTCTTGAAATTAAGCGAAAAATGTTTATTTCCCTGGAGATTCCACCTATAATGTCCCATTTTCATTACAATAAAAAGCTGCTGTCATAGTTTTGATATGTTTTCGCCAAAGACTAAACTCGGCAGCACAGTCGGTTTTTTTGGAATTGGATTTGGGTACAGTTTCAGTTTAAACCAGACAACCTGAGGGAGATGCCTTTGTGGGCGGTATACGGGGGAAGTGGATAGACACTGGGGAATAGTGACCAGAATTTAATGATGCAGGCATGCTAGATTCCTGCTCTCAGGGCTGCATCCGACAGACCTAAGGCAGTTCCTAAGTGGCAAGCCATTTCCACCAGAATTGAGTCCGTTTAAAAAGTTTTGTACATGTATTTATACTGAGGTTTTACCAAGGATTGTTTACAGGGCCTGTTGGACACCCTACTGATCTGCCACCGCACTGCCATTACTGCTGTTACATTCCCATAAATGTTATATCCCCGACAACCCCATACCATAACACTTTTCCAAACTTTTACATGGAACAGCAGGGCAAGGGTAATTCATGCCAAGATTGCACTTTATAAAAGACCATGTAAAACTTTTTTGAGAACCGAAAATTTAGTATAGGAGATGCTTCTAGTTCTTTAAAAGTCCACCTCTGAGGTGGGATTGTTTTTTGGGGGAAAACCATCGCTGCAGTACGGTTGTGCATTATAGTTAAATATCTGGCACACAAAATGAATATCCCAATGGGAGAGAACAATTCTCTGTACTAACAGAACACTTGACTGTACACAGTTTATGCAGTCAGTTTCAGGATTTTACATCCAAAAGCGCAAAACAGGTTTCAGTCCACATATTGTAAAACCACAGTACCACTGGTCCAACTGATTGTAATGGATACTGAATGATCTTCAATGAATGAATGAAATGAAGTGCGTACATAGCACACAAAAATTACTATAATAGACTCCTTGACAATGTTGAGGAATGCAATACGGGAATAGCAGGATATTCAGTGCTCCCTGCTTCATCACTGCTTCATGAGAGCACTTCTGACATGTACCCTGATCGTGCAGTGTAAAACTCTTTCCGTTTGCATTCTTTTGGGGGCGGGTGGGGGGGATTCCCAGCGTGGTGCTGCCAAGGGAGGAAGATTTGCCCTCAAAAAATAATTGGGCTTGAAATAGCACGATCAAAAAATCTTCTGAGGACACCTCAACATTGAAAAAATTGAAATTTTTCCCCAAACGGCACTTCCGAATATTTCACTACATCCAGACCACGTGCCTCTCACCATGCCCCCCCCCCCTCATCCAGGAATCCTGGTGCTGCTGCCCTGTTCCTAAGAAGGCCCAAAGTCACAAGCAGGGCCTAAACTACCTGTTACACTACTCGGTACCCCTAACTACTTCTTGCCTAGAGAACTGCAGAAAAGCCCCAGGCTATCTGGAGCAAACTTACAATCACTAATATAAAGCGGACCACTGTCAACTGATTGAGCTGCCACCCTCCTCAACAAAAGGTTGTTCTTGCTGGAATTCTCAAAGCGGACCCTGCCTATCCCGATGACATAGACTTTCAGGTCATCAAGAATCACGACTAAACCTCTTCCAATGGGTAGTCCTGTACTTGAGACTGACCCGGCTGCTACAACGTATGAAAGACTCTCCTGCTCCCCTCTCGTTCCTCTGATGTTAGAGAAAAATATGAATATAACAAGATTAGGATTGGCACACTTAGTATGGGCATGCCAGCTCTCCCACCTCCCCACCCCTCATCAACATAGTAGAATGTCAGAGAGCAGTGGTCCTAGTTTATAAGAATTTTTAAGCCAACTCCTCATGCCAAAGCAGTGTTTTGGAGGTGCTCAGAGCTATGAGACTGCTGGGAACAGAGGTGGGGTAGCCAGATTGCTTATGGTAGACTGTGCCAGATAGGACTAATTGCAGTGTTACCATAACATTGCAGGGGGGTGGGGGTCTGAGACGCAGCTGATTGAGATAAGAACATAAAAGAAAGAGACGGAGGCCAAATTTGAGACACGGACTGTAAGGTATGGTATACCTGCTACAGGAGCCAACTCCTCATGCCAAAGCAGTGTTTTGGGGCTCAGCTATGAGAGACTGCTGTCACAGAGGTTGGGTGCCAGATTGCTTATGTTAGAATTGCCAGGATAGGATATAGGCAATGGGACCAGCAATGGCAGGGGGGGGGGGGGCATTGAGACGCATCCTGATTGAGATTAAAAAACATAAAAGAAAGATAAGGGCCAAGTTGCAGAACCGGAATTAAGGAGGTATAGCTTCTACAGGAAGGTAGGGTGAGCAACTATGCATAGTGCAGCAACTTTTTTTTTCAGCTGCTATCCGGCCCGCGAAAACAACTCACCCCAACCATCCACATTAGCTCTGGTAAGTGATGGTTCAGCCTCGGGGTGCCACATTGAGTCGTGACCTGAACCTGAGCAGCTCAAGTGTAACCTACTGTAGGAAGGGGGGGGGTGGGTGTTTAGTATGTGATAGGTGAAGGAGGAGAGTAGAGAGTAGTTTACTCCAGTGGCAGAGATTGATGATGCCCTGAGGTATTGCTCGGGGTTATAATTGTTCCTTCTAAACATTGGGCTCCAGGTAATACTCGCCTGTTGTCCTATCCTGGGAACTGGAACAGTAATATTCAACATTGACTGATTTATAAATATAAGCTGCATTGTACTACACTTGTCTCAAAACTTCCTCCATAGAGAACATTTAGGGTTGCAAATGCAACTGCCCCCAACTGTACAGTTTTTTATCCAGGCAAAAATTTCTAACAGCACTATTTTGATGATCCTGGAATATTTTTGCAGTCCTTGAAACCAATATCATGTAAACAATCTCCTTCAAACTAGCACAGACAGAAGGGGAATATATTAACACCTTGCAACCCTAAGTTTTGAGGTCTTGTATAATCCTTTGGCTATTGTCAATATTTACCCCTGAGAATTTTGAGGATCATGAAATTCAATCCGCCCATGGGCTTGCTACAACGGTAACTTGATACAATTTTTGTGCCTTGTTACGCAGAAGATGGAAAATGCTTTCATATAGAAGTGCGAGGTTTAGTCTTTTCTATCTTGTGAAAATCTTGTGAGTTTCCATTTCAAGTCCGCATCTAGTAGTTTTTTCTGTTTACAACAAAACACAAACACGATTTTCACAAGATATGTTTTACAATTGACTTTGTATTAAAGATATTCTGTAGGATGTAACCACCCATCATAACGTCACAAGAGGATTCTGCGATAAATCTATTTGGGACTTGATGATTGTTCTAGGAATCAGCTGAAATTGTACACTAATGTAATTGAATGAAAATACCAGGGAACCATTCAAACTTACAAGAACTATTGGTACTTTATAGGGGGTTCAAACTGTACCATCGCATAGTTACCACCTTATTCCACATTACTACTACTACTACAATGGTTGTATTGTCATAACTACAAACCAGCCTCTGGCATTCTCAAAACCTCCGGGGAGCAACAGTTCTGTTTGTAGTACTTCCAGGTCCTTCCTAGCATTGCAGGCTCAGGTGATCTAATTTACTCCAATATTGCTGCACCACTCACTACCACCAACCTATCAGGATCATCATCAACACAGTCTAGAAATAATTTCCATTCCATTGGGGTGAGGATGGCTGATGGCAACTCTCACAGAACCCCATCTGATCCAGCCAACTCCCCTCAAGATCCTTAAATCACTATACCTCAGACCAGACAGGGCAGCATGGGCCCTTCCACATGGTGCTGTACAAGATATTGCATATCAGCTGCCCCTGTCTGCCCTTACTCTGACCCCTCCTTATTAAACCCTAACGCCTCCCTGAGTCTAACTCAAACCCCTCCAAACTACCCCAAAACCTTCTCGATTCCAGCCCAACTATGTTTATCTGTCCATAACAACAAAGTCTCCCCCCCCCCGCTCAGAGACTGACTAACATACTATTGATTCTAAAACTCTTCGAAAGATTTACCAAAGCCTTCTCTGCTGCTTCCTGGTGTCAAACCACATGCCATTTCAACATGAAAAATTAATGATCGCTATACCCTCATTCATTCAATCACTAAGTTACAAAATGAGCAATGCATTTTATGAGTCTATGTTCGTGACCTTTGGTGGGGATACTTGAACATATCTACAACCCTCCTCTGTTTTGATAGAATATTCCCAGCTTATTGCTAATTAGTGTCATTATTGGTTCAGTGGGCTACCTTTTATCCTGCAATAAACGTGGGTTATCTGATAACAGTCAGTGTTGCATGGAAACACTATCATCAGCAAAAATAAATCATGTAACATGAATCATGGGTTAATCACCTAGTAATGAGAGGTGTTATCTAGAATAATTCTAAAAAAAAAACCAGCTTTGTAGGCAAAAATAATACAAGCTTATGTAACTGTTCCGAGATTTTACATGAAATCCAAACGATCAACATCATCTGTCGACAAAAGCACCAACAATTAGTCCAATCAACTATTGGGCCTACTTGGTGCTTATGAACTTTAGTTAACAGCTTCGAAGAATCTTGTTCATCAATAAATTCCACACGCATATAGTTAAGACTCAATTGCAATGCAGTTTTCAGCACAACACCTTCCCAAAATTGAATGCGAAACAAGACAAGGCACTGTTTCATGTGTGTGAATGACCAAGACCAATCTCCCACTTGTGTGATCCAATTATTGATATAACCATTGATATATAAATTCCTCCTCACATGAGCAGGATTCTGTATGAGTATATCCCGGTCATCGCCATGAGCCTTCTCGGTGGCCCTCGTGGCCTCAGCTGGGCCCGGAAGGAACACTGGGGACGTATGAGACATGGGCATACATGCTCCGCTCCAGTCGCTGGGTGAAACCGTCCCAGGTGGAGCAGGCCCAAGAAAACCGAGACGGAAGCCCTGGCCCAATGCTGGACAAAAATATGAAAGTGAAATGTTTAGCATTCTGAAAATATGAGCAGTACTCATCAGTCATTAAGGATGAATGGTTTCCTTACTCCACTGTTATTTTAGAGCGCCACACCAAATGATGGTCATGCATTGACACACCATTAATATTTTGGCAACATTTACTGAATATTAACTACAGTATTTACCCAAAACTCACCGTCATCACAGTCGCCAGGAAAAAACTTCACCTAATAATCAGTGTGATTCATACTTCTAAATACGCCCCTCTGATTGTATCAGGTCGTGACCGTGCATTACCCGGCAGTAATGCACGGTTTAATGCATGGTAGATAGCACGGGCGATTAACTGTAAGGAATTTTATTGTTGTAAGTGTCACAGGTATATGTTTACAACATTCAAATGCGGACACACTATTTCGTATGGCTATAGTAAAGGGATCCATTGTGCATTATGTGTCACAAAATTGCGACTCGATTACCAAAGCCACCAGCTTTGTTTTTAACGTTTGAAGGAAGATGCATATATCAGTAGGCAAGTAGAGCGAGATAGACGAGTGACGGAATGTGTTCAGACGCAAATGTGATGGCGCGTTTGTCAAAGAGTACACATTGGGTTGAGGACAGCAATTGTTCCATGCTATCATAGACATTTGGCCATGCACTTTGTCTCGTCATATTGGCAAATGGATTGAGAGACGCGCGATTGTTGTGCGCATTATTCGCTGATGTAAAGACTCTTGCTATTGTCCTGGGGTGGTCACCATTTTACCACAAAAATGGTAAAATGAGGGCCATTTGATGCAATTCTCACGAATTTTGGTTGTATGAATGAACGGGGTGGGGTACATCATCGCGTGTGTTTACCAATGATAATGCAATCCTAAGGGGTTATTTCTAACGCTGGATGCAATGGGCTGAGCCCTCGAGATTGCTGAATCCTCTCCCATCGGGACTCCGGTCGTGCAATATCTAGTGGATGAAACACGCTCGACCTTTGATTATCACCCCTTATTATAGGCAAAAGCCAGATGAGACTGCTGTTGATATTATAAGCTCCAACACGCTTCTGATTCTCACTGACAGCGTTCTTTACAGAGTGTTTGTTACAGTAGTTTTTAGAAAAATAATTTTTGTTGATTACTGAGAGAGGGACATTAATTAAAGGAAGAATACAATAAACAAAATACACATTACCATATTGCTTATGAATACCGCCAGGGCAACTACCATTTTTTTTTTGAGGAGGCGCTAAGGGGATGCGCTAGAAAACAAGGCATTCACTAGTGGTCAACAATGTACCGCACATGACACACAGAGTAACATACTAAGACTAATGTAACATTATGTCATATTGGGCATTTATCAATGTTTACCATCCATTTTCATTGAAAAGACAGCTCAATAGCAAACAGTCACATCGTACTGTACATTGTGCTAATAATCAACATTGCAATGAATATTGTTAACCTTACACTGTTGATCTGAAAACTAAAAAAGTAGGGCCACTGTCAACGTTAGCAATAGTGATTCTTTTTGATTGTGTTGATGTTCACAGTAGCGCTAGATCCGAACCATGCAAAGAAGTTGGGGTCTGGTATGGAAGGAAAGGGGGAATTATTGAAAGAATATGGACATCACAGATTAAGTTTACTACTGACTAACAAATAAATCAAAGGACTATTGCTAATACATACCTGCGACCTATAACTGATAACACTGCTGTCATTCAGCTGTCAGCCTATTCAATGGCGGACCTCAGAGAGGGCTATTCTGAATGGGTCTATTGGATCACTCCTGCACAGACGCTATACGATAATTTAGTGAAGAAATAGAGTTACAAGATCTAAAATTAAACATAAATTGATTTTACATTTTTTAGGTTGAAAGGCTGAGGACTGAGTTGAAAAAGGTAACTATTCAGGTGAATTCAACGATGAATTTTCAGTCCTCCAAGATATGATAATTTGTTGATATTTTGTTCAAATAGACAAAAAGAAAATCTACATTGCCTATGAGGTAGTACTGTAATGATGCCTGCAGAATTCCCTGTCAGTCATAATATTCATAACCATTTCGGTCATTCCTGGAAGAAAAGGTGTCACTGCTGTGCATGTCCAAGAGAGATGATTGCACACACTTTCTCCCTCCTCGTTCACGCAGTACTCGTCACTGGCATCTGATTACCTTAACCCTTTGAAGTCTCATAGTTTCTTTGGTTGTTTTTCAACGTCAATGTGTCACTGCCATGCTTCTTGAACCTCATAGGATCAAAGGAAACTTGATACGCGTTTTTTTCACCAAATGTTTGGATGGTATATCAGAACCATTTTCATGCCGCTTCCCCTCTTCCGAAAACTTGCCCAATGTTTCATGGACAGTCATCCTGCTATGATCATGTTAACGACCACAATTTGTAAGCGTAATACATGCCACGGCTCATTCTCGTAAACTATATGACACATTGGGACAAGTTTGACAAGTTGGCAAGAGTATTTCACTCCACCATGCCTTTCTATGACGTAACCATAGGTTTTGGGGGCTTTGAACCCAGGGAAGGGTTTCCCCCTCCTTTCCCGGCGATAAATTGTCCCCGATCAAAGCCTCCCGTATGGGTTTGTGCATTCAGCCACAACGTATCCAAACCTGACCCGCCATCTGTTGTGAGAAGAACAATATCACAAACTGAACAAAACAATATCACAAACGGACAATGATTGGAGATGAAAATCGAAAATAATGAAGCAATTCCCTTCTCTTTCGAAACTGTGTGATCTCCCCAATCCACCTGATCTAAGAGCCGGGTTCGATCGAACGTGTCTGTATGCAGAGTCCCCCCCCATTTCAACCCCACTATTTAACAACAGATTTCTATCTTAAAGTAGCACAAACCCTCCCTGTACCTGACATGAATGTATTCCTCCCCCTCCCCCCTCCCTGTGGGAGCTTTGCATGTCCTAGTCCTGGATGCGTGGTGTCCTGAAAATGACAAACCCTGACAGATACACTCAGTAAATTCTTCAATTTCTCAAATATTCAATTGAGCAGCAAAACGTACTGAATCTACATTTGGATACAAGGCAAATCGCAGAATTTCTCACAGAAGAAAGACCCCATTCTAACTCCATAAAGCATGGGGTGAACCAGGTGACAAGAAGCACTAAACATGGATTCATACAAACTCTGCAAGCGCGACAGGCAATTTTGGGCAGATGTGTTAGTTGTTCTACTTATCCCTCATAATCTCTATGAATGCTTTCGTCAAATTGATGCTTCCATTTCATACGTGTCCGCGAGCATAGTTTAAAAAGTTACCTTAAAAATTGGCACTGAACATTTTTTAAGCCTCGAAACACAATCAGTATAGGAAATTCTATAGGTAGCTTTGGGAACCAATATACAACAATTTTATTTTACCACAATCACTATTCCCTTCCATAGTTGCCTTCAAAAATAAGGGAGTCCGCAAGATCGAACAAACACACATGGGCATTCATTTGAGATTATATGGTATCACTGTTACTATTATTATAATCCACTGGATCTCATTTAACATCAGCAATCAATGGATAAGTCTCCGGATTGTCTCTCTTGAGGAATTGTCCTTCCTCCTGACCCCTTTTTCACTAAACTAAAACTAAAATTGAACTGAAAACAAATATTTCTGTTTCTGATCCATCTACTATGCATTTGCTTCTAAAGAATCCAAAATTCCCAATTTATCAACAGGAATACTGAAATAAGTTACATTCTAGAACCTTCAAGATATGGGTGTTGCGTGGTATGATATGTCCTCTTCTCACATGCGATAGTCACAAGGTATCTACTTTTTTAAATTAGAAAGTTGCGGGGCAAGTACAATTAGGTGTACAAATTCTGTTAAAGTATCTGGTATGACCTCACCAAGATTCAAGCCCCATCTCCCAGTGGAATAGCTCTATCTCTAAAACCAACCCAATGGCACCCCTCAGTAACTGTGCTAACTACTGTCCCAAACATTACTATCAGAAATTTACCTATACCTACCTGACCTTTCTGTTGTTCAACACACACCACCCTTCAAAATGGATACTCCTCAGCCACACATTTACATTGATGGTAATATGTCAACACATTTTATGGAAACAAATACCCCAGTTC
This sequence comes from Sclerodactyla briareus, assembly GCA_026419785.1. Lineage (NCBI taxonomy): Eukaryota > Metazoa > Echinodermata > Holothuroidea > Dendrochirotida > Sclerodactylidae > Sclerodactyla > Sclerodactyla briareus. The sequence continues at coordinate 202,473 of JAODTK010005671.1, forward strand.
CTTGGTTGCCTCCTGTCTGGATACTACTCCCGCTCCTGAACATCATAAAGTTCTTTGAGGAGTTTGAATGATCCTGTCTCCTTTCCGTAAGCCCGCCCGCTCGCAGGCCCAGGTTGACTATTGCAACCCATGTTAACGGGCTACCAGGAATCAAACAATAGCGCCCCTCAGTGGCTCTCCTGATCACTATCACTCGGGTTGCTGTTTATGGGGAATAAGTATCATTAGTTCAGGAGGTATGTACTCACTTTTGGAATAAATGCTAGTTTGTAACTATCTCCCCTAAGGTGTTTACGACCTAGCTTTTGTGACAAATTCTATACTGTTAGGTTCACGTCGCAACAGTACATGTTCCAAGTAACACATGGGGCTTGTCTACATGGCGGAGATGTGACTTCCCCCAGCAAGATGACAACGATTTCCTCAACAAATTGGTGAACCTACCATTGAGAATGCAATATATCCCTTAAAATGGAAAGATTTATCGAAGAGCCTCTCATCCCTATCTTTCTTAATGCGAATACACATGCCTACCCAAAACCAGTTGTGTTTGGATATAACAAGATTTTCCCCACTTGTTATGCACTATAATAAAATCACCCTTTGTAAATAATTCTGATGTATCCCATTGAGTATGTTACTGTAATGGGGGTGAGGGGATATTTGCAAAAAAAAAATAGTAGGAAAAGTATCCACATAAGGGGAGTTTTCTAAAGAGATTGCTCAGTAGTTACTACAATCTGTGCGCACTTTGTATTGTTACTCTCGTGTAATCAAAAACAAATTGTAGCATCAGGTTCACATGTTTTATCATAATTACATTAACTGTATGTCAATTAGCAGAGAAACAAGGAAAGGAAATTCCGGTCCACGCCACAGCATACTTTGCTGGTAGTGTCAGTTTTTACACATTTCAGTTGCACTTGCACCACTCAGTTTTTTCTTTATTAGTTTCTTTATGGGACAAGACGGGCAAAGGCTCAAAAGCTATGACGAGGCCCGCTTGAAAAAGGGATGAACGAGTATGAAAGAGTATTAGAGACAGCTGGTTGATCTAGACTGAAAAGATGAAGGATTGTAGGAAGGGTAAAGCAGAGAGACTGACAAGCATTCCAAAGCGAGAGATTCTGACAACGAATGAGGAAGAATGAGAACAGGCAGGCGGCAGGGATGCAAACAGGTAGGGTGCATGAGCTTGTCAGCCAAGTTACCCCAGATGGGATGAAGGGTGGGGGAGATAATAGAGCTTAGATCGGAGGAGCAGTGTCCAAAGTGTCGCGATAGAGAAGGAGAGAGCTGGACACATCTCCGGTGTGCAAGACTTTGCAAAGAGAAGCAAAGATCATCTCCAAGAAGTTCTGAAGCCTTGGATTGTATCTTATCAAGTATTTCATTGACTGTCGGAAGGGGCTCATCCCAAACGTGGAACAGATAATCCAGTGGGGGGAATCTGTGCTTTAAAGAGCCACACAGAGGAACAGACTCAAAGTACTTTCGAGAGCGAAAAGGAAACCAAGTTTCTGGAGGTGCGCTTGGCAATCTGCGAATAAGAGATTGCCAGCTAGAATAACTATAGAATCTGAGAAACCCAGGTCGGAACCTTCACCAAAAGGAATATGAGAACAGTTTTGTAACGCTTTCTAGAGATGAGAGCGTTCGCTTCTTCGGAAATTGGACTTGACCAGATTATACAAACCCCATGTGTTACGATAGAGAGGTTTTGGTTCAGAAGGTCAGCAGCTTGCTGCGTTTTGTGAGGCAATTAGAAGAGTGATTAAAACCAGTTGACAGGCTAGTGTAATCAGCAAAAAGAGAAGACTGGGCAGGAGATGGCAACGAAAAGGTATTGGATAAGGAAAGAAACAAGGTTGGAGAGAAGACAGATCCTTGGGGCCCACTCCTGCCCCCATTTTGGGAATGGATGGAACTGAGGAGGTGAATCCATCGACACGAACAACAATTGACCGATCAGAGAGAAATTCAGAGATCCAGTGGATCAAGAGAAGGGTGGAGATCAAATTTAGGAAAGTTGGCCAAAGTTAGGAGTCCACGATTGCAGACACGATCAAGTTGGAGATGGAGAAAGCTGACTGCCGTCTGCAGCAGCATTAGAGGAAGAAGAAGGGAGGGATCCAGTCAGGATTGTGGGCATTTGAAGATCTCCAAGAAGCAGTTCAGCAGAGGGAGAAGAAAGGATACGTTCAAGGCAAAGAGAAAGATCTTCGAATGCTAGGAACACGAGATGGAGAGTTGGAGACATGTAGAGAGCACAGACATATTTAGTTATACGGCCTGGGTGAACTTGAGCCAGAGGATTGGAAGTCAGAGTTACAGAATTTCAAAGTATTGAGATGAGTAGCTTGCACATTCGAGCGCACGAAAGCACACAACCCACCATGACGGAAGAAAGCGGAGAGCAGCTATACCCAGGAAATTTGAGATGTGGAGAGATTCATCTGAGCTGAGTGAATATTGGGGCTAAATCTTGGTTTCAGTTTTAAGAGAGGGCATGGGGCTGGTTCTCAGAAGTACTGGTGGACTGGGTTTAAGGTTGAAGAAAATCCATGGATATTACAGAAGAACGGTAGTGAAGGGAGAAAAGGCATTGTCAAACGTGTAGAGAATCTTGCTTGGATTAAACATTTTTCATAGCTTGATAGGGAAATAGTGAGATGGAAGGATCAGCCACCAATCAAAGACAAGGCGATAGGCCCCAGTTGTCTCGCACTCTGGTTGCGCGATCAGTGATTTCTTCTTTAGTCACCATGGCAAACAATTACAAGGCATTCCATATGTTGCTCAAATATCCCAATACTCTCAAATATGTAAACATTCATCTGCCAATCATTGGACTATACCCCTTGATCTACCTACCTTACCCTCCATTATAAACCAATCAATTGTTAATAGTTCCCTCCATTACCAGATGTCCGAACATGTAAAGGCGACCCTAAATCTAATCAAGTTATCCTAATATCATCCAAAGAGTAGCCTCTATAAGGCTACTACTCCATTAACTCCCATGGGAGTTCACACCCACCCCTCTCACAGCTACTGCGCACCCCCTGTATAGAGTGGAACTAAGCCATCTAACTAGCTTCCCTGGCATGTGGTGTAACCTGACACTCTCAGGCTGCTGGCTGTGAGTCATGTAGGCCCCCTCCTGGCGAACCTGAAGCTATGACTATATAAGTGATAAAGGGGAATTTCCACTATAACTCAGCTGCTCAATCAATTGTGCAACCATGTTCCTGTACATTTTGTCAACAGGTATGCCATGAAGTTGATATGAATAAGACAATAAATGAAAAATCTGTCTGTTAAGATAGGAATACTAGTTAATGGAATGCATGGAAATACCATACCTGAGGGGTGGGGGTTGAAATGGTAAAATTCAAATAGATATAGTTCGCTAATTAATAGTGCTGCATGAGCAGGACTATAACCAATTATTGAAGGTGGTAGCCGAGAGGGTAATCATACTATCACAGCCCTGCATGTAGTTTCGTAGGGGCTATTTTACTCATTATCAATATCTTTAACTCGATGTCTGGGAGCATTAGGGTTCGGATAATGAATGCCTTTGATAACAAACATTTTCATGGAATATTCCCCATCATAAAGGTTAGTGGGGGCACCGTTTGTCTTGAAAGCAGGGGGGTGCGAGGTGCCATATCACATACAGTCTTTAAAGGCTGTTGCAGGAAATGTTATTATTTGGGCATTATTTGGTCCATAAGTGACTTGGAATGACCTTTAATGACATCACAGCTTTTTTTTATGAAATATCACCCTGTTAATATGCGGATGTCCCCAAATTCCAGCCATGATCACACACAGTCACTAGAGGGCTGTTGCAGGAAATGTTATTATTTTGCAGTTCTTGGTCTATGACCTAAAATGCCCTTTGATTGACACACATTTTTTTATAAACATGCTATCCTCGATGTGAGCACCAAGCCCCAAAAGCATTATGTGTTCAGATACACACGCCCTATGCCATCACCCAAAAGGTATCCAAATCGACCTTTGGCCCCTGTAAACTTGAAGACCAGGTGTCAGAGCGAAGCGGGAGTTGGTTTTGTATATGTAGCACTAACTCTATCACATATCCCAAAATTTACGGTTTTCATCTCTTTGGCCTGTAACTCCCCTCTTAGGCCACATTCTCTTAAAACTTGATTTTTGGACCTTTTGACTGTCTTCAGTGTTGTTGCTCCACTGAAACACAAAAATTATCATGACCAATCTCTACAAGCACCCGAAACTACACTCATTCAAATTGTTGCTGGCATTTAACGAAAACTTCAAAAAGTGCAATAATTTTGACAATTATTCACATGCAAAATGCCTTAAATAAACCTTTGCACTGTGCTAAATTTATCAGGATCAAAGGTGTACAATCTCCACCAAGTTTCAAGAAGATTCAACCAACTTTAAAATATGCATAAATTATGCAATTAGACTAGGTAAATGCAAATTAGTAACATGAAATGAACTTGGTGCCACTCATACTGTAAAATTCATTGGGACATAGATAACCATCTCCACCCGATTTTCGTCAAAATCACGAACTTCAAAAATATCACATGAAATATGCCAAATTAGACTACTTAATAAATATAACATGCAGGAATCTAATGAATTTGGTTACTCTACATAGTTGTTAAATACGATTGAACGACAGCCACCATGCTCTACCGACCGAGAGATATCTTGTACACAAGCTTCCGGGTCAAGTTTCATTAAATATGCAAATTATGCAAATGAGTATGGTCTGTTGGACGAAAAGTGGGCTGCACCATCGGGCAAACTCTTCACTGAACGCAACTCCACAAAAGGTCCCACATGGATGGCTTTAACGTTTCAGGAGATATCGAACCGCACATACGGACAGATGACGAGACAGACAGACAGGACAGCAGACAGAAGACAGACACACACAACTGGACACTATGGCTCTCCTTGAACAAAGTCAGGCGAGACAAAAAAACTGAGGCCAAACAGGGCAGAACGAGACACAAATCGCAATTGCAACAGGACCTCGGATGGCCCCCCCCAAAAAAAAAAAACGGGTTATAGGGAGCGGTCCAGGCGCGCCTGGCATAGTGGAGAGCTTGCGATTATTCGCCAGTTGATGCTGCATCCTCCTTGGGTGCTACCCTCAGGGTTAGGGACCTATGTACTACCTGGTGGCAGGCCTGCAGCACACCCTTCCCAAGTCCAATTGGAGGCAGTTCTCATTTGCTAAATTCTAGCTTTCTCCTGGCTGGACACCCAACCACCTAAGGCACTAAATCACCCAAGAAGAAATGGGAAGAGAACCGGAAATTCATCCTAGTTGACAAAACGGGAAACCTGTTGATATTACCAATAGGATATCACCAATAGTACCCAATCTGTATTGGTTGGGATCCTCTAACAAGTCAAATAAAATGCGATGCATAGCTAATTACCCAACTTAAGTAGTGACTATAATATGTCGCCCTAAAATCGATGATTTGTGAACAGGAGTGTGACTACACACATTCAATACTCCCGCCAAATTATCACGGGTCTCTGCCCAAATCAGCAGCGGCATAAAAAAAGTCACCAGTTACCCCAGGGGTATATCTTGCCTCGGCATGTCTGGAATTACACTGGTGGTTTCACACTCATGGTCTTGCATGACGGCAAAGTGTGAGGGAGATTACCCGAGCCACTGCCCTTGCCCAAGAATTTCAAACAAGTTCCAAAAATTCTGCAAGGTCCCGGTGGGCAACCACCCTTTGAAACTAGACCCCGCTGGCGGTAGGACCGCCAATTGTTATCCCCACTTTGCATGAACCAGTTTTTTTTTGTGCCCGTTAACTCCTTAAATAAGCACATTTATTCAAGACTCAACTTAACCACATGACATGGCGACAGAGGTCAAATTGAGTCAGAGGTCACACATGCAGTGTTCAACAATAATATCACAATGGAGAACCTTCCCGCCTTCAAGATATTCAATTTCCGATTATGGCCAGAAAAAACAGGTGTGGACCCCTTAGTGACCTTGAATGACCTTCAAGAACAGACAATTCCTTTGAAAATTTGTGACTCTCCATGTGATACATCCACTCCTCGGAGCTTTTGCATTTGATGAACATGCCCAGTGCTATGCCGAAAAAGTACCAAAATCAGTTTTCGACCCCTAAGTGACCCTTAAGACCGGTTAAGCCAAAATATCGAAATTGACCTCCGAGGACATTGAAAAGGCCGCCATGTTTTCAGGACCAAACTGGTACCCCTAAAACCAAGTTCGCCAAAATCCGACATGTTGCAAAAAATCACACAAATTACCAATTTGACCTTGATGACCTTGGAAAGGCCACCAGTTTTTCGGTACCAATTGTCACCCCTGAGTACCAGTTTCGTGGAACATTCGAACAAAATGGAAAATTTGTGTAAAATCACCAAAGCAGAGGCAACAGACTTACGTAATACAGTTCAAAGCATTCCCGAGTTCTCCATGGGGTCAACCCAGGGTACCAAGTTTCAGCTAAATCGGAGTAGAGCGTTTTAGAGTTATCGCGGCTAACGCGAAAATCTTTTGGCGGCGGACCCGCGGCGGACGCTGTACCCGGGCGGGGCCAGATGCGGCTGATATGCGAGCGGCGGACCTCGGCGACGCAGCGGACAACTGCTAATGCAAAACATATTATCCCCCGAAGGTGGGGATATAATGAAACAATCCTCGTTTTATCCCCTGCTGAGGGGGGGGGGGGGTGAATTCCTCCAATGTACCTCCCAAAACATATAGTCCCTGTTTGCAAATCAACTGCGATTTCTCACATGTGACCACAGCAGTGACTACATCGCATTGTGGCCTTGAACTCCATACAGTATGATTCAGGTTCCAGAGTATGTTAATCTGTACTTCTGACTATCTATAAAGCCTTTTTCTTCTCTTTTCCCAGATCACTGTTCATTATATCCCGGGACAATGTAGTGTCCAGGGGGTAATCATGGTTTTGGCTGCCTCCGGCCGCCCCCCTGCCCGCTGCATCCTCTTAGCGCTCTAGCCTCTTCAACGCATTGTCCGAGTTACTCGAAACTCAGCACCCTGTTCTCATGAATGAATCTCGGACAAGTTCGAACGTGGGGCGTCGCCACAGCCACTCTGGCGGTGGCCACTTGGATTTTGATTGAACGCATGGTCCATTCTCGTTACGCTCCTAGCTCTCCAATGCATGTCCGATTACACTTTTACTCGAAACGTGGCATCCCATGGTTCGTCATGTAGAATCTTGAACAAGTTCAAAGTGGGCGTTGCCACAACCATCCAACGGCGGCATCTTGAATTTTTTGACGAAACCTGATTTTTTTGGGCAGATTTGCACGTTTCGGAACACGGGGCGATCTTCTGTGTTTTGGGACCAATTTATTCTTCGCCCCATTGAACCCCCCAGGTCAATTCCATTTTTAATTTTTTCGCAAAAATACACCTTTATCCGATTGACTTGAAACTTGGTGTGAGGACAGAATCCCCGCAGATCTTAGACTATTCCGACCGTGGGCTTTTTTGCCCACTAACCCTCCAACGTGGCATCTTGGATTTTTGAACGAACTGACTTTTTTTTCACAGATTTGCTGGCGTTTCGAACTGGTTATCGTTTTGGGCCCCACTTTCATTTTTTCACTGCCTCATGGACCACACTCAGCGGTCGTTTTTATACTTGTTTTTCGCAAAACTGGCGCTTTATCCGATTCACTTGAACGTATGCGATTTTCCAACTTTGTCAATTTGAACGAACTTGTGGATGGGGGCACATTTGCAATTCCTCACGAAGTTAGAAGTCATTTCCAGCCATCGTGAGTCAAATTTGCATGATTCATGTGCCCATTAACTTCCATGGATTGCAACAAATCTTGAAGTTTTTATCTGGTTTCTGTCCCTTAGGCAAAATGGGGGTCTTTATGGGGTGTTAATACTTCTTCCCAATGATTGCTCAAAAGCGGGGAAATACACGTGGCGGTTTACCCGCCTACACATGTCTAGCTTTCCTGTAGTCTGTGCCCCACATACCGAAGATCTATTTTCAGTTTTCCCATCTCATATTCCATTTTGGATTCCTCAGATTCTGTTGAGTAATCTATGTAGCCCTCTTGTAAGCCTTGTGTATGTGTGACACTTTCCACTAACTAGATCAGCCTGCCTGCTCCGCACATCTTCTTCCACATTGGATACCTGACAGCATTGTTTCAGGGTCAAAAGGTGGAAGGCCCCCCTCTGAGGTCAAGGCTGCAGGAAATATAGCCTTTTTGTTTTTTCTGGGTACCTTTCATCTCCTATCTTATCATTACCACAAATTGTGAACCACACTATGTCCACACTGGACATTTTCAGTATCTATCAGAGATATATGCTTTATCATTAAAATATAATATACAGTTCTTATATAGCACTTTTTTCCACAGGCTCAGAGCACTTCACAGATATTACCCCTGATCATTAGTGCTTGTCACACCTGTAAGATAGCATGCATTTCTAGGCTTGTTTCGCTCCCGACGCACTGTCAGTACGTCACTATCATCGTGTCCCCGGGGGACTTCCCAATAGGGCAGCCCCATAAAGCCTCACTCCTCTACACAAGTCACCTCACAAGGTAAACACTCTAACACGTGGGTAACGTGGGCATTCGAGGAGACATGCCTTGTCCAACACACTGTGGGAAAGTCCTCAGGCTTCCAATGGACTCGCAATCATGGTTTTGCAGTCAGGGAGCCTCGACTGGCTGATTCGCCTCCCGACTAATACCAACAAAATGCTGGTTACCATAAAAGAGGACATCCCCTGCAATCAAATTGGAGAAAAGTAAATCCTTAATAAACTGTAACACCTACCTGGTATTCGTCAACACTGCAGACGGACTCGGTCTCACACCTGTTCCTGCTTGCGGACTTATATGTGTATGATATCATGCTGGGATATCTCAAACAGAGACGCCATCTGATTGCCACAACCTCGGATTAGCATTCTCAGTCAATCTATGTAACAATATATAACATTATGAGAATCAACGATCCGCTTCCATGCACAGATTTTACTTAGGGCTATTTCCCAAACTTCGCCTGATTCGAACAAAACTTTGTAACCCCCTTTTCAACATTGATGAGATCACCCAATGTCAAGTTAAAACTATGGTTTCCAACAATCTCTTTGAGGACTACAAGTAAAAGTTTTGATTCCTTTTTCAGGCCTAACTAGTGGTACTCAGGGCCTTTCTCTCTATCCCTAGGGTGGGGCGGATTGTTTTCTCTACTACAATAGAGTAATAGAACTTCTCAAAGATACCGTTCACATTATGGGTATATGTGTCCTGATGAAAAAAACAGCCCAGGCATTCCACTTCATCGAATATTCCTGTGTGGGAAACTCATGGTAGTGAAAGTTCACAGAGAAAAGATCTCCAAAAAAAATTCCGTACAAAGCTACATTGACTTTTCCGTAGGCAGGAGACCTGTTACGTGATAACAGATCTCAGTTGTGTAACATGTCATTTTCAATGTGATATCGCTATAAATGCGCAAATTAGTACACCAACTTTTGGGTTGAGCTTGCTCGAAAACGCCCTCCATGTCTTTATATAGTCCTACCTATAAGAGTCACTAAGTGCAGTGTAGTAGGTCCCTTTTTAGCCTCCTGTGTACTACACTGTAGCTGGTGCCGTTCTGAAGGAGCCTGTTCTCATTGAGTGCCTTTAAACTATGCTATGACCCAGACAGCGCACTCTTTTCTAGTAACGGTTGTAAAGATATAGAATGATTCTCCCATTATGTGATGATTCAGCCTTTTGAAAGCTTTAGTTCGAGCTTCACATTGAGGAGTTTTGGGTTGGGAAGAGGGGGGAGGGCTTCATGAAACACCATGGAAAATCCTCCAGTTAATATAATAAATGATACATGAAATAAGGGAATTTGCCACCTGTCGGTGTCTCAGAATAATTCACTAATTGTGTATTAGCTTAGTTCAACGTCTGCTTGAGAGCTGGAAATCAGTTCATAATATTTAAAAGCATGGAGTGAAGCCCCCTTGACTAGGAGTTCATCAGACTGAGAGTCCCTTGTTTCAATCCGAAAAAAAAAAAAATTCTGGGAAGTGCAGAGCTTTTTGGTGCAAACTTCAAAAGAATGGATAACTTTCATGCTTATTTAATACTTTGTTTTATTTGCGCTGAACTCCGATCTCTGCATTCAGCCCGTTTGTTGTGCTTTATTTTGTATTCTTCTTATTTTCAGTTTACTGTTTCTTGTCCTTTGTATTTTCTAATGCTCTGTTCTTAGCTATTTTTTTATTATGCAGCACCCTCGTTTCGTGTTGTTCGCAGTGAAACACAAGAAGCCCTCCTATCCCTACCATCATTACTGGTCACAGGAGGTCGCCTATTCTTCAGAATCGTCGTTCTAGTAATTCAAATAATATTTCTATCTTCCAGTAAGCTAATCGCCCTTGGCACTCATCATTCCCCTCACGTTGCTTTGCATCCTGGAATGCCAGTCTAGTCCGGCCAAAAAAAAATCCACTATCCTTATGCGACTTGTTATTCGTGTCCCAACTAGATGTTTGTGCCATCACTGAAACTTGGGGGGGGGGGGGGGCCCTTTCCCCACTGGCGATAGCAGAGCTGATTCAAGTTCTTGCCGATTTCAAACATTTGCCTAACTATAAATTGCTTGTTCTCATGTTGGGTTTTTAGAGGTGGTGGGTATTGCCATTTTTGATTTGTATGGTCTCATAAACGTCAACGACATAGTATATTCAACTTCTTTGAATATATGGACCTAACGCATCTCTCTCTCTACGTCTTTGTGCCGTGTGTGCTATACGCCCCCCACCTAGCAACAGACCAAGCTTACTTCCTAACTGTCTTTGATGATTCTCTTCCCTCCTGTAAATTTTTGACTGTCGGCATTACCCACTGTTACTGACTGGGTCTTCATATCCTGTTGGATGTTTGAATGCCGTTATGCCGGAGTTTTCTCAACTTATGGACACTTTACAATCTCGTCAACATATCCGTGACCCCACGTATACCTGTAATCACATGCTGGACTACTTATCTCCAAGGAGGATGACGAACTTGTAAGTTGTCCACGTATACAGCATGGCTCCCATCAGACCATCTGCCAATCAAGTGTCGTCTAACACTGCGTCCTGGACCGGCTCAAGCCAATAACGCCGCGTCACTACATAATGTCAGCATCGATGACATGTACGCTCACATCCAGACCTCGCTTTGGCTCATGCCTCAGGCTATGCACCTGATCCCTTGGTCGTGATTATAACAACATCCTGACTAGTGTATTCGCGCCATGCACCATTTGTGCATAGAACTGCCATTCTTCGTCCTCATGCCCCTTGTATTCCTTATACTCTCAGTGCTGCCAAGAGAGAGCAGCGTCGTCTTGAACGCAATTGGTTGCAGTCCAGACTTGCTGTATATAAGGAAATTTATATGAACATTGTAATCATTACAAAAGCCTCTTTCTAATTGAAAGCCGACTATCACACTGATCTTATCTCACTGTCCGATCAAAAGAACCTCTTTCGTGTCATCAATAAACTCACGTCTCCTAAAGCACAAAGATCGTTCCTTGTCATGATGGAGCTGAGGATTTGGCAAATTCTCTCATTAGTTTTTCTGAGTAAGGTCATGAACTCCGCAATGGTCTGAATCCTGTTCCTACACCGCTCCTCTCCTATGGCCTCTACTGAGTCTTGTATGACCAGCCTTGTTTTTTTTTGTTTTACTAATTTTTCTGTGGTTCGAAGATGATGTACTCCGCATCATCAAGCACTCTACTATTAAGTCCTGCTCTTTGGATCCTCTACCTGCCATCTTTCTCAGATCTTTTCTTCACCTTGTTCTTCCTACTATTACTAGGATCATAACATGCTCCATAAAAAAAAGTAGGAAAAAGTAGGGGGGGGTAGAAAATTGGCCAAAAGTAGGAGGAACGTAGGATTTTAATCAGAAAAGTAGGAGTACAGTAGAGATTCGCACAAGTAGTGTTCTGTCAATACTCACTTAGCAGGCATTTTCTATATTGCCATTTCATTAAACCTATGCAATATTACCTGGATGTAGTAGGAAGTCACATAGCAAGAGCTTTTGAAACGTAGTTTCATGACGTTCCTTCATTTCTCCCAATTCGTTCTACTCTCGTCAAGTCGCAAGATTTTGAACACAGTTATGTCTCCTCGATCCATGCAGTAGTGCTTTTCTGCTAAAGCAGCTGAGGCCTATGAGCTAAAGGTGATCTGCATGTCATTCTACGTATCTATCTAGTATCCAAATTGTTAGCAATGACCTTCTTGGCCCCAAATAGTCAACTGCGACGGAGTAACCAACTGGAATCAATGTTCATGACCCCAGGGATTATTTCTTGTTTGGAAGTTCAAGGCGAATGTAACGAAGGGCCACAGTATAGGCTATCATGTGTACGATGTCAAAAGATCTTTTCAGCAGTTTCAAGTGCATTGGACTTTTTCTGAAACTTTGTCATGAACTCCTGGGTGGGTTCTTGCCAGCGCGTTTACAGGATTAGGGGTGAGTCATATAATATCATCAAAACAGTAACATCGGTTAAAACCCACAGAAGTCCCCATTATGGGACCGGCCCCTTAACAGTCACCCTTTGATGGACGTTGGACCAAACTGGGACACAATGTCAGTCATTGCCCCTGGGAACTATTTGACAATAACAAAGGTTCAGTTCAAAGGGCAACAAAGTGGCACAATCAGCCATTGTGTGAAAGCGAGAGTATGAGGGACAAAATTGTTGACATAATTGCAAGCCTGAAGTTGTAGAAGAGGAAACAGGAGGAAGGCAAAAGCATTCCAAGGTAAGAAATTATTACAGTGAAAGAGGAATGGGACACCGACACACAGGGTGAGCTGCTTGGATACAAACAATATAGTCAAATAGCCACGGGGTCAATCGAACACTGTGGACGGGTGGAAGCCCATATTCCCACCGATGTTCTGGTGGGAAGGGGTGCGGCAGAGGGCATTTTTTGCAAGGTTTCACACAACAGCTAATTTGACTGTCCTATTAAAGGATGTTCTTTTAAAAAAAACCTTGAAAGAGGCACACTCTCGAAACATGGTACAAATTCAAGGAACTCGTATTCTTTTGCCAGGAGATGCATTTGGCAATGCACAAAAGGCTGTTGTGTTCATTAAATGACTAGCAGTCAATGAAAACACTGTGTTCATCCAAAGAAGGACCATAGGTGGCCAAAAAATTCAATTCCACATCATTTGCCTATTGTATCCCTTAAAATTTACATGGCCAATGTTCACCCCAGCAATTCAATGAACTGGTGTCCACATTTGGTTAACATCAATCAAAGAATAAATAATTGGTAGTCCCAAGAAGGCAATTTTCATTAATGGCCCATTGTCCCAATGCCCTTGGAATTGTCCATGACAAGGTCGAAGATGCCCCAGCATTCAATAGTGCTACCTATTTGTCACATACACACAGACTGACTATAATTGAGAGACCATAACGGCAATTCAAAACAATGGCCTCCCTGCCCGTTAATGACCTCTAAGCTTGATCTTCCCATGGTCAACATCCTAAGATTCAGCCCTTCGAAGAATGAAACAATTTGGCTGAAAAGCGCATTTCATACAATGACCCCTGGTGTCTTCAAATGACATTTGACCTTATATGGGTCAAAGCTGCCCCAGGAGTCAATGAAATGTGTCCACACTGGTCAGATCCATCGAAGAATGGCCAGAGAATTTGGCAATTTCCACAATGGTCTATGGTGCTCCTTCCATGACTTTAACATTCACATAGACAAAGTTGCCTCAGAGAGGTCTCAATGAACCCTGTGGACTAATTTGGGGCCATAAAGCTTCTTTTCATCAGATGTACTGTTGTAACTCCAATGACTAAACGACGCAACCTCAACAACTATGTGACCAAGCTGAAAAACCAACCAAGCGAGGAACCTTATGACATTCTAATGCACTTTGTAGGGAGATACATTTTTGGATGGGACGGATGGGATAGAATGGACAGAGGGATGGGATGGACAGATGGATAAATAGGTGGAAATGGATAGATGTGATTAAAATGGATGGGCGCAAGGATAGGATGGAAGGGATGGGTTGGATAGACCGTATGGATAAGGGAATGGTTGGGATGAATGGGATGGTAGATGTGGACAGATGGATAGACTGGACGGGATGGATAGATGGATGGGTGGATAAAAGAAATGATGGGATGAATGGGGTGGATAGATGCTGATGGGATGGATAGATGCTACTAGGATGGATGATGGATGAGATGGATAGATGGCTGGGATGGGTGGATGGGTGTTATTCTTGTGGTGGATAGATCGCTGGATGGGATGGAAATGGATGGGATGAATGGGATGGATAAATGACTGGATGGGATGGATAGAGGATGGGAGGGATATATCATGGGATGGATAGATGGATGGGATGGGATGGGAGGATGTAGAAAGAAGGGACCTGCGGATCACAATGGGTCAACCAGCATAACTGAGTTTGACATAAAATGCATTGTCCCTAGAGGATGGATTATAGATAGAATGACGCAGATTAACCGGCATAGGCTTAACTGGTTTGAGTAAATGCATTCTCCTACAACAGCAAGTGGGTGTTCTTCTAGAACTTTACCAGAAAACTCAACTTTGGTCAAAGATGACCCAGGAGTCAATGAACATTGTGTCAACATTTGGTCAGCATCCATCAAAGACCGGGCCAGAGAAAGGCAATGTCACACGATGGCATATGTGCCCCTTCAATGACCTCTAACATTCACATAGACAAAGATGCTTCAG